>JAQFJA010000011.1:21750683-21763787 GCA_029874485.1 Naso brachycentron | reverse complement strand
CCTGGTCTTGTTTTCAGGATTTTTCTCCATCAATGAGAATAAACGATTAATTGATTAATTGATCAAGTCATCAGCAAATTAAATGATGTTTTTTCAATGCGTTTCACCTTAAATGGAGATTTGTCAAAACAATAAAGTGCATTTCTGTCCAAAGTCGTCTTCTGTTTATCTGTGTTTACATGTCAAAAGGCGTGTTTAATAAATGATTACGTCACACCCGAATTCGTTTCTCGATGGTGGACATGTTCCAGTTGCTGTGTGGTTAGCAGCAATGCTAGGACTACAGATTATTTTAGCGTTGCTCCACCACTTCACTGGAGCACAGAGACTCTTCCACTGTATTGAGAGCAGCTTCGTCAGATCGGATGTCTGGGTCATACCACCACCTGTCAGTTTGGCGTGCTCCTAACATCAACTACTTTATGTGGACAGAGCTTTTTTTTTTTACATGGAGGAAAAATCCGGGTTTTAAAAAGGGATGCTCAATATTTTTCGCATTATACCAGTTATCAGTAAATAGTATCTTAAAAAGTAATTTATCAGTATCAGCAGATATCAAAATTTCTGGCAATATTCACAGCTGATATAAAGGCTGTAAATGTCGGAGTGGACTTATTCTGCCCCCAGGGCCCTCAGGTCGGCTGAAATGGCTCCTGGCTCCAGATGAAAGCTCAGGGACGATCGTCCCTCTGCTGTATCTGCCCCCAGGCTGCAGAACATTTGCCTCTCTCAGTCAGATCTGCCCCCTCACCTGACTCCTAAGTTCAGGCTCAAAACCTGCTTTTATTCATTAGCATTTAAACCGCTGTCGAGGCTTTCTTTGACGTGTGCCCATGCTTGTGTTGTATCTCTGAGGCTACATCCACAGGTCTGTGTTTAAACTTGTATCCTCACTAACTCGGAGCAGTTCGGAGACGATCAGGTCCCTGTTTTATTTTGAAGACTCGTCTCACTGTGGACAGGCAGAGACGGAGAGGTTTGGAGACGGCAGCATGGACACCCTTTGTGATTGGCCGTGCCACAGTCATGTGACTATTTTGAATGTAGAAGCCGTGTACATGATGCTTATCTGTGTTTTTTAGCAACATATTTTTTTTGAACAGCTCTTTGTTCAGCGTGAGTTATTTTGAAATGTGCTTTATGAACAGATTTAAGTTGAGATGAGAGCCGGTGAAACATTTTCTCTCTGTGTAGTGATGATTTTATTAAGTTTGAGTTTGGGTTCACTATTTTGAATTTTTATTTGCTTTATGTTTTAATAATTTTACAAGTTATACCAGTTTAAGATAGTACACACACACAAACACACACACACACACACGCACACACACACACTCTCCATTAACATTGGTACAGTCTCTGAGCAGGGAAACGCTAACTGTGCGTGCGTGCGTGCGTTATGTGTGTGTCAGCATGCTGTTAATGGTGGGGCAGATGGGGGGGTGTCTCTGAAGTTTCGGAAGTGGTCGGCTGATGTGCTGAGCTGTGGCGACGGCTCCTGTGGGCCTGTGGTTGAGTTGGAGGCTTACAGCCTCATTCACAGTGACCCCTTTCACAGAGCCGGGGTCAAAGGTCAGAGGTTAATCCACAAACTGGTTTCATTGTCTGTAGGAAGGAACAAACGTCTCAGACTCCCAGTAAGAAGCCTCCAGTCTGTTCTCCTGTTTGCACACACCGTCAGCATCATTTCTCAGCTTTTAAACATCCGACTTGTTTTGCAGCTGCCGCAGTAAAATCCTCTGAAGATGAAGACGACGATGAGTCATCCTCAGAGGAAAATAAACTGTCCAATGAACTGTCAACAAGCAACGAGAAGCTTCAGCGTAAGCCTCAAAGCTTTGCTTTCCTTCCTCACTCTGTTTTTCTTTTCCGTTGAAAACATGAATCAGTGCAAACACCGATGATTGTAATCATGATGTTTACCTCGTTAGCTTTGGCGCCTCAGTGGGTGATGCCAGAGAAGATGGAGAAGCAGCTTCATGCTGTTCCTGCCAGTAGAACTGTGAAGTTTCGATGCCAAGCGATCGGAAACCCCGTTCCGTCCCTGCGCTGGTACAAGAACGGGAAAGAGTTCAGGAAGGACCAAAGAATCGGAGGCTTCAAGGTCTGTTTCTGACGGCAGCTGTAGAGAGAAAACATCAGACTTCCAACCAGATGTTTTTAAATAGATTTCTGTCTTTATCTGTCCTCAATCTTTCAGATCAGAGACCATATGTGGACTCTGATAATGGAGTCAGTGGTTCCATCTGACAAAGGGAACTACACCTGTGTGGTGGAGAATGAATATGGGAGTCTCAAGCACACTTACCTGCTGGACGTAGTTGGTAAGAAAAGCTTTCAGTGATCAGATCATCAGAGATCTACACACAGATGTGAAAAACACGAACAGATGTGTACAGATGCCTGGAACACAGAGACAGAGATGTGTGTAACTGTGGATGAATGAGGAAATGTGTCGCTGGTTTCATTGTTTGAAACTCTCTGTTCCAGAACGCTCTCCTCACAGACCCATCCTGCAGGCGGGTCTGCCTGCCAACCAAACCGCAGTTGTGGGCAGTGACGTGGCGTTTGTGTGTCGAGTGTTCAGCGACCCGCAGCCTCACATCCAGTGGCTCAAACACATCACGGTCAACGGCAGCAGAGAGGGACCAGACGGACACCCGTACGTCCTCGTCCTCAAGGTCTGTGTGAACGAGTCGCTGCTCATCGCCTCAAACTGAGTCACAACACGAGGAGTTAAGATTTACATTCACTCCATCAAAGTTGGAACTGCAACAAGTTATTTTTCTCATTCTGGTGTCCTGTTACTTATTTTCCTGTCTGAGGTTTTGTTTTTTTTGTCTTTTTGGCATAAGATGCTGAAGACCATCTTTTCACAATACACAACATGACATCTCAATGCTGACCAAAGATATTCAGTTTACTTTCATAAAAATCTAACAGAAACTCTTTGCAAGTGAAAAGCAGATAATTTTTGGAATTTTTTTTACTTCCTGTGTCTGTTTTTTTGACAAAATGTAAAGAAGCAGCAGACAGACTCGTCACGGTTTCCTCCTGGTACAAACCTTGTAGTGTTTGACCTCCATGTCTCTGATCAGTCCTGCAGTGTGAGACAGAAACAAATCATTTTGGGTTTCAGGACGGCTGCTGCAGTGAGTTTTACCTTAACAATGTAGTTTTAAAAAAAAACCCAAACGCTTCAAATATGAAACAAGAAAAACAAGCTCAAACTCTGTTTCCTCCACTGCCTATAAACATATTTTATGGCAGCAGCATGTGATGATGAGGTTTGGTGTGATTCACTGACATAAACGATGTGTATTTGTCACAACCGTCTCTCGCCGCGGTGGAGCCGCTCTCCTCCATGCACGACACTGGTTTTATTTCTCTCTGACAGAACAGAATGAACCCACGTCAGTGATGTTTTGATTTCATCCTGTTGACAAACACTGCCAGTGTGGCGTGTTCGCTGATAGAAGATTCAGTGTGAAACAGAATCTCGTCAGTTATTTCCAGAGTTATTTACCCTAAGTCCTGCGTGAGTTCAGCCGAGCTCCATCCTGAACTGGACCACTTCCCTGCAGTTATGTGCAGGCTGCTGGAAGAGTGCGCAGCTGCATCATGTGGTTCATTTCATCAGGTATCTTCTAGATCTCACCAGGAGTTAAAGGTGCTCTACAGAGTTTCCTTCCAAACAAACAAAACTCATTTTTGGATTTGATTAAAACATTTTGGAATCCATTTTTTTAATGAATTTTGAAAATTTTAATCCTGCGTTTTGCAATCCTGCTCCTTTTTGTCTTTGTTGTCACATTGCTGCTCTTCTTTGCTCGTTGCTGCCCCCGACTGTTGATCAGTGGAACAATGTAAAACTGACAGGAATGATGTGAATCATAAAAACACACTCCATGACACTGCTACTGGTCAAAACTCAACAGGGATAAATTCAGGGACAAGTCTGATGATATTCTGTATTTTTCTTTTTTTTTCTTTTCTTTTTTACTTTTAAATTAAATCAGATAAAGAGATAAAACACAGAATGTCTCTTAACAAGCAATGTGCAGAACCTCTTTCTGAACATTTTTAAGAGGAATTTATAAGGTTCACGTCTTCAGGAGGAACTAGAGCTGTCAGACTATTTATTTTCTTAATCAGGATTTGTGACATTTTTAGTCATTTGCTTACAATTCCATAATTTTGTATTTTAAGAAAGTTTTTGAATTCATAGAAACAAAGGAAAATAATTCATACTAGAGTGTCTTAATTGAGATCTTCTTAGATTTTGTTCATCTGCTGATCTGCGGCGACTCTCGCACTTTGGAGTAGTGCTTTGGTGAGGCGATGTGCCTCTAGTCTGGCTGATGTGAACTTCACCTGTGTGTTGAGCTTGTAGGTGGCAGCTTCAACTTGAAGCACTTCAGTGAAGGTGAAATACGCATATGACTTTTGCTTTGTCAGCTGCAGCGTCTTTGAGTGTTTTATAGTTAAACGAGCCGTCCGAGAGTCCAATTTTGTTTCTGTCAGTCTCTGCAGTTCAGCTGCATTAACTCGGTGCAGCTTCTTCTGCTTTTGTCTAAGCATGCGGTGCTGCAGCTTCAGGCCAACTAAGGGTGCATAGAAGGGACAAAATAGCATGCAATCAAAAAAAATTAGGCATTATGCTCTGATCTTAATCACGTTGATGCTGATTGCTATAGTAGGAACCAATGAGAGCTGAGAGCCACTGACAGGAAGTCAGATTTGAGAGGCAGACAAACGTGTTGCTTTTAATCCTTTCATTGACTTGTAGCCAAAAAAACAAACAAGCAAAAAAACAAAAAACAGCCTGACTCATTTTCAATTCACGTCACTTTTATTTTATTCACTTTTATTTGATAAGCTATTAGCTTCTCCCGTACACTTGTCGGCCATGTGCTGTACTGTAAAACTGAAATTGTGTGTGATGAAGTCTGATTATATGAACATGACCGAAATAAATAAATAAATAAATAAATAAATTTCATGTTGCATTTCTCTGATTTTTCCAGACTGCCGGTTTGAACACGACAGATAAGGAAATGGAGATTTTGACTCTGAGGAACGTGAGTCTGAATGACGCTGGCGAGTACACCTGCCTGGCAGGAAACTCCATCGGAGTCTCTCATCACTCTGCGTGGCTCACTGTGCTCGATGGTACGTGTGATACCAGAGTTCCTCCTGCAGGGACTGTTTTACCGTGACGCCAAGGATCTGACTGTCTGCTCTCGTCTCTCCCCTCAGACCTGCCCCCATCCCCTCTGCCCTCTCAGACATACCTGGAGATCTTCATCTATTGCCTCGGGTTTTTCATCATCATCACCCTCACAGCCACAGCAGTCATCTGCAGACTCTGCTGCGCCCCAAAGAAGAGCGACTTCAGCAGCCAGTTAGCCGTCCAGAAACTGGCCAAGAGCATCCCTCTGAGGAGACAGGTAACATGTCCGTCCCCGTTTCTGTTCCCCTTCTTCCACTTGTTCCATTCCTGTTTGTCTTGTAACTTCCTGTTTCTGTCGCCGGCTAGTAAATACAACTCTTCACTCTGATTGGTTCACACAACCTGCAGTGAATTTCTGAAATTAGGGAAAACACTTTAACATTGATGAGGATTTTCCTGCGCAGACTGCGTCGTACAGAACAAAGACTCTCACAGCGTCTCTCCTCCTCTGTAGGTGTCCATTGACTCCTCGTCCTCGCTTCAGTCTGGGACGTGTTTGATGCGTCAGTCCCGTCTCTCCAGTGCAGCGACGACCATCCTGGCCGGAGTGTCCGAGTACGAGCTTCCCTACGATCCTGTGTGGGAGCTTCCTCGTGACAGGTACGACGGCCAGTCTCGCTGCGTTTCACTCCGCCACACAGCGACGATCTGCAGGTTCCACTTTGCCAACAACACACTTTCATCAACGAGCTTTCTGATCTGCATCTCTGCGTTTTTACACTCGATAAGTTTAGGTCTTTAAGACTTTGCTTGTCGTTTCACGAGTCTCTTGACTCTGTGCAGTCTTTCAGTGGGCAGACCTGCCTGAAGACCACACCACATCTTTTTTTGTTTCATTGCATAATCTCCTGACAAATTATATCTGTCTATAAAGTGGCTATAAAAGAGCGACCAGCAGATCCTCAGAACCCACAAAATGGTTTCAACCTCTTTCTCATTTCGGGTCTTCTTGTGTGGCCGTCCTCAAGACTGCTGCTCACTTAGAATACACACCAACACACATGTTCTGTTGTAGACACCAAAAACACTCGATGTTCAAAAAAAGTTTCATGTGTTTCATTATTGATCCTGGATTTACTTCGCCAGTTATCATCAACATGCGCGATGCAGCTGAAGAGACGTCTTGTTGAGGTCACCTCATTAAAAACACACTGCAGAGTGACTGATATTTAGTCAGTAATGTGTCTGCTGTGTGTGTGTGTGTGTGTGTGTGTGTGTGTGTGTGTGTGTGTGTGTGTGTGTGTGTGTGTGTGTGTGTGTGTGTGTGGTCGGTCCTCAGGCTGACGCTGGGGAAGCCTCTGGGGGAGGGCTGCTTCGGTCAGGTGGTGCTGGCGGAGGCTGTTGGTGTTGACAGAAACAAACCCACACGCCTCACAAAGGTGGCAGTGAAGATGCTCAAAGGTGAGAACTTCTTAAAAAGCTCTTACACATAAAACTATCAAATGTGACGACAACATGAAGCTGAAGTCACGTGAGCTTGTTGCTGTTTGCAGCGGACGCCACAGAGAAGGACCTGTCTGACCTGATCTCTGAGATGGAAATGATGAAGATGATCGGCAAACACAAGAACATCATCAACCTGCTGGGAGCCTGCACTCAGGACGGTGTGTGTGTGTGTGTGTGTGTACACGTGTGTCTACTGTCTCTCAGTAGTGATGTGTGCTGTACAGATGTGTAACCCCTCTGCCTCCTCTGTGTGTTTGTGTGTGTGTTTGTGCGTCAGGCCCTCTGTATGTGGTGGTGGAATACGCCTCACAGGGGAACCTGAGGGAGTACCTGCGAGCTCGTCGGCCCATCGGTTTGGAGTACTGGAGTGGCTCGCGGCAGGTTTCTCTGGGCAGCGTGGAGATGATGGAGCTGGTGTCTGCTGCGTACCAGGTGGCCAGAGGGATGGCCTACCTTGCCTCGAAGAAGGTCAGTTAATGATCATGTGGGACAGTTTGGCTCCACGTGGTTTTTGTCTGGTTTGTTGTTTGGACTGAACAGTCCTGCTGTTCAGTCCAAACAACAAACTGAACAGCGGAACTGTTCAATCCTAACAAATGATTCATCGAGTAAATCAAGTAACTCCATTGCCAAAATGCCTCGAGCTCTTTGTGTAATCCAGGACTATCAACAACACTGCATAGCGCTGTAAACACACGGCTGCGTTGTCCTGTGCAGCACTGTAAAGGTCCAGCGTAGCGCTGCATCGTGTTCAGCTGAACTTAACAGCTGGGCACTCTGTGTTTGACATGGATGATCATTTCTGTCACACAACGCACTTTCGCTGCTGATCCGCCGTAATGTGAATGTGAGATCAGGTGCAAGTTAAAAAGAATAAAATAGAGGAAGAGAGAGGGAAAAATAACAAGAGGCAAAAGCACAAACAGAAAAGAAAAGAGAGAGAAAGTTTTAAAAGTGAAGGAACACTTTGAGTTCAAATGTAAAGAAAACACGTCACAGTGCAGCTTCTGTAAAACAGAATTAGCTTAACGTTACCACGACAGCCGCAGCTTCTCAACAGGAAACATCCAGGCTGCTCATCCAGACCACAGAGCAGACCGTTAACCTGAGCAAGAGCAACTAAGATAAATCAATACGACTGCTCGATAAGATTAAGACTAGTGAAGAATGCACGTTAATTATGGCCAAACGTAATAACTAGTTAAAACTGTAAATCTATGTGGTGGCTGCCTGACGAGGTAATATGTCTATTTAAGTTCGGAGTTACTGTTTGCTCCGAAAATAAAAACTTCTAGAAAAGAAAATGCTGCAGTCTGTTTGTTGAAATCCAAAATAATATGTGAAAATTATAAATGATAATAAATATTATACTCTGTATTGGTTAATTACATTTTTACTATAAACAGCTTCAACACAGAAAGATATTGTTGCAGTTGTTGTAATTTTGTTTTAAAGGAAACAGAATTCATTTAAGACACGTTTTATTTTCACGCGTATATTGCTGTTGTGCACTTAAACATAGCAGAGTAGTTTTGAGCTTGCACAATACTTCTTATCAGATTACTTGATTAAATGCCAGAATAGTTGATAGAATACTCCATTACTGACATATATTCGATTACTGCAGCCCTATAACAAACCACACCCACCCGTTGCTGCCAGCAGCTCCTGATAGGACGATGCTAAAACTGGCTCAAAACGTTGCGGTGACAATGAGCAAACTTCATGATTGTGATGTGTTTGATTGTCAGTCTTCAGTAGGAACTAAAGACAGGAAGTCAGACCGTACTGAAAGACAGACGGACATCTTTGCCCATTCCCAAACCAGCCCCTATCCACTCGCCGTCCGTTTGTGCGTTCTCGTGGAGGATCCGCCACATTAAGGGCCGTCCCAAACCAAGTAGTGCTGAGTGTAAGTGGACTATTAAAGCCTTAAGTAGCGAGCCTGCATCTGTGCAGGCTTATGGCAGTCCTTGCAGGAAGTAGAACAGGAAAATGGACAAGGAAACAACATCCAAATGAAAGTTCCGTTTTACTGCGTTGTCCAGTAGCCTATTTTACTTGCAAGTTTGTCACACTGACAAACAAAATCACCATATCAATGGAAATTCAGACATGTTGCAGTAGTGACAGACAGCTCATCATATAATAATAATGAGCCGGCAGGCTGCCAGCGTGTTGCGGTTCGAGTGTAACTGACTCTACAAAGAGTCTGCACAGTTACATTTAACAGCGTCTAATACGGTTATTTAATCAAATACACAGCAGTGGTTGAAATGCTGTAGTTCCTTCTTGCTCATACGGCAAAGCTGTGACACGTCTGAGGTGCTGTCGTCTTCTGTGAGCAGCAGCTATAACTGCAGACTGGAACTTGTGAATAAAGCAACAGCCATGCAAGCAGGGCGTCCACCCGTTGCCATGGTGATGGCTACGTCCGTGTTCCTGCTGAGTGTAAAGGGCGTCCCGTAGTTCGCCTATTGACATTTATACCCTCCCACTTCAGTAGAGGAACACTCCACAGCTGTGAGTGTAACTTGATTTGGAGTGACACTCCGTAGTGAGGTGGTAGTGAGTAGGGAGCGGTTTGGGATTGGGCCCTTGTCTCACTTGCACAGTGTGAAGCACTTCCTCTCTATGTTGCAGTGTATTCACAGAGACCTGGCGGCCAGGAACGTGCTCGTCACAGAGGACAACGTGATGAAGATCGCCGACTTTGGTCTCGCTCGAGATATCCACCACATCGACTACTACAAGAAGACCACTAACGTAGGACAGAGAGACATTTTAAGATTAAAAAGACTGAATTTCAGTGTTTGGGGAAGTGTTCTGACATTTAACTGTTCCTGCAGGGTCGTCTGCCGGTGAAGTGGATGGCACCGGAAGCATTGTTCGACCGTGTCTATACACACCAAAGTGACGTGTGAGTTTTAACTTGATGACTCGTGATTTTTCTGTCTGTGTTTCAGCTCTTTGTGCTAAGCTAAGTTAGCTTCATGTTTAGCTCACAGGTATGAGTGGTAACCATCTGCATAAATTGGTTTAGCAGATCACGTTGAAATATGTTTGGTAATTGGTTTGGTAATGGAATTTAAAGGAGTTTATTCCTACGTACATCGACAAGCATTTAAGTTGAAATAAAGTTAAAAATATTGGTGATTGATAGGGATGCAGACTGATTTCTATTTGTGTCAATAAGCAAGAAAACACTCAGAAAACCATCTCAGCTGAGCACAATTTAATCTACGTGGTTGAAACCTTTAAAACGCCAATTCAGGGTGTATTTAGAAACCATTTAGCCTAAACATTCTTTAAGACAATTAAAGAGCGGCTAACTATTAAGATTGTGCACATTAGAAAACATGACAACTTGCTAAAGTCTTTGCTGTGTGAAAAGGTTTTTGTGACGTTTGTGTCTGCTGTTGCTGCTGCAGGTGGTCGTTTGGAGTCTTGCTGTGGGAAATCTTCACCCTCGGGGGGTCACCATACCCCGGAGTCCCTGTGGAGGAGCTCTTCAAGCTGCTGAAGGAGGGGCATCGCATGGAAAAACCCTCTGCATGCACTCAGGAGCTGTGAGTACAACCACACACACATCGAAAACATGAAACTGGACATTCAATTTTGAATGTAGGATTTTTGCTCAGAGTGTTTGACATTATAGTGTGTGTTCATATTTCTTTCAGTGGCAGTAATGCTCCGTTGTGTGTGTGTGTGTGTGTGTGTGTGTGTGTGTGTGTGTGTGTGTGAACGCGTGTGCTTTGTTTTTTTTTCAGGTACCTGATGATGAGAGACTGCTGGCACGCTGTCCCGTCTCGCAGACCGACTTTCCAACAGCTGGTAGAAGATTTAGACCGCACACTTTCTCTCATGGCCAACCAGGTAACAAGACATTTGTCAAGATATTCATTCACTTAAATTAAAAAAAAAACTTTATTTGGACTTTTTCAAAATTTTATTCCACACAAATAAATTAGCTAAACATTCAAAGTTTGAAGTATTTGAAGGACAGTGGGGACTTCAACTTTCTTTATCTGATCATTCAGCTGTAATCGTAAACCAAACCTTCTTTCACATTTGCTCACTCTTTCACCTCGTACGTGTCTAGTAACGCTTCAGCTGCCTCCATCCTTTCTTCTTAAAATGACACTGTAACTGCTTTCTTCACCAAGGCTACAGCCACTTTACGTCGTTTTAAATTTTAGACGGAGTCTTAAAACACAAACAACCCCCGGTCATACGTGTGGTTTAAGCAGCGTTCCACTCAGTGTCACACAGCACCTGCTCATTAAAAGAATGTTTCCTCTTTCTGTTTTTTACTCTGTGTAAGCTAGCAAGCGGTGGTTTAACTTGTGTGTGTGCAGTCAATAACTCTTCCAACGCTTCCAAGTTTGCTTTTCACCTGCCGGACATCCTACATGAAAAAGAATTTTGGGTTCAATATAATTCAGTTTCCACCTGTAACATTTTGAGTGTGATTAAACAAATAGATAACATTCAAACTTCAGCATTTTTCTCCCTGGACAATTCTCTCTCCTTTGTGCTGCAGCTGTGTTAATTTTTTTTCTCTGTGTGTTCATACTCACTGTATGTGCGCGTGAGGATTTCTAATGCTACATGTGAAAGGTAGGCGGAGCTCTTTTTGTCCACTGTTGCCGTGGTGAATCGTGATATTGGTGCTCCATTAATGTTGGCTTTTTATGGTCATGGTGCACGCGCGTAACTCAGAGTGAACTGAACGAACTCAAATCAGCTTTTCTGGAACCAGAAACTCAAAGTTTCAAAACTAAAGGTGAATTGACTCAGAGTTCAGGGTCAGACTCAGAGTTTGTTGAATTTTCTTCATGAAATGGAGCCCTGGTCGCCGTTGGCAACACAGTTTTACTTCAGCTGACAGCTTTCATTACTTTGACTTGAGAGCTGAGGCGTAATTCTGTCATGTAGATCCTGAAAATGTTCCCTCTGAACTACGAGACCGTGTCGTGTTTCTCTTCTATCAGAATCTCTGTAGTTTGGGGTTCAGTCATCAAACATCCTGTTTTTACTGTCAGCGATCAGCTTCGTCTCACAGTTTCTACCTCTGCTCGTGTCTCTGCAGGAGTACCTGGACCTGGCCGCTCCTCTGGTCCAGTACTCTCAGGTCGACTCTTCTGTCTCGGCTTATTCCTGTGACTCCACATAGGTGTCGTGGGACCTCTTCCCATCCTGGATCACCTTCACTCTGCTTCCTCTGCTGTGTGCGGCGCTGGTGGTCCCAGATGAGGCTAAGCAGAGGAGCTGAGGCGAGCTGCTTCTACACCATCTATCAGCAGCAGCTTAATGTGGAGAACAGCTGGACGGAGCTGGACGGTCTCAGGAAGCAGCTCACACACCATCTCATTCATGCAGCGCGTAACGACTGAGTTCAGCCTCTGATTCAAGACTGGGAGAGCTGCGTTCACTTCCTGCTCTGGCCAATGCGTTCATGCTTTGGTCATGTTCATAATAATGTGTGAATATTGTAAATAATAGTTTGTGTTATATGGAAGACCAAACTGAACGTGAGAGAAAAATTAAAATAAAACAGATAAAAGAAGAATAAATTTAATGCACAAGTCACAGTGAATCTAGCAGCTCTGCTAATCTCTCTGATTTATTTTTCAAGTTCTCATTTTTGTTCCTGGAATAATTCTGTCACGTTTGGTCTCCTCAGTGATGTCATGTTCCAACATTGCACTTATCCTTCAGCTGATTACACTCTGCCATTTACAGAAAACAAGCTTCTCGTTGAATGTGTAAAATACCTGACTAACAGTATTAAAACTTTTTTGAATTTTTACTCTGCCTGAGCTGTTGTGATGTGATTAAGTGGACACTTTTATTTTGCTGTGTGAGACTCCGTGTCTGAGAGAACGTCAACATCAAGTCGCTTAAATTTTTTAAAAAAAGAAAACAACATTTTCCCATCCATGTCAGATATTCACACAATCAGGTTTGTGCTTTTTATGCTCAGAAACTGAGCTTTGTGCCCTCTATCAGCTGTGATTGGTCGGGGAGCAGTGTGTAGTCCGACATGCTTCTCAGATGATAATCTGTAATCTATGATCTGACACAGAGACACAAGATTGTGTGGTTGTCTTGATGCATCATCACTATGAATGTGACGACACATCGAGCAAACCACTCAAATTGAGCATAACCTGATCGTGTGTGTGTGTGAGTGTGTGTGTGTGTGAGGGAGTGTGAGGTGGACAGGAGGATGAAACTTGAGTCCCAGTGCCTCCATCAGGAAGCATTCACTGTGTTTGTGTTCTACAAAAAGAGATGAGTTGTGGGTAAAGAAGCTTGTCTAGGGCCTCTGCACCATCTCTCTCGCACACACACACACACTCACTCACTCACTCACTCACAGATCTTCCTATGGCTGTTTTTTTTTTTTGCAGAGCCTGGAG
>JAQFJA010000011.1:21716537-21728450 GCA_029874485.1 Naso brachycentron | reverse complement strand
GTGTTAATTACTCTCTTTTCACCTCCTTCATCCTCTTGTCATCCCTCTTCCTCACCTGTCCTTCACTGATGATGAAGAATGTGTCTCCGGTGGCTCCCTGACGAATAATGTAATCAGAGTTGCTGTAATGAGTCTGAGAGAGAGCAGAGAGAGACGTTTCTGATGATTTGTATTTGCCGGACGGGAGAGAAGATGGCAGAAACAGATGCTGTGTCTCTGTGAGAGGAGTGCTTTTAAAACAGAAAAGTGTTTGGTAATCATCACCTCCTCCAAAACATCAGCCAGTTTGCTGAGAATGTCCTCAGGTAGCGATTGGAAAGAGGGAACGCTGGGACGAGAATTCACAGTGAGAGATGTGAGTCATTCTCATGTGCTGAGGAGGTGAAAACTGAAGTGGTAGCATATGTATGTATGAGCTGTACCTGCGGAGGAAGTCAGTGTACTGGGAGTGTTTGATGAGGCCAGTTCTCATCATGATGGTCTGGAATCCCTGTCGGTCAATCGCCCAGAGCTTGATGTCAGTCAGAGCTACGGACATGCAGAGAAGGACAGACAGAAAAGGCTGAAAGCAAATGACCATGTGGAAATTTTGAACAAGTTTTATCAGAAAACATGCTGAACCTGTTTTCACCCACATTTATTCAGCATTACATTATGGTTGGATGTGAAAGACTGTGTAGTGAAGCCCCTTTGACATCAGCCATTGGTTGGTGGAGAACCGCTTGGAGGAGTTAGGCATTATGCCTGTCGCCATCTTGTTTCTTCAGAGCTGGAAGCGGCCATATTTGAGCTGGGGGGATGCATTGATATGCTCATGGACGACTACTAGCAGACAGCTAGCTGCTAGTGGACTGGTAGGAGCTATTCTGCCTCTAGATGACTTTGAAGTGGATGATTCATAGGAGTCAATTTAAGAAAGTATTTCATGTATAAAATAAGCTATAATCTCCTCTCCTACATTTTCAGCTAAGAGCTGCTTTTTACTGCAACCTTTTTTAAAATTTGCTTCCCTCTTGAGTTGTAGACAAGATGATAGATCCCATTCTTTCACCTGCATGTGCAGTAACAAGGAAGAGACGGGCAGAGCTCACCCACCGCTAATTAGCTTAGCTCAGACACTGGTGGTCAACGGGAAGTGCTAGCCTGCCTCCATTAAAAGCCCTGGTGATCAAATGTGATCATGACTTCATGCAACCACCCATTACAACTCAGGAGCAATATGTTTTTTATGCACCGATAATTTCATATCAAAATTAAAGGACATAATTTTAGTTGTGAAACAATGAGGAAAAACCTGAAAAATAAAAAGAAAGATTTGGGGAGTTTGAGCCAACGCTATCAAGGCCTCATAATACCACAGTTATCAGTTTCATCCACTTCAGTTTGGTCATGTGACCTGAAGACACGCCAGGAAAAACACCTTTTGTGTTCATGTCCTCAACCTGATTATCGAGATTCTCTACCTTGCACAGAAGACGCTTCTTCTGGCAAGAAACTGCACAGACCATCTCTGGACAAATAGAAAAGCAGATGGCTCCAACAATTCAGCTTCTTAATGACTCCTCTGACTTCTTCCTCCCAGAATAGAGAATTTAATATGGCCAGCTGGCAGCAGCCAAGAAGGTCAAATCATATATCATACATCCTCATGACGTTACAGTTAAAAAAATAACCAAAATTATTTGTGTAATGGATAGGGTTTTCTTTACTGACCTTGGAAACATTTTTTGTCAGCATTAAGGAAAAAAACAAAAAACAAAACATTCACATATGAAATAGTGCATTTATCGTGACTCTTTTCAGCGACAGTCATCCACATTTGGTGCTCTATTGAGTGTTTGAGGCAGCAGGATGGTGTGTGTGCGTGTGTGAGTGCGCGCGTGTGTGTGTGTGTGTGAGTGGTAATGAAGGAACATGTCAGCCAGAGCTTTTTTGACTCATTATTTCTTGTTGGTCAGTTGGTCAGTTGTCCTGTTAGAGAAGCATGTTGGTTTCAGTCGAATTTTACAATCATGCTTTTGTTGCTACAAGCTGATATTGCAGGAAAACAAATCAATTGTCAGAAAAGGTGCAAAAATGTTTGATAGTGACTCTTTATTATTTTTATTGAAAAGCTCCTTCAGCTGGCATTTTGTTTCCCTCTGAATGCATTTGCTGTTGCTGGTTAGTAGAACAACAGCCCATTGTTCTCTTAAGACGGGCACATCATCATCCAAGAGAACTCACACATACACACATGCACAAACCTTTTTTCTTCTCTACCTGTGAAGAAGCATATTCTCAATGTCAGTGTTTGTAAACCTTTAGCTTACCAACACTGTCTGATTCCGACATGAACTCAGCAAAATTTGACCCTTACACAAGTCATAACCTTGTAAGTGTGTTCACATTATGCAGAAATGTCCTTGATTGTCTAAAACTTGCTTAAAATTAAGACTATATCACACACACACTGGTGATTCTCTCCTGCTGATATGATCCCATTGTCCTGTTTGCATCCTGCTGCTTTGTGTTTCACAGTATCTTTACTTTATAGAGGAAGAGTGTTTCCAGCTTCTGTAACTTTATGCCTGTCAACCTCCATGTGGCCATAGAAACACCCATCATGTTTATTTGCATGTAAACTCTTCGGGCCCTCTCTAAACCTTTACAATCCTCCCCCCACATGCTGCCTCATCCTCCACTGTTTTCATCATCATCATCTGCGAGGCCAAACTACATGATGGAGCTCCTCATGTGTGAAGTGCTTTTCCTGTCGCTCCCTCTGCAGCCAGTTTACAGTTTAAAGGAACATTCCACCAGTTTGTCTTCAGGAGCCTTCCTCATATTTAAAGTACAGACATCCAAACTCTCTGAAAAAAAGTGATTGATGATGTTTCCTAAAATGCTTCAGTTAAGAAATTTAAGATGAGTTCACAAACAACAACTATAACAATTTATCCAAAATTTATCAGATATTATAAACATTATCATTCATTTACAGTCCTGTTTGTGATGAACACTGTCTCTCTTTTAGCTCTATGTTTGGTCTCCTCCAGAGGAAAATTTCTGCTCTTTAGCTGCTAAATGCTCCACTTTGTTCACCAGCTTGTCTCTGACTGAGTCTGTCTGTTGTTTGGAGCTAAAAACAGTCGCCTGCTGCAGCTGGAAACAACACCAACCATGTTTTAAGTAATTAAAAAGCGAATTCTAAGTGAACTTTTGAAATCTCACAAAAAAGAAAATGCGAATTAGGAGTGTTTCAAACAACTGGTCTGGAGTGAATAATCTAGCCTGCAAAGCGCTGTTTGGTCAAGAGATGGCGAGAAAGCAAAGTACATAGCTGTAATAAACAGTCGAAGTAGAGGTTGCAGATCAGAAACAAAACATGGTGGCATTCTGTTGCTGTTTTCCATCTGAAATTGCCGTTATGTTCTTTGGATGAGACCTAGGAATACCTCGTCTCCTCGTTGCTCCACACATACCTGTTGTTGTTGTTGTTATCAGCCATGTTTTCGCACATTTGGGGAATATCCAGAAAGACCTTAAAATCAGCTTCTTTTACCAGCCTTAGCGGGAGTGGAACCACCTAAGCAGTATTCCCTACGTCACAATTAATTCGACACCACTGTTTCGACAAAGACAACAAACCATCTCAAGCGAGCATAAAAACTTTTTTGTGAAACTGGGGATTTTTTTTTTAATGTTGTTTCCATTTACCATTTCTAGTATGATATTTCAAAATGTGCATCAAATACATTCATGGAAACACGACTACTGATGAGCCAAAATATAAAAGTTGCATCGTGTGAAAGTAAAATATGAGCTGGAGGACACGAAAATGCTGCACAAAGCTGAAGAAAACTGTAAACATGATAATTCTCTCATCACACATGCTCGTTTGGTCACATGTTGATAGAAAAAGACTGATGATGATTTAATGCTCAAAAGATTAGAGGAGAAGTTTGGTGTTTAGTACATTAAGCCTTATAATAAGAATATTTATGATCATATGCGATGTTCTACAGCCTTATGACAATTGGCGCAATCCTAAGAGCTTTAGTTCCTTGCTGACATCACCACTAGCTGAAAACAACGGAGGTGCATGGGCACTCAGCAAATCTGTCGAAAAGCACAAACTCTTGTTTTGAAAGACAAGAAACTCACAGAATGTTTAATGGTGTCCTCTAATGTACCGACACCAAGACCCAAAGTTAAACAATGTCTTATAACTGGCTCTTTCAGCAGCTCTGGGCCGCTGTAGCTCAGTAGATAGAGTGGGTTGTCTACAAATCAGAAAGGTCGGTGGTTCAATCCCCAGCTCCTCCGGTCCACATGTCTTGGGCAAGATAATGAATATTGCTCCATATTGCTCCTAATGGCTGCGCCACTGGTGTGTATGAGTTCCTGATGAGTAGGTTGGCTCTTTGTAGAGAAATCACCTGCCCTTAGAGCGTGAATGGGTGAATGCAGACTTGTGTTGTTAAAGCATTTTGAGTAGTTGAAAAGATAAGAAAAGCACTATATAAATACAGTCAATTTACCGTTTACAAACAAACAGCTGTTTCTGGATTATGAGCCGTGGTTTAACTTCGCGTTTTAGTGTCAGAACATCAGTGGACATGACTGATCATCCGGTGAGTTCCTCACCTTTTAAAACGAGTGTGTTTTAAAAGGCATGTTTTTCAAGGGATTACCTGAGTGCACTCGATAGCAGTGACATCAGCAATGATCCCCACTCTAAAGACAGCACAGCTTGTTAATAATGCTGTAGAACATTTTATATGATTGTAAATATCCATATTATAAGGCTTAATGTGCAAACAAACAAACTTTTCCTTTAAAGAAACTAAAAAAGAACTCTGACGTGATGCAGTGCCTGATTCCTTCATTGCTCTCTCTCTTTCACTCACTTGAATGACACTGAACACAACACAAGGACACTGACTGAAAGAGCTGCACAGAAAGAAGAGAAAAGCTGAACTCAGGACCTTGTTTAAAGAGAAATAGATTGTGACGAGCTGTCTGATTTTCTAAACCTCACACAGGCAAGAAACAGAGTGCAGTAAACAAATTTTAGCCAAAAACAAACCATTCATCAGTCAGAGTTCAGGCAGCGCTCCAGCACACCACAACGACACACACACAAAAATCAGTTGGCACATTTAAAGCCAATCCATCATCTGCAGCTCGACTGTCAGCCAGGAAATAAAGCGATTTGAATTGCAAAGTGAAACCGTGCAGTGTTACAACATCAACAGGGAGGTGAAGGAAACAGGATGAAAGTGAGACAAGAGAAAGTCCACAACTCGTCAAGGAAGAGTTTTCAGCTTTAAGACACAACAGAACACAAACAGCTTTTTATAATTTAATCCTGTCTATAACTTTAATATAAATGTGGGAATATGGAATCGATAAATAGTTTATAGATAAATAATTCATTAAAGTGTTGTCAGTTAAAAAACGGCCACAACATTTATTATTTCATTTATTTTTATCATTTCATAAGTTTTATAATTTCTTAAGTTATTGTGTCATTATATCATTTTATTGTGCTCGTTAAAACCAGATCTGTGCTCCAAATGCCTACCAAGACCTGCAGTACAAGTGGAGTGCAGCTCCTCATTTATGCCACAAGGGGGAGGTACCCAAAATTGAGTGCATCCGCAGAAAAAAGCAAAATATGGCACTTTTAGTCAGTGTAGCGACATGCAGATGGCAGAAGCAACGCTAATTTACCGCAATGTCTTTATATTTTTCAGTCTTAATTAAAAGAACCATACCAAACTGCCACACTGAGTATTTTTATTATTCAAGTGTGCAACCTATGCTGAAAAAATAATGTTACTATTTTTATATTAAAATCTCTTGTTTCTCTTCCTATAAGAATATTTTTGATGGCTCATTTTGACCACAAATGGCAGATGCAAATTTATCCAATCAAATGTGACCAGAGAATCTCATCCATGATATTAAGAGCCTGTTACCTGCTGGCAGGTTTGAAAAGCTTGTTTTCTTTAAAAAATCAACAAAATTCCACCATGTGAAAAGAGAAACAACAACAGAAACAGCAGTGAGACTTTTACACAGATGTGAGTTTATTAATGAGGAAAAGTTAGACGTGCAGGGATGATGATTGTGGCAAACCTTTATCTCAGGTTCTATTTGTCACTGGATGAAAAAATGTTGCTACACCATGAAAACCTTTTCACAGCCTGAATTTGATCATTTCCAGCACCACTAATAGAAACAGTCGTCTTCAGCAGTGATGTTGGGGTCACAAATATGCAACACTGACTGGAGAAATGGGAAGGCATTTTCACAATCTCTCAACATCAAATTGCGGGGAAGATAAGAGGCTTTTTTGGTCGGAATAGCTGCTAGTTCCAGTGTGTAATCAGTGTGTGTGTGTGTGTGTGTGTGTGTGTGTGTGCGTGTGTGCGTGTGTGTGAGTGTGTGTTGAAGTGCTTACCTGTTACAGTTGCTGTGCGAGTGCAGTTGTACAGAATCGCCAGTTCTCCAAAAACTTTTCCCGGACCGATTGTGCAAAGTTTCTTTCCTTGTTTAGTCACCTCGACCATTCCCTCTGTAAAAACATTCAAAAATTAACAAGTGTCAAGCCATCAGGCAGCACAGTGATGTTAATGAAATGCTAACATCTGCATAAAACAAAAACTGACATGCACATTTTTGGAGGAAATGTTAAAGGTGGGGTCAGTAGCATTTTCCGGAAAAACAAAATATAGATTTAAACAAAATTAATTCGACTCATCCATCACTTCTGGGCCTCTATACATGTGTGGTGGTGACTGTGTCTGCAGAGCCCCGCCCTCTGCCTGGACTTTAATGTTTTGGTTTAGTCGGGACGTGTCTGGGTGGGGAGGGCTTTGTTTCCTCCAGCCAATGAGAGCACGCAGGTGAGGTTGGATTGAATAAAATACAGGGACTGGACACCATTCAGACCGGAGAAAATGGCAGATGTGGACTTAGCAGCGAAAAAGGAAATATAGCCCTAGTGAGGCGAAACTTCAAGCGGATAAAGCTTGTTCCAGAATGGGAGTGAATCTCAGTTTGGCTTTCAGCCGCTTTCAAGCTCTGAAGGCAAAGCTAGGGATGAAGAGCGATGAGGAGTTGGTCTGCTTTCTGTTGGGCAGGTAGGAGTCAAACACCGGCAGTAACTTGTTGGATTATGCAAGCTTTCTATATGATCAACTTCTGCATTAAAAAAAGTAATATTCCTACATAGCTTGTTGTGTGGGTATAAGCAGCTTAAGTACACGCTATGATACTGCTGGTGTTAAGTCAGGAGGAGGGGCCTAATTTGAACGCTGTGTTTACAGACAGCAACAAACAAATGCTGCTGACTTGACCTTTAACTCATGTTCCCAACAGGATCAACAACTTTTACTTTGTTGACCCCCTGATTTGCATCTAGCGCCATCATCAGGTTATAGTTTTAATTTGTCCAGTACTTTGCTTTTGCTTTTTAACCACATTCACTGACAAGTCATCCAGTAGTTGCTGGATTTTTTCACTCAAAACCATAAATATCAACCATGTATGGACACAGTTTAATGGGAATAGATCCAATGTACATTAAATAGTTCTCAAGATATTTTAGTCTGAGGTTGACCGACAGCCATAGCATCTCTATAGAGACGCAAAGGTTAGCTAGCGTGGCTATCATCATGCACAGACCCAAATACACAATGCATACATATGCAAACCTGCAGACTGACAGTCAGTCACAGTGAAGAGAAATCCATCCTGATTAAAGCCATGAATACAGAGGGTAAGCTTCTGTTAAGAGCTGAAAGACACTAATCAGAGGGTTTTTAAACAGCTCAGACAGAGATGACAACACAACAGCTGCTCTTCAACCTGTGTGCTGGTCAGAGACTCTTCGTCCTTGAGACTGAAACACAAGCAGACTTTGACCGAAGAGGAGTGAAGGTGTCAGGAACATATGACTGAAAGGCACGGCAGCTGCAACACAAGCATCTGTGCATCTATTCATGTAGTCTGTGTGTGTGTTTGTGTGTGTGTGTGTGTGTGAGCAGCCATTCTGTTTTATCACTTTATACACTAAAACAGCCACCAGACAATGACCTCACTTTAACTACCAGCATAATGTGTCTCCTCCTGCAGTTCGTACAAGTCTTCCTCACATTTTACTCCGTCATATCATGTCTCTGATGGATCCTCTGTTCACTGCGGCTGCTTTAGGCTGTTTTGCAACCTTGTGTTTCCATGTGATCAGACAAATGGGCTGTCGGTCCATATCAGCGCAATTCGATGTTTCATCTCGGATTACTTTTGTCCCACTGAGCAGAACGAGCTTCTGCTTGCAGAGAGGAGAGTTTTGTTGGCGTAGTGTGTGTGTTGGCGTGTTTTTCCACTCATTCAGCACACAAAGTATTGACAACAGATTCAAATGCACGGATGCTCATGGTCCCCTCTTGATGAACCCTAATAATTTGGTGTCGTGCTGGATTTTCAGTTGATTTATGCATTGTGTCTTTGCAAAGTTTTTGGTTCTACAAATTTGGTGACTACATTTCTAGAGTGTAAACTACTGTTGCTGGCAGGCTAACTGATAACATGCTAGCCAGCCAGGAGAATGCTACAACAAGTGAGTGGAAGCAAAATAAAACTTTAGTGATTCATGTTTCACTTATCAGCATCTTTCTCTATTTTATTCGATTATAAACTGAATATGTGTTTTGAATTGTTTGTCACAAAAACTAGACATCAGAAAGGCTCCATAAGATCTGGGGGAGTTAAACTGGTAGTTTAAAGGTTTTCTCTGATTTTTTTCTTCATAACCTTGCCTGAAAGAACAACAATTTGAACCTGATTCTGACTGATCAACACTTCGGCCAGTCTTACCCTCCAGAACATAGACAGTGGAGCCATCATCTCCCTCCTGGATGACGCAGCAGCTCTTGGCCAGGCTGGTTGGGTGCATACAGTCCATGATGGTGAGGATCTGCACACATGAACCAACATATGAGCTGGTGTTTAAAATCACACACACGAGGAGGATGGTCAGAGGTGTGTCCTCACCTGCCCGTGCTCCAGATGTTTCATGAAGTCGTTGTTCATCAGAGCCCTTAGGATCAACTCACTGGACCTACACATACAGGAAAAGGTCAGAAAGGTCCCTGTGCATGTGTGTGTGTGTGTGTGTTCCTCTGCTCACTCTTTGCTCTTGCAGTAGCTGGTGAGTGTGACATCAGTGAGCTGGGCGGGGTCCAGTGCTGTGGGCTCTGCAGAGATGGCTTGTCTCTTTGTGCGCTGAGGCTCATCAGGAGCTGCTGGACGCTGAGCTGCTGCTCCTTAAGGACGCATCGAGAGAGAGACAACAGTTCAGCACGCACAACTGGTCTCTCACATCCAGATGCATGAGCTGCTGGGCCCCCATTAACCCCTTGTTTCTCCACGTCTCTGCTTCAGATTTACTGAGCGGTAGTTTAAGGAGAACTTCACCAAATGCTCTTACTCTCTTTGTTTCCAAGTGCTGGGGAATGTAATTGTGAAACAACTAGTACAAATCCCTCACAGTCTCCAGAGGGCGCTGTGTGATGTCTGATAAATGTCTTCAAGTGATGTCACTTGAGTCAGCATCAGCTAAAGACTAAAAATTTGAGTTTAACTGAAATTTTGTAAACACATCCCTGACAATGGGGTTACTTTGCTCTTACAGCAGCTGTACAGTCAAAGGAGGAAAACTCAAGCAGGAAAACAAGACTTTGTAAATAAATCTTAACGAGTACAATCACTTGTTATAATCATGTTTTGCAGCCTCTTCAGAGCCTTGCTGCTGAGATCATGTCCTCTGCTCTTATGCTTCATTTTAACCAACCTGGAGGCAGTTAAAGTTCAAATCCACAGTCATATATGTTTTCAAAGAGTTGAAATGAAGCATTACATCTGTAGAAGCAGGATGCAAAACAGACAAAATGAAACATAAGGCATTTCGAGTGCATGGGTGCATCTTAAAAAAACAAACACTAATGGGATATATTTACAGTATTTTTAGACCTTTTAGACCTTTAAATCAGTAAATCATTTAGCATTTTCTCACCAAGATTTAATTTCCAGGAAGTAAAGTATTATTGTACATGATAAAGTATTAAAGTCAGCTAATTCAATTTCTCCATAAAGCTCCGTGGGTGGAGAGTCGTCACATAGCCTCAGTGTTTGTTCAGTCCTGGCTACAGTCTGATTTCACATGAACATATGCCAGAACAAAAGGCCATTAACCAAGAGTTTCAGCTCAATATCTGCCTATTTACTGCTGATTGTTGATAGTAAGTTGTTATACATGAATTACGATCTTAATAACCCAACTATAACCCCATGATTGTCATTAATAAGTGCTTTATTATGACTAATAAGGAGACAATAAGCCTTTGGTATACATGCTGTGAGCAACTAGAAAATGGTGAATCGTATTAAGTGTCACAAACAGACAGTTTGGATTGAAACACTCCTCAGAGGGGATTTTAAGGTTCTGCTGGACTGAAAGCAGACACTCTCATATAAGAACTGTCACCTTGTTTATCAGGCGGGTGTGACACCTGCACTGGCACACCTGTTTGCACCGTCTCCACAGAGCTGACAGCATTCTGTGGAGCGCTGCGGTGTCGGTCCAGCTCCACCTGCAGCTGCCGGATCAGATCATCTTTAGTGTCGAGCTCCAGCTCCAGCTCATCGATAAGAGCGTCTCTCTGTCTGAGCTCCTCAATCTTCAGCTGCAGAGCGAGCTGAAGGTCTCGCAGTGTGCCGGCACACTTTGACGCAGACATGAGCAGAAATATCCTGCAGGAGGAGGAGGATTATACGCATGTACAGCTGAGGAAGGCTCGACTGTGGACGGTAAAATCAGTACATTTACTCAAGCACTCTACTTTACTTTAAGTACTTTAACTTTACGCAAGTATTTCCATTTTCTGCACCTTTATACTTTTACTTTTTCACTCCAGTGTATTTCAGATAGACAGTACACTTTTTACTCCACTACTTTTCCTTGATAACTTTAGTTACTTTACAGATTTAAATACAGATTACCTATAAAATATGACTAATCAAATACATGATGATGTAAAATTGCAGATTAAGATTTAATTTTATTAAAGGAGAAATTCAAAAGCTACTGCCAGGAGCATATTTAGTTAATTAGCTTAACCTCTGTTGGCTGCAACACTGAAAAGAACACATTAATGTATCCTTAATTACAATGCAGAGTTATATTTGGAATGAGCCATAGGTATTTTTACTATTGATAGGCCTACTTTAGGATATATTAATGCTAATACTTAAGTACTTTTGCTGAAGTAAAATCTTAAATTCCAGATTGTTACCTGAAGTGTTAGTGGAAAGGATCTCAGTAAGTTACTCCCTCCACCACTGGTTGTTCCCTTCTCTTCTTCCCTTCTCAGCATAATTTCTCAGTGAAAGTACTCAAATATTCTACTGCCACCACATAGAGAACATAGTTATCAAATGCAGCCTTTAGTCTGATGTAAAGCGCTGCTCCATAAATTCATCATATACTCACTTGTTCAGTGTGAAGTACGGATCGATGAGACGCTGCTGTAGTTGAGGAGTGAACCTGGGGGAGGGGCGTCCGTCCTCGGTCTTTCTCTGCGCCGGATAAATAAAGAAAATCTAATAAATAAATTATTCGAGCTATTCAGCAAAGAGCACGATCAGGAGCCGTCATTACTCTCGGTACTACAACATAAGCAGCAGTGAAACAGAACGAGACACTCCGAGCTTCAGCAGTTTGAGGATGAAGCGATGAGCACACGCGCACAGCTGAGTTTGACAGCAATACTACAAAATAAAAGTCTGCCCAGGGACAGAGTTCAGATCCAGCACAACTGCCTGTTTACGAACTATTACTATTACTAACCTACAAAAAGGCTT
>JAQFJA010000011.1:21702537-21712692 GCA_029874485.1 Naso brachycentron | reverse complement strand
GCCGCTCGCTGTTTACAGTCTGACTGTTTACAGTCTGACACGAGAATGGAGTTGGAGTTGAGAGACCACATCTACCAACAGGTAACAGTCCACCGTTAATTACGCAGACTGTAAAAGACTACAACCGGAACCCAGGGCTTTTCTGGTACCAAGATCGCCCTACCTTGCATACACCCTGTTTAGGGTAGGGTAACCCTGACCCTAAGGAGTTTTCGTGTAGGAACAATGCTTTATAAATGATGAATTCAGTATTTATTAATGTATAAATGTGTAGTTATGAAAAAGTGTTACCAACTTTCCGAAATCCTTCGCACTGGACCCTTAAAAGACATCAATGCAGGATTTAAACTTGTAACAGAGTATTTTTACTTTCACAGTAAATCCCAGTCAAGCAGCAGTCCTGCACATATAACAAAGCTCCTGGTTCACTTTAGATTTACATAGTAACTAATAAAATGTCAGTCTGTGGTCATAAAACATCATCTTTAATCTGTCATCATGACAAATAGAAATGAAAATAAAACTGTCCTATAACACCTGGAGCTTCTTTTCTTTTTATGTTTTTAAAGATTTAATTGTTCCTTTCTAATTTATGATTTATTTTTTTTAAAGCACATCACCACAGACTGATTCATGCTTTTTTAAAATGTTCGCTGTGTATGGGGGTATTTTTTGTAGCTCAGACAAGCATTGTGACTCAGAACAATAGTCCATTATAAAAGACTCCCCATCATGTTCTTTATGTTGTGAAGCATTGGAACACCCTGAAAAGCATAAAAATGGGAGTTCTTAAAGACAAAGAAATGAATTACACAAACACAAACCAGATTGTGTAAGCCTCTGTGTGTGTGTGTTAATATTCAGCCCTCTGCAGGGTATATAAAGCTGTAAATGCGGGAGGAAATTGGGCAACAAAAAGCTTGCAGATGGATTGACATATTTTGCGTTTCCGTTACTCAAATTTTTTTTTGTTTGGTTTTTTTTTTGACCAAGCCAGCAGCATGGCTCTGCTAATGTCAGTGTAAGTTGGTCCACCCCTCTTCTGTCCAGACTGAAATATCTCAGCAACAGTAGACATCAGATATCAGTAGTAAATCACGTTTTTTTCTGCATGACAGCGGAGCCAACACAACATATTAAAAGTTCATTCAGTGGATTTGTTTTCAAACAAGTGACTCATCATCGCTGACATTTAAACATCATCCCACTTGAACAAATGACAAGTGGCTGTTAAAAAAAAAAAAAACGCTGCTGCAGGCTAACAGGAGATAAAACTTGGATCCATCAAAATGTGAGTGTGTTTAAAGTGTCACCGTACGGTCTGCCGCACAGCTGCAGGTACAACAGATTCAGGGCAGTTTACAAGGAATCAGCAACATGATGAGCTTCTAACATCTGGGGGAACATCTGTAGATGCAAATATCAGCTTGTACAACAAACAAGCTTAGATAATTGAAGTCAATGCAAATTAATGATTTTGTTTTTTGCATTCAGACTTTGAGGGAATCTAATATCAGTACATTTACTCAAGTACTGTACAAAAAAACAATTTTGACTATTTTCTTAGCTAATGGAAAGGACTGTATTTATATAGCGCTTTTCTAGTTGGGGGTTCTGAGAGGTTAGTCTACAAACTACATGTTGAATAGTGCGCAATAATCTTTGAACTATTTTGAAAGGGCAGGATAGCTTATATCTAATAGTTAATTCTTTACAAAACAACAAAAAATAAATTGAGAACGTTTTGCACTACAGCAGACAGAAAACAAACACTAATATACTATATTGTTAGGGTTAAAAACAGCCACATTAACTACAGTCAACAGCAAGGAGATAAAGACGTGAAATTCCCCAGACTCACCTGGAAAATCAATCAGTACTTTGATTTGTTGACTTTGGAGAAACTTTACAAACTTTGTGTGTTACGTACCTGAAATGAAATAGAAGGGATGAGGGGAATAACAATGATGGTAACCAGGTGAAGAGATAAAAACAAAGTAAGTGGAGTGGAGTTTAACTCAAAAATGAATATTTATTTAGTAATCAAAGAAAGAGCAAACGGAAAACTACTTTCTAGAAAGAGAGCACATCTAACACTAAAGAAAAGTAAAAGTACCACCCTCCCTCCAGATGGGAGTAACTGCCAATATACATTAGTTTTGCCACAGTTCGCCAAAGCACACAGCTTGTGACTGCAAGGATGGCCCACTGGCGCCATTTTCTAGAGCCCCAGCCCTTTTAACAGCTGCCATAATGAATGATTAGGCTCCAGTGCGTTCAGCTGCTCACTGCAGAGAGGAGGGGAAAGGGCAGAACGCAAGGGGAAACACAAAATAAGTTTTTAAAAAAAATTAACAACCCTCAACACCCGTAACATTGTGAAACATGTCTCTGACAAATTCTTAACTATTTTAGCCCTTTTGTAAATTTGGTATATTATACTATACATTAATTAATTTTTGTGTGTGAGTGCAAAAACAGACGTGATTATTAGCACATAGAGCAGGGGATCATACCCTTGACTTGCATCAAACTTTATGTTCATCAATTGATGATTTTTTGTAATATCTTGACTTATGGGGGTGTTGCAGCCCTCTCAGCATCACTACTTCCTGTGTTAATGCACATATGCTCTCTTTACATCTCCTGAGAATCGAAGTCTAATATGAATTCTATTCTCTAAAGTTTTTAAAGATTTAGTGGATCATATTTGCTCTGTAATGTGAGTACATCACTTTGAGCTAAAGGAAAAAGCATTGAGAGACACAACCTAATCTTCAAGCTACATTTGTTTGCACATAAAAAACCAGAATGATTTGTCCACAGCTGGTAACGAGAATGTAGCAAGAGATGGATGAGGTGTTTCAGCACATGCTGTGGGCGAGTACATGTAGCTGAAGAGAGAGAGATAAAAGGTTTGTTTATCAAGGCCTCACAAAGGAGCAAATTATCAAACATTATTTATTGAGTGGTGAATGAGTGAATGAACAAGAAGGAGATGATTCCAGAATGTGACTCCAGAGAATTAAATCAGATTCTGAACATCATCCACAGATTTAAAGCGGCACTGCCAAAATTGTCTAAGGAAAAGTGACATGACTCAGGCGTTCTGGTGGACTTTTAGTTTTAGTTTCTGAGAACACGGAAACATTTTACTTTACTGAAACTTGGATGCTCCAGTTTTGTATCCTTTAAGAGCCACTTGAAGATGAGGATAAGGTTAAGCTGTGACTATTTTAAATAACAAGAGTGTATGTAAACATACATTCATGCATACATCTATGTATGCTACCTATGTGCAATAGTAATGTGCAATCACATCAGCACTTGACATTACTGTGTGGTAGAGTTATCTTCATTAAATCAGCATTTAGGAACTCGGGCACTTTACTTCCTGCCTCCTTAGCACCTTATATACTAAAACTCAGACACATTATTCCTGGTTTGTATTGAGCTGCATCTGCCACTTTCTGTACTGTTAACAGTACCTTCGTCAACTGCTAGTTTATGTTGTTATTCACTTTCACTTGTACTACTGTGTGTTGTTGTGAGGTTCTGTGTACTTTTGTTTACGTGTGTAACATTAACCTGCCTGGGTGTAAATGTGTGTGTAAATGATGAAAGATGGAGATGAAAGTTAGTTTCAGCCGTTCAAATGATGCAGTTTAATACAAATATCAAAGTGAAAACGAGACTTGAATTTAATTCAGACCCCTCGTTGTGAAGTTTGGAACGACTGCAGGATAAAACTATAATGTGATGAATGAAGCATTTAAATAATTACATTTGACATTAAACTGGAGCAGCCTCTGATTACATTATGATTCATTTAAAGTCAATGAAGCAATCAGTGCAGTAATAACATTTTCATTTGTCATTTGATCTGATGATCTGATCTTTCCAAACTGGTCTTTAACCAAATATGATAACATTTACTTTCCTGCTGAGTTCAGGAAAAATAAGCTGAAAGTTCATTTGTGTTGTGAGGTTGTTTATCATCTGAAATAAACACAGGATTCTACTTTTAATGAGTGTTTTTTACAGTGAATTCCGGCGGTGATGTTAAGTTTAAAGGCAGCACCTCCTCATCTCAACTGTGTCACTGAGAGAGCGTTAAGTTTCAGACTTGATATGTAGCACAAACCTTAGTGAAGAGACAGGAAGCATGCTGCAGTGTTTTGTGTGATGACTCTCAAACTGCAGCAACTACATAACCCGTGAACTGCACTTTGATTTCAGATTTTTTTTGCTTGTTACTACAAATCCTTCTGGATTAAATTAAGTCCTTCAGCTCCAGCAGTCACACTACAACCATCTGAAATGGTTTAATAAAAAGCAACACTGCTGCAGTTTTAGATGATCGAGGCTTCTGATGTAGCCACTTACACATTTTTTAAAATATGATGCTTTCCATTGGATTTAATGATTCTGTTCACAGCATTTTCGAATCATTCTGGCAGAGTTCAGACTTTTGCTGCTTAATGGTTACTAATCAAAGAGGCTCCGCAAGAATCAACATTATTTACTCTGTACGTTTATTTCCCAACAGAGCTTTGGGATGTTTATTTCTATGCTGACAACATCACCTTTGCCTCATCAGCTCAGTCAAGATTACAGTCTGTTTTTGACAAATTCAAAATTTGTTGAATTAGTTTATCATTATTAATGACCCCTGTGCACTGTGAAATGGTTGGCAGGTTCAGAAAGAAAACAGATTCTGCATTAAAAAAACTCACAAAATGGTCTGAGGATGATCTTGTTTTGATGATGTTTTTGGCACGTTGAGTATCACAGGCTGAGTGCCATCTAGTTCCGAATGCAGAGTCTCTAAAGCCGCTCATGCAAAAACAATCTGTATGCATAAATAGCGCTATGGGTACGAGGAAAAGTCTATATTTTTGTTTTTAGGGTAACACTATCTTTCAAACTAGTAAATAAATGAAGAAGCTGATGAATCACTTTGCTTTCAAGGTTTAAGTGTATTTTGTCACGTGGTTTTTTACACATCGACCAGTTTGACTTGTAATGCAACATGTTTACAGGCTAAATGAAAACTGTGTATATTTATGCTGCTACATACTGTAGATACAACTAAGGACAAACACAAAGAGCTTTAGAAAACAGGCCGCAGCATAAAGCCTGTGTGTCTGTAAACTTCTCGATTCTCTGTCTCAGGCCTTTGTCCATCTGTCTCCCGAACACAACAATCATCATGAACTCCAGTCATTTTTATTTGTCATCCTTCCTCCACGTTTCCTCCTTGTCCTCACATCTTCACTCCTCCAGCAATGTGTTTCAGCTGGCCTCAGAAGTCATCATCATCACATATATCCAGATACACGTCAAAGGCTTCTCGGTTGCAGTTTCCATCAGGGGTGAACACGTACTTATGGAAGGTCCCGTCCACACATATGGCTGCAGGAGGGAGAGAAGTTAAATAATATCTTTTTGTTTTCCAGCAACACTCAGTCGAATATTGTGATACAACAACGTGAATAACACATTCTGTCTTGCTAGCACACAAACAGCTCTGTTGGCATGCAGGGCTGTGATTGGCTGGTTATTGAGTGAAAACTGCCATCTGAAGCGTGGCCGAACCGAGACTTGAGAGCACGATGAAAGTAATGCGAAAGTAATAAAAGCAAACAAAGATTTAATAGTTTTTCAACTGAAGAAGATCAGGGAGGTTTCACTGAGATCTAATGTGATTAATGTTCTGGTGCTCCACTCTGGTAAAAAGCAAAACCTTCAGCATGAAAACAATTTAATTCCTTAATCAGCACTTGTCCTGTCATGCCTGTTATCTGTGTGCACAGTGACAACACTGCATGTAACCTTGACAACAGCTGTTTCATGTCAGTTGTCTGACTGGCCAGATGCTATAATGAACAAAAGACACTGAATTTTAGCTTCAGTGAGCCGGAGGCAGAAATCTTTTCAGTGACGATAAACCATTAATGCATGCTAACATGAGTGTTAGCCTCTCTAGCATGCTAGCATCAGATCTGTCTTTGTCAGTTGACATAAGCCGCAGTGCATTTGGGGTTGAATCGCCATCTTTCACGTCGGGTATAGAGATAGTTACAACTCAACTTGGAGCATTTTATATAATTACTTACCTACTGGAAATTTTTTCCCGACATAACATGAAACTCTACAGCTTGACATTAACAGATAAACAGTAAAACATGACAGCAGCAGAACAGTAAAGTACATTAGTTAATACGGCAGATGAAGTTTTATTATTTTTTAGGCTAGTCTTCGTAACTCTTTTAAACGTGATGATTTCTTTAACAAAATAATGTAATATGCATGACTTTATGTTCATGTTTGAAATTAAACAGACAAATAATAAACCACAATCGTGTTTTGATACTATTAACAAGTTTGTAGTGACTTTTAATCAAGCCAATACAATGGTAAATATCAAGCCACTGAGGGGCGATTGGCAAGTTTCGGACACATGCACCGGTATAAAACCATGTTCAGTTCTCTTAACTTTAAATTCAAAGATCCATTTATTTGCTGTCATTTTCCATGCTCACCTTAAGGATACTGACATACAGAGAACACTTTAATACAGACAAAATCATTTGCTGACACAGTCAAAAACTTTTTGCTGCAGTTCACATACCTGCTGCACACGGACCATGATCAGATCCTTATGTTATAAAATAGATATATTATGACTTGGTCATCATAGCCATTTTATCCTATAGTACAGTAAAGTAAATTTCTACATTTTTAATAACTCAGTGTAACAAGGGGTTTGAACTGTACTAAGCACAGGTGTCTTTGTTTACAAACAGCTTATCATTATGTTTGCTGTGAGGGCTGTGTTGTCGCAGTCCTCCGGTCAAAAAACAAATCTTGCATCTTGCCATTTATGAAATGCCCATGAGCCTCGAGAGATTTATAGGGCCCTATGATGACAGAATCGGCCAATAAAAACGGAATTCATTGTTAAACACAGAATATCACGGAATTGACTGTAATTTGAATGAAATTCTGTATTTGAGAGAAAGAGGAACATTTATTTGGGGAGAACATTCCTGGGGTGACTTCTATGCATTATTGGTGAGCTAATGTTAACGAATTAATGAAAAGATGACCCCAAGTAGTGCAATAACAGTGATGCATCAAAATCAGAAAACTTTGATCCCTGAGGGGAAATTGAGTTATGTTACAGCTGCTCTCATACATAGGGAATTAAGATAATTTGATTTGAAAATTTCATTTCAAACATGTAAATAAGAGAGAAATACACAAGTCTGAAATGGACTGTTTTGTCTGTAGTCATGTACGTGACAGAGTAGCCCCGTAACGGCGTGTGGAGGCACACGGCAACAAACACGCACCTACAGGGACGCCAACACACACATCCAGCCGATTCAGACTTTCTAGTATTCTCTCCGTTAATCGTGGCTTCATGCCAGCGTGTTGTCCATCACTGTAGGTCGTCAAGGATGCACACTTGCCGACCTGCATAATCACATCATTTGCCATAAGCAGGTTTTTCACATAACTCACCAAGTTGCTCTGCTATTCATCCTCCGTCCGCGCCACATTTCAAATATTGCCTGTGTTTCTGCAAGCTTAAAAACACAGCATTAGTGCGGCACCCACGTGACCTCACCGCATATTTGTAGTTTTTTTTAATTTATTGATGTTGGTGGACAATTCAAGAAGTGGGCTGAATGGCAAATGTGGTAGTTTAGTTATCTGTTTATTATATTTTCTTTTATTTTTCACATAGTGGGTATTAGTAGTAGGCATGCCTATGACGAGTTATTTGTGATTTTGTTATTTTTGTGATTATGGGAGGAGTTTAGTCCCCATATAAGGCGCGCTACCTCCGAGGTAAGAGCAGAGGGAGTGGAGTTACACTGGAGATAACAACGCAGAGAGAGAGTGAATACTGCTGGTTGCTCACAGAAACGAGCGTAGTTGTCGCCAACTTGAGTAATGCTATCGTCAGTCCTCTCTCCATGTGGAGTCTGTAACGTAAACAAGCTCTGTGTGCCTGCGTTAATAAGCAGGGAAGAGGCTGCAGTCTGCTCTTTAAACCCACAGCCCTTTAACACTGCGGCTCGCTAATGTTAACGTGTCCCATCCCCAGTGAATGACGGGGATGGGATGTTAGTTATCTGTCTAAGTGTGATGAAACCGTGGGAGATAAGGGCAGCTCATACCTTTCTGCTCTATGAGTTTTGATACCGTGGTATACCGTGATACCGGTTATTGCGACATGGCTATTCATGGCAGAAATTAGCTGTTAGGGGTCAACGCAGCCAGGCGAAGTTAGAGTGGTGCTCCCACTGTGAGGTGAAAAGAGAAATTGCATTTTGATCCTGATGATTTGTTAATTCTGTTTGACCGTGCTGGTGGGCCATAAATAGTATGACGGAAGCTGTGGGCAAGTAAAATCTGACTTCATGCTGTGATTGACCCCCGGGCCGGACTTTGGACATGTCTACATTAGCAGGGCTCTAAACTGCGACCTAGACGGTGGCATGTGCAGCCTGTTTTTGGGAGTGTGCAATACCTCATCTCATTTGTGCCAGTGCTTGATCATTATTGTTCTGGTAACACGGGAACATTGCAGATGAAATCAGTCCTTTTTTTTTTTTTCGTCATTGGCGCAGTCTTTCTCTTCTACATTCTCCCCTGTTTAGTGGAAAGCTTCCGTGTGTGCACGCCACCGCTACGTGCATGGACGTCACACACTGTGGAGGGCACCACAAAATCGAACACACAGAACTTCGCATAACAACATAAAGCTGTTACCCAGAATCAAACTGTCTATAGCTGATTATTTAAAAAACAAAATGAGGAGAGAGAGGAGGAGGCTGGTGGTGAAGGAGTGCGAACAAGAGCTGTCGTCTCAGACACTACTGATGATTAAAGAGCAGCATGCAGGGAGAGACCGACTGAGCAGGTGAGGGGAAAAAGGACCACTCTCAGCCACAGTGGCTAACACAGCACTCATGGTTGCAGTATGAGGGAAATGCTTTGCTGTCTGAGTACTGAAGGCAACGCGCCCGTCCACTGCAGGCAACTTCAAACTACTTGTTACCGGAATTGCAGGGGGTGAAAGAATGTTGCTGTTAAGTTATTTTAATAAAAGTAATGTTCATTTAAGTTACGTTAAGTTAAGTGCAATATATACCAAAAAAGAAGAGCAGAGCACATGTAAGAACATACATGCAGTTGTTACGCTTTGCCTTTACTTGACAACATTTTTGTTATGTTGTGTTTTGGTGTTAAATAGAAGATGACTAATTTTGTTAACCTATGCTTTTAGAAGAGAAACTTCGTATTCACATTAAAACATTTTGCACATACCAAGTTTCGAGACACAGCTGCAAAACTGGGGCATGAAAATGAGGACAAGTATTCATCAGCATGCAAGCTCATTGATTGATACCATGCTGTAACAAAAACATGGGTGCGACCAATTCATGTGCTTGTTTGACCAGCTGAGAAAGTTGTTAGCATCAGTGCTACCAGTGAAAAAGTTCATCTGGAGCCCTGAATAGAGTGACAGAGTTGTGAAATTTAATTTGCTGAAGATATTAATGTATACTACTGGTTGCTACTGATTTCAAACAGACTCATGTGCTTGCCCACCGAAGCCCAAATGGGAAAAATGCATTGGAACTGTTTGTCTAACTGGAAAACTCTGTCTGCCTTCATCACATTTGAGACCACAAGCTATTGAGTCCATCAGCGTGCTGTACCAGAGCAGTGTTGACTTTTTCTTTGAGGAAGCTGGAGTTGGAAATGTGGGACGAAGCCAAACATTGAGTCAAGGCAGCACAGCTGATATGAGGCTAATAACAGAACTATGTCTCAATTTAGACGCAGGCGAAAAAGCTGGTTTAGACGGAAAACTGTGACTCATGGCGCAGGCCTTTGTCATGGACTGATACTGTGGATCATATGTCTGCCTGCACTTATGAGTTTTCCTGTCCCTCTCTCTGAAGTATTCAGCTCTGAGCTGCTTTCTTTGACATATTTGAGTGTCAGTGAGTGAAGGAGCCTGGGAGCTGAAGGTCTGGCTTTAGAACAGACACAGACACACACAGACACACAGACACACACACACACACACACACACACACACACACACACACACACACACACACACACACA
>JAQFJA010000011.1:21478813-21490956 GCA_029874485.1 Naso brachycentron | reverse complement strand
CAACAGCGGCAAAGCCCCAGGGATTGATGAGATCCATCCAGTACTGTTGAAGGCTCTGGGTGTTGAAGGGCTTTCATGGATGACAGGTCTCTTTAACATTGTGTGGAAGTCTGGGACAGTGCCAAAGGAGTGGCAGACTGCAGTGGTGGTTTCCCTGTTCAAAAAGGGGGACCAGAAGGTGTTTGCCAACAACAGATGCATCACATTACTCAGACTCCCTGGGAAAGTATACTCTAGGTTGCTGAAAAGAAGGGTTCAGCCGATAGTGAAACCTCGGATTTAAGAAGAACAATGCGGTTTCGTCCTGGTCGTGGAACAAACAACCAGCATTTTACTCTCACAAGGATCTTGGATTGGGCCTGGAAGTTTGCAAAACTGGTCTACATGTGCTCTGTGGATCTGGCAAAGGCTTATGACAAGGTTGTGGCAAGGATGCCTCCTGGTCGCCTCCCTAGAGAGGTGATCCAGACACATCCAGCTGAGAAGAGGCCCAGGGGCAGCCCAGGTCCAGGTGGAGAGATTATATCTCTGCACTGGAATGGGAACGCCTCGGGATGCCCCAGTCAAAGCTGGCCAATGTGACCAGATAAAGGGAAGTCTGGGGCCCCCTGCTGAAACTGCTGCCCCCATGACTCGACCCCAGATAGGCCATTGACAATGGAGGAACAGAAAAATCCCTTACACCAGAAAAGATGAGCTTTGACACAAATCTCTCCACCTTGAAAAGCCAATCATCTTTTTTTTAACAGCTGAACAGCAAAACTATGCAGCCAATCATGATGGCTTTCTGGATTGAGCTGTAAAAGAAGCTGGTGTCTTGAAATTTTGAAAATTTTCTTCAGTTAATTTGTTTTCTGCTGCACAGTTTTTCATTCCCACCATTTGGCCAGTTTGATACCAAGAACACTGGTTCCGCTGTAGTAGGCTATTATGTTGTTTTTTACTATTATTTTTTATTTTATTGAGATATAAATGAGACCTCATATATTCAACATTGCTCACAAATAACCAAGATATTAATACTAGGAGAATTAAGGTACCAAAACAGTAAAACAATATATTACATATTATTATCATTATATAATACATATTTACACAGGCCAACCAAACACCTAAACGGGTCGTGTTACATGGCAAGTATTTGAGATGTCTAAATAGCTTTTTTTTTTGTACGTTGATGCAACAAGATGACCCATATTTCCTTAAACTATGTATTATTCAAATATTGCTTCTAAGGGCGTATTCATTGTTTAAGGCTATCACAAGTTCCAATTTGCATCGTTCCCACTGATGTACCGAAAACTGGATTATTTTAATAATGAAGAAAACTTAAAGTGCAGATTCTCAGGCCAGTTCTACATCTATCCGGTAAAACTAATGAAAAAACACTGTAAGGGTTTAATTTATTTTATAAAATAAACCTTTATTTTATCAAAAGTTGATCATGACAGCAGTAAGATCATGACAATAATATATAATGCACAGAAATGGAATAAACCGCAACAGAGTTTATGAAAAAACTAGTGCAAACAAATCACAAATACAAAAATATATTGCACTTTGAAGTTTTAGGTGGAAGAAGTCATGTTTGAACAACATTCTCAATTTGATATATTCATCTGTAAACATGTATCTTTTACACTTTGTCATTGTTTTGCAAAGCACAAAGCTTCTTAACATCCATGTTTGGAAGAATCTACAGCAAGAGAAGCTTCAGTTTAGAGCAGAAACCAACAGGCGACTTGTGGTACTTTTTCTGGGTTGGTCAGAGTTGTGCTTTTTCTCTAGACCCTGTTTGGGTTTACACGTGGTCATTTAAACCAACACACACGCATACACACACTTTCATACACACACATTCGCACACACTGAGCTTTAGTGCTCGAGGTGGTCGTTTATGTGACACATTTCTACAATTAATCATCATTTGTCATATTTTTCTGTCTCCTCTGTTTTGCTTTGTTCACAGAGAGAGACAGTTTCCACCTGAAGTCGATCACCACGCACTCCAACTATCATTTAACTGTCGATAGCTTTTGTCCTGTTTTAAATGTGCCATTTAGATTAAAGAGTACAATCTGGTTAACATCTGTGGACAGAATCTAGTGTAGCATACAGGCCTGCGGCAATCTGCAGCATATAAAAGCCTTGATAGAAAAACAGTAAGTACGGTATGTGCAAAATTCACTGTGAGGCAGGAGGAGACGTCGTCTGAACACTGGGAGTCATCTTTGTTTTCTGCCCTGTCAGAGTCATTCAGTGGCGTCACGGGGAACTTTCTTATTTGCCTCCTCTTGAGCACAGGATATGGAGGATCCAGCGTGGCTTGAAATCCCTGGTCCATATGTCAATGGTCACCCAATACTCTCCCAGCTGCTTCTTGTGGGTCAGGGAGGGTCTCGCCTTTTTTATCATGACATATAATCTGGTGAGAAGCTGGCAGTGTGGGCCTGGAACTGGTGTCCTGTTTGAGCGGAACGAGCTCTCCTCAGCGGGACGGACACGTGTCAGGTCTCCTGACATCCGCGGCCCCACACACCTCCACGGGGTCAGGGTAAGGGTCAACCTGAGGGAGGGGCCACAGAGGCATGTTTACAGGCTGCTGATGGAGCGCAGTAAAAAAAAAACACTTAACTGCTTAATGTTCCACTGTGATATGTTAGAAACAAGGATGAGTTCTAATCGAAGTTAAAGGAACAGTTCACTTTTCAGCATTGCAGAAAATATTTCACTCAGAAAAAGGAGTAAATAACATATTTTCAAATCACTCAGGGCTTCCAGAGACTGGTTTCACTCAGCAGAGCTGTATGGAGCCTTTTGTTTTTTGTTTTTTTTCGTATTTTAAAATAAGTCCACAGCTGTTTCAGTGGTTCGGGAGCATGTTGCTTTTTTGCTGTGAAGCTCCAGAAATGTTTATTGGCCTACACTCCACAAGACTTTCCATCAGCCTGGATGTGAGTAGATTATGAACTGTTCCTCTAAGTCCAGTTTTGAATCCACTTAAGGAATCCTCTTGAAAAATGAAACTACTTTGTTTAAAGAAAAAGAAGAAAAAGTTTTAAATTTTGGAAAATAAATATTCATTTTCAGTGTGACAGTTTGCTCTGTATGGTGTTTTTGTTTATTTCTGTAAAACTGTTTTTATTCTTGTTGATGTCTCTCTGGGAAAGTACATTTTAATCTGGTCAGACTTTAATGTCGTTCCTGTGAGGTTGTGACGGTGTGTGTGTGTGTGTGTGTTTGTGTATGTGTGTATGAACTGTACCTCAGAGTAGAGTGGTGGGGGCAGATATCTGAACTCTGTGATGTATGTAAGCAGAGATCCCTGGTCGTCTCCCTCCCCATCAGACCTATCACATCCCTGCAGACAGTCCCGCCTTTGAGACTCTGATATTGCCAGATCGCTGTAACTCGGCGGTGCTACAACACAGTGAACAAACAAACAAGCGTTAAGATCTTGGTGTGCACATGGGGAGAGAGAACATGCATGCATGTGCTTACTGTACATACCTTCAAGTCTCTCCTGCAGGCCCAGCCAGCTCAGAGTGCTGCAGTTGCTACTGATGCTGGAGGTGCGGGTGGTGCAGGCGTGCAGAGGTATGGTCCCAATCACCAACGGCAACGAAAGAGACAAATTCAACCCGCCAGGAACATCAACATACACCTGCAGACCAACGAGGAGAACCATAGACATGAGCAAACACATTTTGTCTCAGTGGAAGCCAGTTGAACTTGTGCATGACAGTAAAATTGAGCCCCTCAGGTCACAAAGTATTTTCATAAACATTCGACATGCAGAAAGACGCTTTGTTCAGCCTGAAACCTTCCTGAACCATCCCGTAATACGTGAACCCTTTTTTAAATTTTTATTAACATCACACTAATCCAACAAAACAACTTACTCTTAACACTGTGCTGCCTAATAATGTTTTTTAGGTTTCTGATTATGCATTTGGAAGCTGAAGTGGAAAACATCAAGGAAAATCCATCAGGTGCCTTTTCATTCAGCCGATGGACCTGCATGAGTTTAATGTTTATACAAAGTTAACAGGTAATAAGCAAGATACCAGCAGCTTTTACTGTGTTAACAGCAAATTATTAGTAGTTTCAGTGTATCATTATTAGTTTACTAGAATGTCATTAATAGTTTTAGTGTGTTTTTTAGTGTTAATGGTACGTTAGTTGTAGGTTAGTGTTTTCTGTTGTGTTAATTTTATTTTATTAATAGTTTCAGTGTGTTCTATAGTGTTAATAGTATTTCATTAGCAGTTTGAGTTTGAGTTTTTTAGTGTTAATTGGTATTTTATTTGTAGATTTATAGTGTTTTTTGGTGTTAATTTTTTTTTTTCAGTAGTTTAAAGGAGTTAGTGGTGTTAATATGTTTTGCGCATAATTGGCAGGTTAATTATCATATTAATTTGTAACTACAATATAATTACAAAAACGGTCTTTAATTTAATCCAGTACGGTAAATAATAATATTTAGTGTTATTTAATGAGGCTCCTCAAATGAACAGAAAAAGGGAATTTTTGCATATTCAGTACTTTTACTTTTGATACTTGGAATACATTTTGAGTAAATTGGTTTATTAGTATTTGTATTTTTCTGTGGATCACACACACACACACACACATAGAAACACACACACAAACACACACACACACACATACTGGACTCACCACGAGTGCGTACTCCACTCTGATGATGGGACAGTCCAGGATGGAGGGTGACACCGGGGGGATCTTGAGCAGTTTGCCCTCCCAGCTCTGGCTCTTCCCCTGTGGCAGAGGGTCTCCTCTCAAATTGGACACCAGCTGCTGGATCTGCTTGCCTTTGCCTTTGGCGAAGAAGGTCTGAGTCTGGTACAGAGCAGCTTTGGGCACCACGACACGTGACGAACAGTTCTCTGCCTCGGCAAAGATTTGGATCGACTCACCTTGGAGAGAAGGGAGAAGAGATCAGTCCGTCAGACTGAGAGAGAAGGGAAATAAGTAAAAAGGTAAAGAAGAGGAGGAATAGATGGAGGAGTGAAAAGGAGGTCTGGCTCACCTGGTGTGTAGCCCTTTCGCTCTATCTTGGCACTGAGGGAGATCGGCCCTGAAGCGCAGAACCAGCAGCACAGAGTCTTCTCCTTTGTACCAGCCTGAGGAGCCTGTTCACACACATACATGCATCACTTTAACACTTTGAAAACTCTCCACTCTCATGTCTGTACGCCTAACATGAAGCCACAGGTTAGCTTAGCTTAGCATAAAGAGTGAAAACAGGGGAAACACCTAGCCTGGCTCGGTCCAAAGGTAATAAAACCCACCAGCTGATTCCCCACTTCAACTCTTTATGCTAAACTAAACGAACTGCTGCTGACTGTACAGAGAAGACATGACAATCCCATCTGACTTTATTCTCCACAAAGTGAACAAGTCTTTTCCCAAAGTGTTGCACTACTCCTTTAAAACAGAGGGAGCCTGAGCAGTGAGCCTACCAGCAGCAACGGCGTGTTGATGTCGATGTGCTCGAACACAATGAACTCTTTCTTCACTTTGACGGGGAGCAGCCATGGACGGTGCAGTTCAGCTTTCACCCAGTACCTCACACTGCCGTGCTTCCCCTCAAACGAAGTGGCCAGAGCCCTGACAGGCCAGAGGACATATAGTTTAGATTTAGATTTTGGACTTTTCTACCATCTTTGCTTCTTTTCTGAAATTACAGATAATTTGACTACTTTTGGTCTTGAGTTTCCATCCAGATGTAGCAAACATTTTAACAGAATTTTCTGAAAAATCTGCAGAATTTCAATGAATGAATGCTTGTTTTCTTCCTCTGCTGTGACACTGATGTGTACTTGCCACTAAACCCTTAGAGTAGAAGACACGACAAGATGACGTCATTAAAAGAGCTTAAAACAAAGGAAAACATAGTTGGATCTTTGCAACTCTTCAGAGACGAGTGACGTTTAAGTCACACTGTTCATGTATTTTTGTTTTAATCCATGTCAACTGTTTCACCTCAGTCAAGCGGGAAAACTATTTTGCATTTTTTTGACTTAATTTTAATGTAAAATGCCAAATATGTGCATTGGATGGTGGATGGAAACACTCAGTTATTCAGATAAAATCCAGTTTTGAGGGTAAAAGTTGCTGCTAACAGTTGTAACAGCTCACATGTCTACAGGGTTCGATGTAATCTCTAACAGTGTGTTGTATTTTATACATTTATTTATATTTTTATTTTAAAGCTTTGATGTGAAACATAACCAGTAACTTCAGCTGTCAGAGAAATTGTGTGGAGCAAACAGAACTTGAGGAAAGTACCACAAAATGCATACAGAACTTGAGTAAATGTACTCACATCTGAGGCAGGTTGAAGCTGAAAGCAAACTCGTGCAGGCCAGCGTGCAGGACAGTGAGACCTTCCTCTGGACAGTCCTCATCTGAAAGACAAAGAACACGTTTCCTGATCGAACTGTAGTTGCTGCAAACCTCCATCCCGTCTGTCAACACATAAAGTGACACAAAGAACTCATCAATTCACCTCAGAGGACTCATTTCCAACTGTTAGAGGCATGTAAGAAGAGATGAAAAGTACAGTAAGCACAGCAGCATCGATCGACAGAAAAATAATCAGTAAATATTTTCATCATCAATGAGCCTCAAAGTCATTTTTCACGCATTTTTCCTGCTTTTCTCTTCTTCATATTAAAAAAATGAGTATTTGGGGGTTTGGACAAAACAAACAGTATGAGTGATGTCATCTTTGACTCTGAGATGCTGAGGTTGCATGTTTTAAATTATTTTCTGGCATTTTAACGACTAAAGAATTCATCATTTTATTGAGCAAAGATTTGGAAGTTTGTTGACATGAAAACATTTGTTAGCTGCATCCATAAGCGAGACACACAAACATTAAGACTGGCTATCAAAGTCTTTTTAATATTGACTGTAGTTGTTGTCTTGATACAGGTAAGCCATAGGGGAGAGATGATTTTGCCAATTCAAGATTTTAGAGTTTTATTTGGGAAAAGTTTCTGCATGTGCGCCACAGTTTTTGGAAAAAATGCCACCTCAAAAATCAGGACAAATATGAATAAAAGGGTTTTGGTTTTTTTTGTTTTTTTTGCTTGTGAAAAGTAAAAAATCTGAGAAAAATGTAAAATCTTTTAAAATTTCTTGAAATAAAATCTGATGCCTTAAAACACAACTGAAATGTTACTTGTTAAGTGATGATGTAGATATATATATATGATGATGTCGGGTTTCTTTTCTCAAAGACAAACACAAAAAACAAAAACATGTTTAGTCAGCACTCAGATTGGAAATGTTCAAACTGCACCGAGTTTGAGGACACACAGAAAACACTCGCAGTGAAAGTCAGTGTAGCGTTTTTAAAGAACTGACATGTTTTATCTATTTCTGTTTGCTGAAGTTAATGAGGAAACTATTTGTTTAAAGAGTTTGTGTGCTAACAGACGTCACAAAGAGCTGCTGTAGAAACACACCCTGATGTGGGGGAAAGAACACGACGTCTGTTCACTTCCTCATTTCTTCTGTTGTTGTTTGTATTTCAGATTCTGTAAATGTCTCCAGTCGACCGAGCTGAACTTTAGCTTCCTGCCACCTCAGCAGTCTCTGCTTCAGCCCGCATCTCTCTGTCTGTCTGTCTGTCTCTGTGTATGTGTCTGGCATGAGAGCTGTCATAAACAGCTTGCATGCATGTGTGTGGGTGTGTGAGTGAGTGTGTGAGTGAGTGTGTGAGTTTGTGTGAGTGAGTGTGCATGTAAGAGCGTGCGCCCCGACAAGTCACCGGCAACACAGAGCAAGCAGGAGTAGACCGGTATGAACCAGACTGAGCAGCTTCCTTCAGCTGGAAACTCCAACGCACGCATTACAAGTCAGCCTCTCATTGGAGGAGAACGTGACATGAATTACAGCCCAGCCTCTGATTGGTGCAGCCTCTACAAGCCCCCACCCACATTCGTACAGCCATGTGGTGTGTTGCACGAGAGGGGGAAGACGGAGGGGGGTGAGGAAGGGTGTCACATACTAACTGTGAGCTCCAGGGAGAGCTGAGTCTCACACACACACACACACACACACACTGAACAAAAGCAATGATGAGAAAAGAAAACATGTTTTACATTCACATTAAGGTTTTATTGTTCAAACAGTTTCAAACACAGAAAACAGCATCAAGTTTTCTACAAAGTTCATCAGGTAATTAAAAACAAAGAAAATCTCACAATGAGCTCCATTTCAGAGCCGTTCTGCAGCTTTCTATCGAATCACATGGTCTTCCTCAGCAGGTAAAGATGGAGTTGTTTTGTAAAAACTTTCTGACACTGAGGACAAGAATGAAGTCTGAATCAAAGCTTTTGCTGAAATAATTTATTAGTAACTATTCTGAAATTCGATACAGCATTTAAGTCTTTTGTTTTATTATTTTCTAGAATGTTTTTGACCAAACAAAGACAAGGGAAAATAACGGCATGGCGACAGATTAAATAACTTGTTGTCTGAAAGTGATGAAGTTGTTACTTTATCAGCTCTGACGTCTGCGGTCGAACAGTGAAACGCTTTTCCTCGACCTCATGATGTTTTCAGTTGAGGTCGAGGGAAGACACGAAGGAGAATTAAGAGTAAGGAAAGACTGCACTTAAGCTAAGTGAATATGCAACAGTGGATGTTTAACTGTGCGTCACTTTGAATGTTGCTGTTGCAAGGAATTGTGGGACAGAATTATGTCCTTTCCTATTGTAATGCCCAGCAAAAGAAAGGAAACACTGAAGCACCTTTTCTTTGTGTAACTGGCAGGTGGAACCTTCCAAAGCAAAAGCACTTTCCACCGCAGCCCTGCAACATGTTCCCACATCATTTCACTTCCTCTTGACCTTTGACCCCTGACACCACCACCCATCCATGAGGGAACAAACAGGATGTAGATAACACAATCCTCCTCAGACACAAGTTGTGTGATGATGTCCTCCATGTTAATCATGATGTGACGATGATGATGATGATGATGAAATATTTCACACAGCCCAAACTGTCTCTCAGTGTCGAATCCCTCATATTTCTATATAAACATATAATATAAACACAGTTTAGTGAGAAGGCAACAAAACAGACGCTTACAGGCGCAGGTGATGATCTGACCCACATTCTGTTCAACAGTGAGAGAGCACTGACGTAACAGATCCACACTGAGCAACACGGCTCCATCAAACTGTCTTCTCCGTCGTTTGCATTACATTTTACAAGGAAAGCAGACAAAAACAGAACATCACAGGTGGAGAGAGGCTAAGATATTATTACACACACACGCGCGCACACACACACACACACACATACACACAGAGTCAGCCGGGTCCTCCCTCCCTCCCTCCTCTCTGGCAGTTTCTGAACAGGTTTGAACCGCTTCTAACAAAGGGAGTTGCCTGCGCTCGCCTACCTCAGGATGTCACCACTAAAAATGTTTGTTTCCCGACACTTTGCGTGAATGTTGCACCAAACATGAAAATCATTTCGTTTGGTTTCGATGTCGCATCGATTTCTTCGTCTGCTCGAAGTCTTACACGCAACTTTTTCCCGCAGCAAACTGCGCCGTCAGGACGCAGACGGCGCCGCACATTCAAGCCCTCCATCACTGCTGGAATTCAACATTAACGCGTTAATCTGTGCGCGTGAAGCGGTTTGATTAAAGTTAGATATTCACGTGTCGGTGTGAAGTGATGAAAGTGGAGCGACGCGTCACATCAACGATCAGCTGTTGCATCAGCACCACTGACACTGACGGGCTGCGCGTTTGGAGGCTCTGCGCTCCGTTCTGACACATGACTGCACCCCCCCCCTGTATTCATAAAGTTTTCTACCACATCAAATCATCGGTCGGTGCGTGGGAAAAGTTTGCAGAGATCAGCCGAGCCGCATCGCGTCAAACACTGCGACAGCAGCAGCAGCAGCAGCAGCTCTGTGGCACAAAGATGGAGCGACTCTTACCTCTCTCCTCCCCTATCAAGGTGTCGTAGTGGTGCAGGTATTCCACCTCCTCCGTGTAGTTCTGGGTGTAAGCCGTGTTGGCTCCGGCGTTCCGCGACTCGGTCCACCGGACCTTGGCGACCCCCCTCGCGGTTATGTCCAGACTCTTAACCCGCACATCCCCGGTAACCTCCACCACCACCCTCCCTGACACCAGGTCCCCGCCAGAGAACACCGGCAGGTTGTTCTCATTCAAACTGTCAAAGTAGATCGCCAAGGCCCTCACTTTGCCCAGCACCATGACGGCGATGAAGCGCAGCAAACGGAAAAATGAGGATGATGAAGAGTTTCTGGAGGAGAAGTCGTGAGTTGAGCCGTCTGGCACAAACACATGCGCCGAGCTCCGAGTGCCCAGCACAGAGCCGGGTCTGCGGCTGTCAGTGACGGCTCATCTGGGTGAGAAGCTCCGCTGACGAACCGCTTCGGCTCTCCGCTCTCCTCCCGGTGCGCGCGTGCCTCTCCGCTCTCTCTGCTGCCGTCTGCCTCCAGCCGCTGCGCTCTTAAAGCCTCTGTGCGCAAAAATACCCTCACTGAGCATGTGCGCACAGACCACGAGCTGAAGTACCATCAAATACTCAGACTCACACACACACACACACACACACACAGGGCGTGTGTGTACAGTGTTCACATTAAGTATCAAAAGAAAGATTATGGATAATTTACATAAAGTTTCTGAAAAAAATATAATTCTATACAAGCGGAGGAAAGTAACTAAGTACATTTACTCAACTTCAGTAAAAGTCTGAAGTTCTTTAGTGTTTCTGTTTAATGCTATAGGCTATTTCTCCTCCACTAAATTTATTTGACAGCAGTAGCCTAGTTGGTTATTTTGAACAGTGAAGGAAATATTCAGATATTTTAAGATGAGATAAAATAAAATAAATAGAAATGTATTAATCTCGAAGGAAATTCTTGAAAAACTAAAAATTTAGAAATTCCTGGCCACAAAATGTTACTTTAGTACAAGCGGCCTATATGAGTAAGTAGGAAAATGTACAATACTCAGATTAAAAATACTAAACAGACCAAGTCAAGGTTAATTACAGCGTTGAAGGAAGTTGCCAGATCATCTAAGAGAAAGTTCTAAAAGTACTCTGTAAAAATACTTACACACAAAAGTCCTCTGCAGACTGTCAGAAATCGTAAGTATAATCATCAGTTAAATATTTAAAGTAATCAGATTAAAAGTTCTCAGATGAGTCCAATGTCTCCTGTGACTGTTCTTCTGTTCTCTGTGACCTCATGAGATTATTGTGACTCCTGCATTCACGTCACAGCAGGATCTTCCTGCTGCTGGCTGAGCTGGAGATCACTTTGAACTCTTTTCTATCAAACTGCAACTAATGATTCTTTTCACTAGATGAGTCAGCTGATTATTTTCTCCATCTTCAATTGTTTGTCAAAACACTGAAAATGAGCCAGAGCCCAAAGTGACGCCTTCACTATGTTCGTTTAGTCCAACCAGCAGTCCAAAGCTCCACATGATTACACACACATTCACAGACATTCTGAGAAAAAGCAGAAAACCTGCAGGCGTGAGAAGCTGCAACCAGGAAATCACTCTGATAATCTCCTGCCTATATGTACTGTATATTAGCTGGGCCACATAGCTAACATATGCTTTTCTAAAGTTCTGCACAATGAGTAGGCTCCTTTTACTTTTGATATTTCAAGTTTATACTTTTGTTCTTGGACTTAAAGGAAAATTGTGTGTTTAAACCTGGGCCCATTTGTTTTGTTTGCAAATGAAAGGTGAGTTTTCCTTCTGCCCACAATCGGCCTTAGATCAGAGCAGAATCTGAGCGATTATATACTTAAAATCAGTGTTAGGGAGTAACTAGTTACATGTAACAAAGTTACGTAATTTGATCACAAAAAATGCAACCGTAATCAGTTACTGTTACTGAGTGGTGAGAATGTTAATGATTACAAAGTAAATTTAGAAAAGTAATCAAAAAGTAGGCTAATCAAATGTAATAATTTACATTAGTTTGATAAAGTAATTGAAAACGTTACACTTCTTATTAGGCTACATTTTAAATAGGGTAACCAGTCATCTGTAACCTATTACATTTCCAGTGTAACCTTCCCAACCCTGCTTAAAATTC
>JAQFJA010000011.1:21377785-21390123 GCA_029874485.1 Naso brachycentron | reverse complement strand
TTTAACTGTGAAATGTGACTTTTCAGAAATATTACAGGAGAAAAAAATCTAGATCAGCTTCCTAAAAATATGATGCAGCACATTGAATCATTCACCATTACAGTAAGTGGTCTGGCTTTCTAGGTGCAGGGTTTCTAAAATGAAGTCTGAAAACATTTTAATATTATTCTGCAGAACTCATGAGGTTTTCATAGAACTGTTAATGTTCCTCTTGGATGGAGTGGTGACTCATTACAGAAGTACCACTGGGCCAATTTCACCTCTCCAAGACAAGACACTTAAAGCATTGCTAATCTGTCGGGGTTTTTTTTAAGCATATGTACAATTTTCAAGGCGTTCACTGTCTCACTGTCATCGTCACCTCCCCTCATCACCTATTCTCTACTGTGTCAGCTGAGTTTCAGTATTGTATTGAGTTATTTTTGTCGATTTGCGGCAGTTATGTTTGCTGATTATACAATAGAAAGCAGTGCTGATATTGAGGTTATCAGCTCGTCCTGCAGTCAGCTACGAATGCGTTGTTGGAAATGGGACATCAGATCAACATGGTGGTGGCAGCTTTTGGGTTTCCTTTTAATTATATCTGCTTGTTCACCTCGAGAGCAAAGCATATTTGCAGCAGAGGTGACATGTTCAAAGCAGGCAGCCAGGCAGTTGCTGCACATTGGACGTATTCACAGAGATGCATTTTGAAGTTTTGTTGAGGCAGTGAATCAGGACAGTGATGATTGTTGTAATTGCGTAATTTGGCCATTCAGCAGGAGAATAAATGTGGATATTACTGTCATTTTATAATCACACAAGGTGCAGTATCCCGAAAGTAACCTTGTTAGTCCCCCTGCTGTTTTCAGCCGACACTGAGTTAGCAAAAGAGCTTTGTGTTTGTTTGACTGCCTTTTTCTGCCTGTGTTCGCTCAGTTTTCCATCTGGGGCAGATTAAAGACCCCATGAAAGGAAAAAAAAACAAACAAACCAAAAAAACCCCATGTTCCCAGTGTTAACCCTGTGTCCATGTGTTAACTGTATCTCATGTTATATGTCAGTTATCCGTAGAAAGAATCCTTTCTGACCATTTTACATCAAAATCGGGTCTTTTCTCTCATTTGCAAACATTATTTAAATTTTTGATGACTCATCCTGCAGGGATGGGATGAAGGTGGAGGCATTTCTAATTTTTCATCCAATGAAAATGCTTTCTTGATTTTTTTTAATACACAAGCCTTCCATTGGGGTGCATCAGCTCCATCGCGGGGATGAACCTGCATTTGTCTTTCACCAGCAGTATTGCCAGCTTCGGATATTAGTTTAAACAAATGCGGCCTGACTCCAAAAACAACAACATGATCATTTTCTTCCTTTGTTTCAAGAGTCCGATTTGTCAGTTAAATCCGAGGTGTAGGCGAAGGCGGTAGCAGAAGTCCTCCAAAACAGAGATGAGGCTGTCATCTTCAGCGTTAGAAGGGGCGAGGGCGGGCGTAATGTACATTCAGCCTATTGGCGACTGTAAAACGTCAGTCAGTAATCTGCGATCAGTTCCTGCATAGAAGCCTGGTTTTGCCAGCACTCATGTCTTTTTCCTCCCATTGAGAGACCTGAATTCCCGCCCAGCTGCGATGTGACAGTGTTAATATCTAACAGCTCCTGGTGCAGTCAGACAAAGATGTAAGCAGCTTGCTCTTTGGTTGTTTAATCAAAATTTATTTAACGTGTCGCATGCTCAAACAACGTCACATTCTGCACTGAATGGTTTGGTCCTCAGCAGTAAATCTGCAGATTTCAGAGTTTCTTGGTTGAACAGAAATTGAGATTTTAAAAAGATGGTTGGTTGCTGTAAGACTTCTTCATGCACGTGTGCCCGTATTTGCAGCTGCCTTAAAATCTTCCAAATGTTGCCTTTCAAGAGTGTCTTTTTTAAATTTCTCATCCAAACAACTGTTGACTTCAGACTTGGTGGGTATCGCGCTGACAGAAGTGCTGTGTCGAATGTGTGGTGTGAACGCTTGTGGAGAAAAGCGAATCACAGGCACAGAGATTCCTTCCTTCATGGTTTGATGACTGCTTGTCTGAAAATTACTCAGTTTGTTTTAGGCAGCTTTATTCACTCCCCCTGAATCCAGCACTTGTTGCAGTTAGCTACCAAGCAGCAGCCAGAAAAACAGGTTTCAAAGTCTAACTAGTTTTCCAGGTAAAGAAAGTAATTGCATGTCTGGAGGCATAAGCTGGATTAAGTGTTTTTCTCAGCTCTGAACTGAGCTTTGTAAAGAGCTGCTGATGGATATAATGCTGCTTATTGGTGTGTCACTCTGTGAAAAATACAGAGGTAAAGTAATGATTAAAGATCAGGTTGAGTCTAAAATCTATTTAAACAGGTGTAATGTTAATCAGCACAGCTTAATTACATGACCACAGACCTAAACAATAAAATGCCAGTGGCATCCTGTTAATATGTTAAATATTTACACATCGGCATACTTCCTGTAGTGTTAAATAGTCACCAACACAGTGTTGTTACAGCGTCAGAGTGGAGACCAGCAGCTAATGAAAACTGTGTCCTTCTTTGTAATTACTGGTCCTTTACTTTATAGACTTTTATGAGACCGTTTGTCTAAAAACCAACGTAAAGGTACAGAAAATAAGAGAAATGATCTGTTAACCTATTTCATAACTGTTTACTCTGCATGCATCCTGACCTGAGGTCTCAGAAATGGTGTGTGTGTGTGTGTGTGTGTGTGTGGGGATAGGTATGCAGCCTCAGTAGCTGTGCTGATATATTAAACAAGTATACTATATAAAAGAGCTTTTTAGGTATGTACATGCAGCTGAGAGCATTCAGGAAGACATGTAATTAGGTCAGGGTCTCCCACCATCATCAGGGTGCTGCTCTGTCATCGCAGCAGTAGCTGGGGGCGGTTTAAAAAAGGTCACATAGAAGGCGGCAGAAGACCAAACTAGTGATGGTTGAGGCAGCGCTGTAGCTTTTAGCTTATTGTTCCAGTGCTCATGTTGATGGCGAGGTAAGCATGTTCTCATCTAACTGTGCCAACAGCTGCTGAAGCAGATGTAATCGAGGCAGAATTATGTAACTGAAGCCCAGAGGAAGGTGCAGTGCGTGTTCTTTGGGACATTGTCTGTATCCAACTGCAGTGAGCTTGGAGCTGGTACTAGCTGAGGACACAAGCACAGAACAGAGCCACGATTCGCAACTTCTCACTGACAGAAGAGGATACGTCAGATTAGGGCCACACAATTAATCAAGATTTAATCGAAATCGCAGAATGGGCTACTAAAATTTTTAAATTGCAGGGGGCACTATATTTGATCAAGGGGAAATGTGTGTGTGTGTGTGTCAGAATACCGTTTAATTCAAACATTGTGCTGCTGCAGAGTCGTCCTGGCCTCCACAGCATAATCTTCAGACTGAAGAAACCGCAAAATCACACCGGAATATTTTTTTAAATGTTTTTCAATGGAAATGAGAACAACTGTGTGAAAATTATTATTTAATCTAATATCAAAAATAGTATCACAACTGCAATATCAGTCCAAATAATGGCAATTCGCTAATTTTTCAAAGTCCTGCTGCCCTTCTTCAGATTGTCTTTTCCCGACGTCCCTGCTGCTTGTTTCCCCACGACCAGCAGAGCTGCATCATCATTGATAATTATTGAGGTAACAGTAAGAATATGCATCACTTTATCCTGGAGCCCATAGTGACTTAAAGCTGAGGTAGGCAATTAATTTTTAGTGTCATTGTGAAAACATTAGTAATTCAGGTGGTCTGAAAGAACACTGGACTTCTGCTCCTCTCCTTGGCTCTGGATTTGGCCAATCATAGTAATTTTAGAGGGTGTGTGTTCCTGTTGGCTGCTTTATGCTGCTCTTGTTAGCAACAAGTGATGTTGCTACGAGCTGATTGGCTGTTGAAACGAGTGAACTGCCTTATATTCTAAAACTGGCCTCTGACGACTTGACAAGCTGAGTTGCAGGCGACACCGTCAGCCGGCTGGAGTCGAGCTGAGACGGACCAGTTTACATAAGAGCTGTGTATTGGTAAGAATCTTGTGATACGATTTGGTATTTTGCAGTATATTGCAATACTGTAAGCAAGGCGATATATTGCAGTTTTTTTCAATCTAATTTTGGGAAAACTGAACTAGTATAAGAAAGACACCGCAATATTCATAAAATCTGAATAAAAAAAATTTAAACTATGCAAGCAGAATATCGCAGTAATACTTTTTGTGCCATTGCAGTCGGTGGTAAAAAAAAACAAAACAAAAACACTGCCATGAATCCTTACATGTAAATTTTTAATTAAACATTGATAGTGTTTGTGAAAATTGATACAATATTGCCAAATATAATATTGTGATATAGATACAAATCGATATTTTCTTACACCCCTAGTTTACACTGCTGCAACTTTCCCTGCAACTGTTTTGTCTCATTGTGAATCTTTGGTGCAAACTGGACTGAAAAGAGAGAGAGAGACAAAATAAAACGCGACCTGGAGCACGAACATGCTACAGCTAGCTTGATTTCCAGATGTTGCTGACCTCAGCTTTAACAGTGCCCCCGTACCAGTGGTCACAAAAACATATGACTCAGGTGCTGATGGTGGTGAAACGATGTACCTCTGTCACAAAACTGATCGCACCTCATATTCTGTGCTGTAACATCAGAATGTGGAAAGCCGCAAATTCTCACATCTGAGAACCGGCAACCATCACTTTTATGACATCTAATTCTTTAAACCAAGGATTTCTATACATGATTTCCATTCAGTTAAAAAATGTTGCTGCAGATGTTATTATTGTTATCTCACCGTCACCCTCTGAAGCGGAACTGAACCGAATCGTTTTGTGTTTAGAGATTGTCTCCCTCTGCAGCGTCACGGCTTTCCCTTGAAGATATAATGACCTCATTTATCACTGAATGTGCCAGCAGTCATTTTGTCACTCAAACTGCATCGTCACAGCTGGAGCCTCTTTGTCTGCGGTCATCTGCTCCCGAGAGCGAGTGTTGATGTGAAATGTGCTGTTGTTGCTAACTGAGGTTTTCTTTGGTGTAAACTTAAACTTTCTCACAATAAGGTCGGAGAGCAACTGGAGCATGTTTCAGGAAGACGTGTTGCTGTAGAGGTTTTATTTCAATGCTGAAACATTTCACCATTTTCCTCCACCGTAACCAGGCTTTGATAGAAATGTTGAATTACACTGTCCCTGTGGCTTAATGTGACTAGTGTTGAAGTTAGAAAATATTCTTTGTGATTCGCCTGAGCTGATATTAAAAAAATAACCAGTGTGGTAAAACTGGCAATACTTTTTTTTCAAGGCACCTGCATTTTCAATACACAAGTCTGACATGTCTGTAACACTTTACATGTTCGGAGTCTGCTGATATCCTCATTTACTTAACCTCAGCCCCCAACCATACTGTATCTGAAACCTCTCTCCCCATATGTGTTTATGTGCCTAAAAAAGCTTAGCTGTTACAGTAAATATTACCAAGTGTCTTAATATGGCGTCCAGAGGGGTGAGGTTTCATACAAATAATCCCGAGTCAGCTGCTAATGATTCAGCGGGGCAGACGAACAGCCTTCTCTAAAAGAGGAAGTGTTTACTTCCTAGGTTCTTGTTCCTGTGGTTGCGGCTGCAGTTGAAATGGTGCATCAACTGCTCATTCCCACTCTCCCATAAAATCTGCCTGCTCTGGCCCAGGTTGCGTTTACATAACCAGCTGGGACTCTGGGTCTGCTGGGGTCCTCAGTGATGACTTCTGGGAGGCAAGTGGTCCTAGTTTTGGCATTCTGAATTTACCAATTTATGCTTTTAGTGAAGTTCCCAGTGCCTTTATGTTGTTGTTGGCCCAAGAAAATATTTAACCAACAGCAAGATGTCATCGTCTTGCAGAAGAGGAAGAAGTTAAACTTTGCTTTCATTAGGCCACATTTAGACGAGAGCAGCCCTAATTATGAAAAGAATCTGGGTTACACTTAAAGCATCTAGCTATGATACATTATGAACATACTTACTTACTTACTTGTGCAGCTTGAGTCATTACCTATAAGGCATTAAAATGATATAAATAATGAACACAGAGTTGTTACAAAGTCCCCATTTGCTTCTGTTGCATCTCGAACTCAGCCAGTGCAGCTCCGTACGTTATTTTGTGTTTGTGATTAGAAAGTCATCCCAAAATGTCTCCAGTCATCGTCAGTGCTCACTACATTTACTCACACTTCAGGAAAAACTTAAGACTGGGATCTGAAATGTTATTTATGATGGTGTTGTTTGTCTGCTGCTGATAGAAAACAACAGTAGCTTGACACATGAGCCAATGCTATCAAAATGTAAACACTGGAGAAATGAACCTATAAGGAGCCAGGTTCTCTCTGCACATGCTCAGTATGTGCCCGCCTGCAGAGGTGTTTGTAGGTGAAGCGTGGCCACTTTGCTCTGCTGTATGCTGGGTGCTGTGCAGTGTTAATAGGCCTGTGGAGGGGTTGCTAATTGATTCATTCTCCCCACTCTCAGTCTCATTATCAGCCGTTCCCAGGGTAGCATGTATCTCTCCAGGTTCCCCCTGCAGCCTCCCACGTCCCTCTTCCCTCCCTGCCGTTCGACTGTCAGGGGACAGGTGGCGGGGAGAGTCCCAAACCTGGGCCGGGATCACAGATGGAAGGCGGAGGTGGAGGAGGTTACTGAAGTTATTGTTGCATCTGAGTGAACTGCTAATGGTTTTACATATTAATCCTGTTCTCTCCTCTCCACCTTGTGTTCACAGTATTCGCAGCGTGATGCAGAAGTACCTCGAGGAGCGAGATGAACTGACATTTGACAAAATTTTCAACCAGAAAATTGGTAAGTCCCAATGTTTTTATTACCTGAAAGGATAATATTCACTCAGAGAATTCAGATGAAATGTTCAGACATTGTAATAGAATTACTAGTATTCAGCAGCATTCCTTTAATATAGAGAAGAAACGACTCACCAACAGAGAGTTACATGAAACAATTGTTGGGCCCTGTTTTTATTTGAATGTCATCAGACTGACACAATTATTGTACGTGACTCATCTGAGCTGCTTAAGACCCTCAGTTTATACCAGGAATCTCACTGGGGGCCCACTGGTTAACTTCCCTCTGAGCTTATAACCAGTTTGTCTTAATGGTTGTTCAATGAATCAAATCACTCTGCAGTTTCAAGTGGATGTTGTGTTTTTGTTGTAAAGCCCAAAGGCACTGAAAAACTTCACTTTTTTGTTATTTGAACTTGTTACTGGATCCGAATAAGTTTGTTAAACTGGATTCAGATACTCTGCAGTTTGGTTTCATTAATGTCAGTGCAGCTGCTGTTTGGCTTTAGTCGTACACCTTCGTCTGGCAGATATTCCATCCCACACATTGATTGCTTGCGGTCAGAGGTGAGTTGTTGTTATTGGTCTCGCTGGTGTTCTTCCATTACTGCTGCGTGTCCTGACATCCATCCACACCCGGAAAGCTGACTGGACAAAAGCTGATGATCACAGACTCATCACTTTCTCCTTGTTTTTAAAGTGTACTGCTCAAAGTAAACCACTCCCATGTTATTCTTACAAATTACTCTTTTTTTTGGCGTAGCCACAGAGAATTTTGGAACAAAAGGGCTTTCCTCATTCTCTGTTAAAGCGCTGAATGTTCAAAATCATTTTGGTTTTTTTTATGTATTCAGATGCCATCTGTTACTTCTCTTTGTAGTTCTTGATTGTGATCTTGAGCCATCTTTGTTGTGCTTCATGGTGCTGTTGTCGATGCATCAGGTCAACGCAGAGCGTCACGTTTCCTGCTTCCTCCTGCCCTTCAGTCAGTAGCAGTGCCTCTGTGCCGGCTCCTCAGAGTGTTTCCATTCTGAGCAGCAGGCTGTGTGCCAGTAGTTGTGGCGTACCAGGGGACCACAGCCACCCTGCAGGCTTTTACTAGGTTTACTTACTGTTCCAGGTCTCAGTCCCCCTGTGAGAACAGACAGCGTTAATTCTCTCGGCTTCCTTATCTTTGTCTTCAGCTCTCCTCTGTCACACTTGTTGGTCTCTTTATTTCTCCGTCTCATGTTTGGTATCATCACCCCATACTTCCTCATTTCTGCTGTGTGTGTGTGCGTGGGTGGGTTGGGTGTTGCACATGCTTATTAGACACCAGTTTGAAACCCATGACATTCACCCATCCTACCTTGTTTCACTACCTTCCAGGTGATACTTTCCCATCACCTCCTGGTTTAACAATCATTAATGACTGTTGTTCTGTGCTCAAGTCAATTCTGAAGCAAAAACAAAATATTTCCTGGCTCCAGCTTCAAATGTGACAGTTGTTTTTCACTGTAAACTGAATGTCTTTGTGGTTCGACAAAGCAAGCATTTTGATAATGTCACCTGAGCCTTCGGGGAGCTGAATGTCATTTTTCACTGTTCTCTGACATTTAATAGACACAACAATTAATCAATTAATAGAGAAATTTGGACCGAGGGTGACTGCAATGTTTGTGTACTCACTGGAATGGTCGGGCCTTTTTCTGGTCAGCTGGTCCACTGAACGAGTGTATGCAAACTTTGAATACAGCATTTGTTAGGTGTAGGTGGATAGTGCTAGCATGCGGCTAGTTAGCAGGATCCCCAGCATATCTGATTAGCTTCAAGCTGCAGTGTTGCAACAGATCAGATAAGGCTCATTTTCAGCCGGAGATGCCTTGTGTTCTTGTCCCCAGAAGAGAGAAGAGTCTGAAGCTCCCACTGGCCAGTTGAGAGGAGTAAGGGGTCGGCATGGCGAATGAAAAGAGGCAATAAAATACTTTTTTTAAAAAATAATCAACCACCGCAACTGTGAGAGGTCATTGAGCGCGCAGTCATAAACGTGCACATGAATATGGGTCTCATGGGTCCAGTAGTATGTAAGATTAACTGTAGACAGATGCGCGCACACACGATCTCCTCCAGGGTTTCTACAGCTGGCTTTTTGAAGATAATGAACTTGTAGATTTTTTTTTCAGTAGTTTGTAGTTGTTTTTTGTGTATTAAAAGCTTGGCTGACATGGACTTGTTGCTGTGGTGATACATTTGTCAGACAAGCTGAAGATGAAATCAAGACTTTTTTTTAAATGATCTAGCCAGCAGAAATGAGCAGAAATGAGGAACGTTTTCAGTGTTTTTGGACGGATCTAAATAACGTACGTAAAGCCTTTGGTCTTTAGCTGGTGGTAATGTACTTATACCTCACTGTGCACTCAGAGATTTGACTTTTGGTTGAATTCAGCCTCCCATATAACAGACCATCTTTAATTCTCCGTAATGGAGGATTTGAGTGGGGTATCACAAATATTACATTGTTTAAGGAAAAGAAGAATTTGATCTTTGTTTGGTAATTCTGTTCTAAAAGTGAATCATTTCATTTACATGTGATGTTGCTGGTTCCCTCCAAAGCTGGTCTTTACGGACAAGGTTTCTAACGAATAAACGACACACAATTGCAAACTGTTGCGATGTAGACATTTCAGTTCAAAACTGTTCACATGGGCGGAAACAAGAATTTGTGACAGAAACACAGGAATAAGAATTTGCAAAATAGTTTTCACAGCTCACTTCACTACAGCAGAGCTTCCTGCAGAGGATGGACACATGAAGTATGGGTACAGACAGGAGGCAGCTACTTTTCCACAAGCTGTTAAATAATCGCCTGGATGTTGTTATATTGTGTTGAGATAGAGATTCAGCCATTGTTGATGTTGTTGTTGTTGCAGATTGATGTGACGTCCAATCCGCACAACCATCGTGATTGGTTGATGCCTTTGTTCGCAGTGCAAAAGTTCAGAAAAATAGTAGAGTAGCTTTTTGGCAGCTTGACATTCACATCCTGCATGAAAATACTCGTGTCCTATCAGCAGTACAAAAATATTATTGACTTGTGAATTAATCACACAGAAAAAGCACAGCTGTTGTGTAAAGGCAGTAGAACTTACAAAAAGTAAACAACTGAGTAAACCTGTAGTGATCCACTGCTTGTTTAGTCTATAAAATGTGAGAAAAACACAAACTGGAAATATCCAGTTTACAACTTCATCGAAGAGAAATGAGCATATTGTCACATAAACAGACTTGGAACTAGTAAATGATTGATAGTTTTGCTTGAATTGATCCCCATGTGTGTTGTTTGTTGGAGCTGTATTATTGCCGTGTTCTCCTCTCATCTCCTTGCTTATCGGCTGTCTTCTGGCTTACTGTCTTCCTTTGAGCTGGAGCCGGTCCCCCGCTCGCTACTGATCATTAGTCCGGCTCTCAGGTCTCATTAACTAGTCTCTGAGAAAACATTTGTTACCCGGCCAGTCAATGTGCCTCTACCTCTGGGACGTTTACCTTCCAGGTAATCAACAGGCAGCCATCCCCACTTCATAAATGTGAGATAATTGTTTGGGCTCCACTGACATTACAGCAGGTGGAAAACTTTATTTTTCCTTGTGCTCCTGAAAGTCTAAATGTTGATTTTGTCTGATCAGTCAGAAGCAAAGGACAAATCTGACCCACCCTAGTTTTCAGGTGATGGAGGAGCTACTGTATTGTCTGTCAGAGCTGCTAAACAATGACAGACTGTTGACTGAGGCATCAACAACAACAACATACGGTAGTATTGATAAAAATAATAATGATACCATAAGAAAAATGAAAACTTTAGCAACTTTTTAAGCAAAGATGCAGCACAAATTGCTTCACAAAACCAAACTGGAGAGAATGAAGCTGCCTCATAATGTTTTCTTCCTTCCTGTTTATCGCTCTTCACTCTTGTTAACATTGACGATGTGTTCAGGTGCATGTAGTATTGATAACAATACAAAATTGTCATCTTCATGGATGATTCCTCCGCACCACCTGTTACCTTATCCAAGCAGAGTATCTCCAGAAGCTGGAACACGTCTGATGCGTTCAAATGCCCTGTTGTGCGCCATGTGTGAAAGCTGTGGATGTTGTGTGGAGTTCATGTGGAAAAACAGCTGCTTCATTTCCCTCAGCATGGACCAGCTTCAGTATTTTGTTTTGCTTGTTGGTTCTTGCTGTTTTTCATTGTCTATATATATGTATTCTTGTTAACGATGCATTTTCACTCACACACCTGGCCTGTAATTATGAAAAATACTGGATCTTGTTTCTTGCCTTTGCCTAATTGACCTTTGACAAAAACCCCTCCCCCAAACAGAGACACCCAATAACAGCTTAGCAACTGTAACCAGACACAGCAGATTTATCAGACTTTGAATTTCTCCACATATTGAGGTGGTGCACACAAAGCTGTAGTGAGAGATTTGTGGTGTTTTTTGGTTTAAGTTTTGTAGCCATGTTGAAACCACAAAGACTAAAGATGTGATGTGACAGCTCAGTTACCTCACATTGTATCCAAATGGTCCATTACTGATCAGGTCAGTGCACCAGCATGAGAGCCATCTGCCTTTGGTTATCACTACTGTAAAATCCTCAAGCTGTGTACACACAAAAGTGAATTTAATATGTGGCATGATAAAATTACATACAAAGTCAATGGCATGATGCGAAACCGTGTTAGGGGCCGTGACAGACCCGTGGCGCGATGGAATCGCCACAAATTTTCATGTGAGGAGGCGATTTTTGCATCCATCGCATCTTTGCGTAGGTTCAAAATATTTAACTTCAGCGACATATTCGCCTAGTGATAGCCATACAGAGTTTTAAGGTCTACACCGATGTTGCGGGGTGCATAATTATGGAGCAAAACAGGGTGCCACTTACTGGAGACTGATGAACAGGCACTCCACAGGCAGGACAGAACGCCTGTAGTTGGTGTCCATCCTACAAATCCTAGCATCAGTCCAAGCCAACAGGTCGTTATTATTCAGGCACACTTCCTGGAGAAGGCGGTGAAACTCTCCTGCACTATATCAGTTGTAGAGGCCCTACACAGGTTGGGAAACTTAACAACGTCAGGTTCAGGGTAATAAAACCATCCGGAGCCTGTTAAGTTGTGTCACACAGCTCCGTGTCAGCCACAGTTAGCGTTAGCTCGTAGCATCAAGAGGAAGGAGGGCTTAACATTTTATAACATGAACCACGGCCAGTTTAATCATCCTTTCTGCACAGTATGTGTCATAGAAGTCCCAGAAACGTTGGAAAACTTAAAGACGCGGTGTCTGTGTTCATAACAAAACCCTGTGGTGTGTAAAGTCGTGTTGTCGGAGCTCCACAGTATTCACACACAGCAACAGTTGTTTTGACTGCTATGTCTGATTCAGAGTCTGTTCGGTAAATTCTGGCAACGTTAGTGCTGTCGGGATGTCATTGGAGCAGG
>JAQFJA010000011.1:21163656-21174444 GCA_029874485.1 Naso brachycentron | reverse complement strand
CAATATTCAAATCAACAGCTTCACCCCGAACCCAAAGAACTTCTCTGTGATAAAACTTTGTATATGAAGTAGAAAACAGTCTGAGCAGACTACTAAATACAATCAGGGATTGACAACACTAGAAGTTCAATGGTTTATTATCGAGTATCACCTTGTTCAAGTCGGAACAGAGTCCTCTCTAAATTCTCCTTGTCGTTCAGCATGAGGACTCGGATCTGCTTCAGGTGCTGAGGCAACATCATTAGAAGATCTCTTCAAAGTGAACTGATCCCTGGCCTCCTGTAAAGAGGAAAATACATGTAACTTAACAGTTATAATCATTTCTCTACCATGAAACACTTAGCAGTTTATTTCAGCATTTTTTCAGTTGGCAGTAAGCTGCATGAAATTCTTTACACAAAAAAAAGCTTCCTGCCAAACCAGTACAAACATCTATGGGAGATTTTGGAGATGTAGGAAGTATTTGACAATGCTCTGCACCACCATCATTAAAACATCAAATGAGGGAAGATCTTTGGAAAGAATGGTTTTCCTCGCTCCAGTAGAGTTCCAGAGAGTTAAAGAATCTATCACAAGTAGCCCCGAAGCTGTTCTAAAGGCTTGTGCTGGAAACTTTCTTTAGATACATGTTGTTGCACAGAGGATCTTCATTTTTAGAAAAAAGGCTATTGACATAAGGTCATTAAAAATCATACACATACTTCCACAGAGAAGGATGTAATATAGTGTCTTCTTTGTGGCTTTACTGCATACCTTTATTTTCTACAACATGGACCCCACATGGTGTGAAACAGCAACAACCAGAGAAAAATAAAAGCACTTTGTAAAACAGCCACATTTCACTGATGACAAGGTAACAAGGAAGTAATGATTTGCACTTAGAAGCTAAACAGAATAAACTTTGTTTTCAGGCTTCCAGACTTTAGTTGTACTAACTAAGAATTCAGCCAAAAACAATAGAGCAGCAGATATAATTATACCACCACACACACAAAGAACTACTCTGACGCAATGAGTGAAAGTTACACAATTTCTACAGAAGTGTGTCACACAACAACGGTTTGAATTATCTGGTTTTGTCTGGTTTCATACTGTAGGTGTGGCAGTCAGGCATCTGATGGATAAAATGCAATATCTGAAAACTAACATGGTGCCAAAGGGGCAGCATCATCTGTGACCAAACTACAGATGCATCACTTAAAACAAAAACAGCTAACTGAAATGGATATGCCAACTTTTTTTTTCTTTTTCTTTGCCTCCCCCCTGAGTTCCAGACAAGAAGACAGATACCATTCTTTCGGACATCAAGCACACAGGACCATTTAGAATTGTTGGAAAGTTTATCTGATGACTTTAGGTGGAGGCAGGCTAGCACTTCCCATTGACTACCAGTATTTGAGCTAAGCTAATTAGCGGTGAACGAGCTCTCCCCGTCTCTTCCTTGTTACTGCACGCACAGTCGAAAGAATGGTATCTATCTTCTTGTCTGGGAGTTGGGAGTGAAACAAAAACAAGAACAAAATGTTGGCGTATCCCTTTAAATCCCACATGGCCCCAGAATCTTTGTCTGTCTTCGTCAGGACTGAATCAAAAAGAGAGTGCGCACCTTGAGGCTATGCAGCCACTACAAAGGATCCTTTACACTGATGCAATATAGAGGAGACATTTCTTACTATGAAAAATTGCTTCAATGTTCTCACTTGCTAAACAATATTCAAAGTCTACAGTGATGCTACCAGTGCTAAGGCACAGTGGTGCTTTGAGCTACATGCTATCATTTTCACAATGATTGCTAACATTGTGATGTTCAGCAGGTTTGATGACTAACATGTCAGCATCTTGTTTTAGTGTTAATGCTGACTGCGGTAATGCTGAACTCAAAGTACTGCCCCCAAAAATCTCAAATTTCAGATCACCCAGATCCTTCAAACTTCTTTTACAACATTAATTTTAATGTGATTTAAAAATAAAGGCAGCAAATTGTTTCTACCTATTTAAAATAACTGTTGTCATAATTTATACTGTCTGGCTTCCTGAAAGGTATTAAGGAAATTAATGTTTTGGAAAATGTTTAGCAATAATGTAAATCAAGTAAATTTGTATTGAATGGACTGAAACGTGCAAACTCACAAGAATATGTAAAGACCGTGAAGTGAAGTAACTGAACATGTTCACCTCTTCTTCTCTGGCCTGTGATTTTGTTAGATACATGGCAATCATCCACCCCCTGCAGCAGAGGCTGACGTCCACACAGACCCGTGTGGTGATCAGTGTGATTTGGATGCTGGCTCTGTTGCTTGCCTTCCCTCAGTACTACTTCTCATCCACTGCTCTGCTGCCTGGACGCACAGTCTGCTACATAGACTGGCCTGATTACAGCACTATGGACTTCAAGAAGATGTGAGTACCTGCTGGGAACAACCAAATGATGTGAAACTGGCGCCTATTTTGGCTGTCAGATATGTAATGCTTAATACTGATCTCATGCTATATCTTTGTGGCAACAACACACCTTTGCGGTTAATTTAATGTGATCCCTTATCATCCAGTACTGGGCAGGATACCTGCATCCTGATGAATCCATGCAATAATCATTTTCTAGAGGGATTAATTTAATATATGAAAAAATGACCCTGCAGCTAAAATGACTCGTGTTCAGGTGATGAATCTGTCTGTGATGATCATCCTCATGTCTGGTCCATTTCTCCTGGAAATATCTGCGAAGCTAAAAGAGAGAAAGGGCATTTAATAAATCGGCTTCCAGAATTAACATCCTTATTATCATCACTGATCCTGAATTCACCCTCTCAATGGGTGCAAATGAAAGCATCTTTAATTCAGTGCTCCTCAGCGGTTCCTTGGGTTCGGCTCTCTGCAGAATGAGGTGAGACATCACCTACGTGTTGCTGTGTGTATGCAAGTGTGTGTGTGTCTCTGCATTAATGAACATAAACATGCAGTCAGTGATCTGACAGGCGATAATCCCACAGGCATCACACTGATCTCAGTTGGCAGTGTTGTGTATTCATAGCAGCATCCAAACTAAAGATAACAAGACTAACAGTTTGCAGCTATGCTGCAGTACAGTATTGCATTAAGGCTCATCCTGCGGGGACCATAAATGACTGAAACAAACTTCACAGCAGTCCATCTAATGATATTGAGAGATTTCAGTCTGGACCAACTGAAAGAGTCTCATCACCTCCACGTTCATCTCACCTTAACTACTTCTCAAATGCTTTACTCTATAAGGGATGACGAATTTTTGAAGGCAAACTTGAAAGCTAGCATCACCCTGATTCCCTCAGCAAAAAGCTTATGGGATTTTTGACTGGGATTTTGGATTACCACTGAAAATAAATTAATGATTCTTACACTTTTGTCCAGTGTGATAATCTTTGCCCTTCAGAAGTGCTAACATGCTATGTGACATCCAGTTTTAGGACTCATCTCTTCACCTTTCTGTTAATACTACTGCCAGACAGTTTTTATTGGCCAAGTGAGCTCAATCTTGTGATGATTTTCTTCTTAGTATTTGATCCAATGCAGGCAGGAGACACGTTCAGCTAAACAAAGCTGCACACTGTGCACCAGCAATACAAAACACGATACATTTAAAAGCCTCCTGCAGACAGGTATTGCAAATTAGCATTTTGCTGTAAACACTAAGAGCAGTGCTTCTGGGATTTGTGCGTGGTTAAATGTTACGGCACTAATGTTACTGTCCATGTTAAATAAATAAATACATACATTATTAATATCTTCCTCTCATTTCCTAGATACCATGTGTGTGTGACACTTCTGATCTACTTCCTGCCCCTTTGCATTATGGGATGTGCATACACGACGGTGGGAGTCACCCTCTGGGCAAGTGAAATCCCTGGAGACTCGTCCGAACACTACAAAGAACAGCTCATCGCCAAACGCAAGGTGACCACGCGCATTGTGACAATTTATTTTTTCTTGACATAAAAAGAGAACAGAACAAGGACGTTAATATTAGACGAGCAGTAAAATACATTCACAAAATCACAGACTGTCGGTCTTCACAATACAAACCATAAAGCAGATCTCAAGGTTATAAGTGGCAGCATCTCCTTCACAGCGGTGATAGTAAAGACAGCTCAGTGGTTTGCAAATCATTTAGCCATTTTTTTGAGCAAACCTCTAACACCCAACGTGTGTGTCTGACTGAGGCTGCAAACATGGAAACAAATGAAAACAAGTCATCTGCATGTTTGACTGAGAAAGGCTTCCTCAAGGCTACCATCAAATGTGCAAACCACCTCTAAAAAATACAGACTTGGCCTCTTCATTCACCACTACCACACACACACACACACACACACACACACACAGGCACACACAGGCACACACACACTCCATGCTCTGCCACTAAACATCATTTAATTTAATGGTTTTTTAATCCCCACATGAAAACAAAAAATGTAAAAGATTATTTCAAAGCTGCCCTCGTCTCCTCCGTGTGTTTTCCTGCTGCAGGTGGTGAAGATGATGATCGTGGTTGTGTGTACCTTCGCTGTCTGCTGGCTGCCCTATCACATCTACTTCTTGCTGCACCAGTTCTTTCCAGACTTATTCGAGCAGCGCTACATCCAGCAAGTTTACCTGGCCATCATGTGGCTCGCCATGAGCTCCACCATGTACAACCCAATCATCTACTACTGCCTCAACAGCAGGTAGGAAGTCCCATAGAAATATTTACCTGTTCAAAAGGCTTGCTGTCTTGTCTGACTAGATGTCATGTGGAAGGTAATCTGTAATCCTGTAAATATAAAATCTGTTTAATCCATCCTTATCAGGTTCAGAGCAGGTTTCCAGCAGGTGTTCTGTTGCTGTGCTCCCACTGTCGCCAAGGAGGAGCTGGAGCTCAAATCACCACGGTACCTGCAAACACAGGTGTGTGTGATGCCAAAATTTAGATTACACCTCATGTTTTTGTCTGTTAGATGGTCACTCTGTCAGATTAGGAGATTATAGAGTCATAAAGATGTGCAGCGACTACATGTTGATCCTTTAACATGTAGACAGCTCGCTGTCTTTCACAACCTGTGGGATGTCATCAGAGAGAAGGTGCTATGGAGTGACGTCTGGGAACGAGAATCTAAGCAAATAGGCCATTAGAGTGAAATGAAAGTCAGACATTCTGGTATTAAAGTCATGATTCTGTCATGATTCTTTCCAGGTGAGCATATATCGAGCCAGTCGGATGGAGACCGTTGTTTCCACGTCTGTCCATCCTGCAGCGGCTGAGCAGAAGCGAGCAGAGCTGCCGTCCTGTGGCCCCCACAGTGAGTCTCATGTGGACATCACATCCAACGGCTCCGGCTCAGAGACGTTCACCAGGAGCCCGAACAGTCCCTCACAGTAGAGCAGACAGCAGCAGGTAGTGTGGGAACAAAGTGATGAGCAGCTCAGATGCTCAGCTGCTGGTGTTCAGCTCAAGTTCATCATTTACCCATGATGTCTCATTCTAACCAGCCAGTGATTGTCAGTGGGCGAGGACAAGAAAATTAGTGGCGGAAGTAACAGCTTAGATACATTTGCTTTGAACTTCTACTTCACATTTCAGAGGGAAATATTTGACTTTTTACTCAGCTGCATTCATTTGACTGCTATAGTTACTTGACTTGTACATCAGCGTTGTGACCCTGAGGCTAAGTAGCATTGGACTGAACCAGCTAACTGTAAATTTACAAATTTAAGCTAACTGCACCTTGAGCATTGCTGTAGGAAGCTAATGCATAGTGTTAAAAACTTCAGTTACTGAAATGGCCACTTCAGGCATGCTTCTAAAACCATTTATCCCCAAAGTCTCACTGTGTCAAAACGCCAACTTTACCGCAGAAGTCAACATGTATAGTGGCAGATTTTATTTATACAACTCACCAGTTTAAATAATACAACAATAAGCGTTAAGGTTTTGCATAATTAAGGGCGTGGCCACTTTGAGTGACAGCCAATGTCACCTCAGCTGATTCGATTCACTGAATTCAACCTCTCAGTGTTGCTTGAAGTTGGTGTCTTTTGGAGAATTTTTCATGCAAATTTTGGACATATTATGTTGCTTGCTGTGAAGTTGATTGTACAAACAGAATGTCTAAATAGTCCATGCTCCACCCAGGCTCTTCCACCTCTTTGCCCATTTTGGATTTCCTCTGAGTTCAACACAGTCAGGCACTGCCAAGATGGTGTCAGAGAAACTTTGTCCATGCTTTGTACAGTCTTTGCTCGAGCAGCTTCAACAGTTAAACGCTGCTCTGACATAGATGCTTCAGTCACATATAATAACTTATCAGTCACAGGGGCCAACTACTTTTAATTTGAATGCTCTGAGTATATTATGCAGGTAGTACATACTTTTACTTGAGTACTCTTTTCGATGTAGGACTTTTAATTATGTTTTTTATTGTTTGTGTTAGTTGTATGAAGTGAGGGTTTTGAGTGCTTGTTCCTCCACTGATGAAAACACACAGTCATGTCTGAGCACCACAACCTCAGAGGCCTGAAAGCCGCAGTGGAAACTCTGCAGTCGACCTCACGCTGCTTCGTTCATCAGTCAGCGTATGTACGGCTCCGACACTTGACCCCCGGCATTCTCAGGCTGGTTTTGGAAAGCGTGACCCTCGGCTTCCCCTGGCAACAGCTTCATGTCAGGTGGAGTTTGTGACGTTGTGCTTGTGTTGTGTGGAAATAGAGAGACGGATTCATTGTGAGAGTGTGTGTGTGTGTGTGTGTGGATTCAGCACCTGTTGGACAGGATTAGCCCCTTGTTTTGACAATGTGTAGAGGAGGGTTCGGTCTGCAGCAGCAGGGTCACATGACACCTAAATATAGCTGAAAGAGGAACATGTAGACAAACAGAGGGACTGATGAAGTGCTTCACCACACGCGAGTTTCCTGTGTGCTCCAATGCATCTCTTTACAAGCTGAGGACTCGGGGAAGTGCTACGTCACTGATGAGGAATGACGCTTATTTGAACCTCGCAGACAACAGCTGCACAAATTCAGTCAAATAGCATCTGCGTACAGTTTACTGCACTGCTTTAACAGCTCTGTGTTTGGTAACATGAGTGTATGTTGAGTGCAAAGAATATGTGAGGACCAAATATCATGCCGTGTGGTGCAAGGACATGTTGTCATGGATTGGTTCAGTAAGAAATAATCCATTCATCATATGTTTCCTGTCCACACAGGAAGTGGGAATGTCTTTCTCGCTGTGTGTGCGTCTGCTGCTTCTGATCACTAGCATTTAATCAAAAATCTGATCATTTTTGTAATCTGACGAACAGTGTGAAGGACGGACAGAGCTGGAGGAACATGAAGGATTTTCTTCTTCTGCAGTCTCACAAACCTTTACTGATTTTTTGGTCAGTTCTCCTGCACAGATCTAGGATCAGCTGTTTGTCATCGTCACAGTGACCAGTCAGAATGTGTTGGTGTTTCATTATGCGTTCATAGTTGTATTATATTATAACAAACAGTGTCTGAATGTTTGTTCAAAATGTGTGCTAACAGTGGACTCTCAGTTTAGATTATTATTATCATTGTTATTATCGAGCAGATTATTTCACGATATTATCAATAAAATATATATCACATATTGTGGTGGAAAGTTTTAATGTGTGTTCAAAAAAAAAAAAGATTTCAGACCAGCTCAGTAAAAATCAGCTGGTTCATTAATTGTTTGAGAAATATTACATTAATGTTCACATCTTAATGCATGATATGCATCGTCATACTAAGAAGTTCTTCACCATAAAAGCATTGATTGTTGCAAACAGTAAGCTAACGGAGCTAGTGCAGAACATTTTAGTCTGATATCTGCAGGGGTTGTGCAGAAGTTTGGTGCCATTTCCTCCTCAAACATTTATAGCGTTTCATCCCAGCTACGACAAATATTTATCAGATGGAAGCAACTAGAAGTTAAAAACACCCTGAAGATAGAAGAAATTAAAACATGAGCTGAATGAGGTCAATAGCCTTGGCTGTTTGCAGAGGATCAGTTTATCAAACAAAGATTAAACAAACTTGTTTCTTTATTGTACGAGGGATTAAGTGGAAAAAAAACCCCAAAAAATTAACAAATGTTACAAAAATTAAAATTTTAACAAATGAGTCTCACTGGGAAACATGCTTCCAGGTTGACTGAGATAACACTGAACAGAAAATCAAGACTTCAACTTAACACAAGGTGGTGCCAAGAGAGCAGCAGCCATGGCAGCAGGTCAAAGAGATCCGCTGCGTCTTTGATGGTGTCCAGCTTCAAGCAGCCCGAAAGAATGTACACACACACACACACACACACACACACACACACACACACACACAGGCTGACACAGAATCGTTCCACACAGATTGTTTTGCTTTTACTGTGTGTAGGTGTAGATTAAATTTTTTATTGCTGTGCGCAACAACAAATGAAACGTAATTAAATTTGTGTTGGTGAAACATGTTTCAACTCAAACCCAAAAGCACCATTTGATGCTTGCACCTCAATGTGTGTGTGTGTGTGTGTGTGTGTGTGTGTGTTTGAAATGTCCTTAAAAAAAGGTGATTTTTCTTTTTGTTTTCTTCTTTTCAATTTTTTTTAAACTAAAGCTGAATGTTATCATTGATATTTATTGATGTTTTATCTGTGTAATAAATGTGTTATTCCAAACTGTGACAGCAGCTGATTCTTTACCTTTAGTTCACTGAGGTTTCACTCCAACAGTTGGAGACAGTTACAATTACTCAACACCTGACTCATGAAAGCAAACACACACCATCCAGCAGCTCAGCCACACATCAAACACATGCAGCTGAGGATGAGCTCCCTGCTCAGCCTCAGGATGTGAAATAATCTGTTTTGTTGTCGTCTGCACTTCCATCGGCCTCCAGACAGTACAGCAACAGACTGAAACGGATGGTGAGGAGAGCAGAGAAAGTCTCTGCTGCTAACTTCTGCTGCTAGCTGCTAACGTCTCCACAGTGAGGAATTTGGATGGAAACATTACTGTAGACCCATCTCATCCCGAACACAACCTGCTGCGACTCTCCATCAGTCTGATGAACTTAATTAACCCATCAAACATCTTTTGATGGGTTATCAAACATCTTTATTGTTTAAATATGACTCTAATGTGCAAAACATCATTATTGTTAAATATAAACCTGAGGACACTGTATATATAGAAGCTATATATGAACATGTATACATGCATAAACACCCACTTCAGGTATAGTTTAATTAAGTTTATTATCATCAGCAACCATGTGCAAAATACATTAAACTAACGAGGAGAATGTTTTTGAACCAGATTTAGCTGTTGAAAGTAATCTATTACATTATTTTTCTTCACGTTCTCATCCTCCACTGATTATTTTCATTCTCTGTAAAAGAAAAACAGACTGTGAATAAAAACAATGCTCCTGTTAATGAAGCACAGCACAAAAGCACATGTCTCGACAGCTCCCCCTAGCGTTTCAATCCCAAACTGCAGACAGGTTACACGAAAAGCACACTGACACAATAACACTGACAGGAAGTGTAAAATAAGCATTAACGGATCGATGCATATCTTCCACATGTGAAGGTCCTTCTTCCATATAACACAAAAGATAAGATCCCTACAGATTTCCCTAAAGACACTTAGATTCAGAGCAACAATAAAGTTTTAAAATAACCTCTGACAGGAAGGCACAAAGGCCAACACAGATGGGATGCAAAGACGAAAAACAAGAGCTGAGACAGAACAGAACTGAATTTTTTTTTTTTTGAAGCACAAATGAGACACTGCTTGGATTTATCTTTGCTTGCAGAATGTGTGTACAAATATCAACTACATAAGCTTATATATAAAAACGTCATCAAGAACCTTTATCAGACTTTGACTTACAACCTGCATGGTGTTTCTAAGAAGAAGTGGAAGTTATTATCAATGGCAGATAAGGGCTGTAGATAAAGAGGTCAAATTCCTCTGCATTTGAAATAAAAGGATAATTACCTTGATCTGAGAGGAAGAACAGTAAAAAAGAAAGAGGAGAGCACTGTGAGGATAACATCACCTCACATGAACTACAGCACACCTATCATTTACACATGAAAACCTATAACTTTTTTGGAAAAAAATTACTTATATCAGACAAGAGCTTTATAAAAATTAGAATTAATCACAGCGAGCTTGGGCCTCAGTCACTTTAAAACCTGCACAGCAGAATGTGATTGTGATCTTTAAAATGAGTTTAGGGTAAGAACAGTTCAGCAGCCAATCTTTGGAGACATCTGCAAAAAAAGTGACCAGATCAGAAGAACAAAGTGCTAAAACCTGGAGTGAGTGATGGGTCATAAGTAGGCCAAGTAGACATGCAGTGTTTATGACTTCACAGTACAACATGCCACCCTGACAGTCACAAAATTTCATCAATGGTATTCATATACTTGGAAAAGAATTTATTTATTTATTTATCTTTTGAGACACTCAATGCAACGTTCACATGGAAACTTCTTTTTAGGGCCGTCAAATGTTTTTTTTGTTTTTTGAAAATCACCATTGTTTGCATTTTTTATTGCATGTTTAATATTCTATTATTTTGCATTTCACAACAGTTTTTAAGTCCATATTGAGAAAGTAAAGCAATGCTTACCAGTGTAACTTTGGAGTATGTCTCTTGCAAAAATCTGGTGCAGTAACAAGGAAGAGCTCTACCACCTCTAATTAGCTTAGCTCAAACACTGGTGGTCAATGGGAAGTGCTAGCCTGCCTCCACCTAAAGTCATCAGAT
>JAQFJA010000011.1:21072839-21090420 GCA_029874485.1 Naso brachycentron | reverse complement strand
TTTCACTTCAAATATGGGCTGAAATGGTCTTTAGACATTGATGATGCTCTAGGAAGAAAATGGCGAGTTTTGTTGAACCACATCCGTGTGGCGGGGCAGCACATTCTCATGTTTCACCGTGAACAATCTAATTGTTATAACTTTAGCATACATCGTCCAGTCTGTCTCCATAATCACAGAGCCACCTACTGGCAACAGGAAGCGATGTGTTTCACATTTTCACGTACTCCTGCTGAATGTTTGAACTTATCCTTGTCAAATGTGAAAATGGAGTTAAGAACTTGACGATGGTTCCTTATTAGGCTTTTGAGATTTCAAATGGTGTTGCCTTGGCAAAAAATGCTCGGCCATTGAAACAGGAAATTATTTAAGGTGCCATGGATGCTCAAAAAGTGATAAATCTTCTCACAGACATCAGGAGGCATGAATTTGTTTATTTTATGTCCAACATTCCAAGTGGACTTTTAAGCATCTGGGAAGGTTTGTTTCAGGTTTGCAGTTTTCAGCTGGTTAAAAGGTTTTTGAAGGTTTTCGTGAACTCATGAATCACAGACCTTTCGCATTCCTCTGAGGAATACGTCACCGTCCTCTCAAAGACAAAAAACAGAACTTCTGCCAAACTTGACGTTAGAGTCCATTTCACAACACAAGCTTCATGACCTCAGTATTAAAAAGTGCATTACATAACTGCATCACAACTGCTGAGTGTACCCGCCATCTTCTCCAAACTCCGTCCATCAGCATGTTGCTTCTTTCAGGCAGCTACCACAGTGAGAATGAAGTCAACCCATCAGATGATCTGGACTTCAGACACCACAACTACAAGGAGATGAGACAGGTCTGGTTTGAAGCCTGATAAATAAGACAGTAAAGTGTTGTGTAAAATTATCATCTGATGAGTTTCCTTTTGCCTCTCTCTCCAGATGATGAAAGTGATAAACGAAGAGTGTCCCAACATAACCAGAATCTACAACATTGGTAAAAGCTCTCAGGGCCTGAAGATGTACGCCATGGAAATCTCTGACAATCCCGGAGAACACGAGACGGGTACAACACACACACAACTTAGGGGGGAATGTGTGCTATTAATGATTAACTAATGCTTAATAGTGTGTAGTTATTATACAGTGTTTTCGAAAAATATTCATCTATATACATTTTAATAAATCTGCATTCTTTTATTTTTGCTTCACTGTCACCAGGTGAACCTGAATTTCGGTACACAGCTGGTCTCCATGGTAATGAGGCGCTGGGTCGTGAGCTTCTTCTCCTGCTGATGCAGTTTTTGTGCAAGGAGTACAATGATGACAACCCCAGAGTGCGCCGCCTGGTGGATGGAGTGAGAATACACCTGGTGCCTTCACTGAACCCTGATGCTTATGAGCTGGCCTATGAGATGGTACGATGTAAATTTAATCTGAATAAAAGATATTTTCCTGAGATCTTGTTGTTAGCACCTGTAAAATTAAGGAAACAATATATAACTCTGACCGCGACCCACGGCTTTGAAAAACAAGACCTCACAACGTGCCTTAAAATGTCCCACAAAACAGCAGTTTTAGGGGCAGTTTACACGGCGCAAGTTTTCGCGTCAAACAAAACACTTTTGATGTGGTTCATTCTTCCTCTTACATGACCATGGTGTGCTGGCGCCCCTCAAACCGCAAACTGGGTTCCAGAGTGGAATCTTTTGAAACTGCAACCTTCTTTCCGGCTGTGTAAACTGGCAAAAGGAGTGCCTGTAAACGCAGTGATGACACTAATGCTAGCGCAAGTCAATGCATTCCACTCTAGTCACCACCAAACTCTGATTAAACACTCCACAGGGCACCGAAAACAGGTTGAATGTGACAGCAGTCTATTGAGGCAAATTTGAGTATTAGTAGCATAATTTTAGAAGTCAAACTACTGCTGCTTAGAGATTAACAGCAACAGGAAGTAAACAACTTCAGCGGCTCCGACATTATGTCATTACAAACTTACACTGCTGACTACTGGCCTGGCATGCACATACAGCACTTTTGTTTGTTTGTGTAAATGCGGATAAAGGAAAGACCTTTCTGTTTTTGGCAGGGCTGCTCCCGTGTAAACACGTCCTCAGTATAACCAGGTCATATTTTACAGTGAAAATGTCCGCTGGTTTTCCCTCTGATGTTCTAAGACTGCTTTGTCTGTCAGCAGTCTTTCATTCAGTGGAGCTGTTCCAAACAACTACTCGCTGCTGCAGCTGCAGCTTCAGTCCGCAGGCAGCCTACATGTTGCTTTCAGGAACCTCCGTAAATCACAGAGTTTTGGCAGAACAGTCATAAGACATTAGAGGGAAAACCAGAGGACATTTTCCCCGTAAAATATGATCCACTTTCACTAAAACTGCAGTTTTGTGCAACATATTAACATGCATCATTTAGTGTAATTTTCAAAGCTGAAGGCTCCGGTCACACTGCACCCGTTAGCCTCAAAACAATCCAGCAGATTTGTCACACAATATGCCCTTAAAGACACAACTCAGTCTTTTTGGAGAAGATCATGGTTTCTATTGTCTCAGTTATTTTCTGACGCTTAATGATCTGTGTGTTTGTAAAACCTTTTAAAATGTTCTCTGAGCATTAAAATGTATGTCCTTCTTGTCCTGCAGGGTTCAGAGATGGGGAACTGGGCTTTGGGTCATTGGACTGAAGAAGGTTACGACATCTTTCAGAACTTCCCAGACCTGAACAGCATCCTGTGGGGAGCTGATGACAGAGGCTGGGTCCCTCGCCTTGTGCCCAATCATCACATCCCCCTTCCCGAGAACTCCCTCAACGGCTCTGTGAGTTTGTTTTACGCCAACAAAGACACATTAACCAGTTCAATCCTACACAATGCACGGACCTTCACATGTTTCTCTGCTTGTTGCTCTCACAGCTTGCTACTGAGACAAAAGCCATCATCTCCTGGATGGAGCGCACACCGTTTGTGTTGGGAGCAAATTTGCAAGGAGGAGAGAAGCTGGTGGCATATCCCTTTGACATGCAGCGTCCACCCATTTCTGTAAGTGTATTTTATAAAGAAGAACAAAACAAACATACATATTGCATCTGCAGTTACACATCCATATTATAATCCTGTAATCCCTTGATGTTCAAGTTAACTGACAGCCGGCGTTGGAGAGGCAACGCTGAGATGAACGAAGAAACGTGGGCTCGCATTCAGCGGCAGAATGAAGGAGCTCTGAGGGAGACGCCCGACGACGCCATGTTTCGATGGTTGGCGATGTCATATGCCCACAGCCATCTGACCATGACAGAGACATACAGAGGTTCCTGTCATGGTGATGATGTCACTGGGGGACAGGGCATCACCAACAGAGCCAGCTGGAAGCCTGTGGTAGGCAGTAAGTGTCAGCAAAGAAGCATTTCCCGGAGCAAGAGCAGAACTTTGTGTGTGAGAAACATATTTTAGTGCACTATTGCACCATTCAACTCACAGTTCATCAGTAATCAACCCCAGCTTTTCGCTGTGTGCGTTCAGACATGTCTCGCCAGGTTGTGTGTGTCTGCATCACAGAGTCTCAGCAGTTCATATCTGGACATAATGAAAAACTGCACAGCTGGCAGCTGGTCACAAGTTAGGCTTGAACTGACTCTTCACTGGTTCTCCTCTCCCACAGGTATGAACGATTTCAGCTACTTGCACACCAACTGCCTTGAGCTTTCCATCTTCTTGGGCTGCGACAAGTTTCCCCATGAAAGTGAACTTCCTCTTGAGTGGGAGAACAACCGCGAGGCTCTGTTGTCCTTCATCGAACAAGTGAGAGCTGAACTGATTCATTTAAATGAAGTTTCACAAAATCTTTAGGGCGTCATCTGACCCCTCTGCAAACTTCAGGTCCTCCAGAAATCCTTCTATGACTTTTGTAGGTTTGTTGTTCTGTTGTTTAGACAGAAATCGGTGTGGTTGGTTTAGAGTATTGTTGGCTGCAATGAATTCCAGTGATGGCAGCCTGCACTGGCACTTTGAAGGGTTTTGCTGTGAGGGACCAGTGTTCCAGGACAGTTGCCCAATTTCCTGGTTGATAGTCAAGACATAGGAAGCATAGTTAGCCATGTTTAAGCAAACTTATGGGAGAGTGCAACAAATAGTTCAACGTGTGAGATGAGGAACATAGAATTGAAAAACTGGAATTACATACAGCTCATCTTGATTCCTTTGAAAGTGACATGGACTGCACTATGTTTGGGAATTGATGTTTCCTGTGCAGGTACATCGAGGGATTAAGGGTGTAGTGAGAGATGTGGAGGGAAATCTGCTGCCCAACGCCACCATCACTGTGGAGGGAATCCGGCATGATGTCAGAACTGGTATGTTGATATCTGCATCTCAGTTTACAGTGTTTGCATTTTTAAGTGAGTCTCAGATCCTTACCGGTGACCTCCAAAAACTTCTATGTCACTCATTTCAGCTGTGGGTGGGGATTACTGGCGGCTGTTGAATCCTGGAGAATACAGAGTGACGGCCAAAGCTGATGGCTACACCCCTCAGACCAGACTGTGCATGGTTGGCTACGACTCCGGAGCCACTTCATGTAGCTTCACTTTAGCCAAATCCAACTGGGACCGCATCAAACAAATCATGGCGCTCAACGGCAAGAGGCCCATCCGACTCGTCACCAAAGCAAACGTGTTGAAAACGACTGCAGCCAGCACAGTGAGAGTCATCAGCACCACAGAGAGCCACGCCAGCGCTCAGAATGCAGAGCGACTTAGGAGGCTGCGCATCATGCGTCTGCGCAGGCTGCGTCAGCAGAGACTACGAGCCAGGCTGAGCACCACGCCCACAACCACCACCACCACCACCACCACCACCACGAGAGCTCCCACGACAACACCTGAAACTGAGAAAACCACTTCCTGGTACGACTCCTGGTTTCCTGTCGACAGCTGGTTGACTGAGAACCCCTTCGACAGCGTCAACTTTGACTCGGTGCCCACACAGGACTATCCCTTTGAATTCTCAATTGATTGATTGATTGGTTGATTGATTGATTCTCTCAGTGAGCCCACACCTATGTTATACAAAGACCTTACTAAGCTCTTCAGTTTGCTGCACCAGCTTTAAAAACACACAGTGCAGGTTTTGAATTATTTAGTGCTCACAAATTTTCACTTGTTGGAGAAACATTTTAAAGTTAAAAACAAAAGTGATTTTACGGTTTTGTCCAGAAGATAAAAAGGTTTTGGGAAAATGATCTGTTTTAGAAAGTTTCTGCAGAGCAGAGACTTCACAGCACAAGTTTCACTCCATTTCAAAGAAACAACACACAGTGCACCACACACAAACAAGATATGACGAGGTACTTAGACATCTTTATGTTTCTTTAATAATGGCTTTGAAATGTGATTGCTGGCCTCAGTTAAAGTGATATATATGTACTGCTGAATGCAACTGATTCAAATAAAAGTTATTTTCTAGATTACATTAGTCTGTGTATCTTTTGTGGTTCAGATTAGGTCATTATGATAAATTACGGGTTTCATTTTTGATAAAAATGACCTTTTTGTGCAACAAGCATGTTGAGGTTTTAAGTTTTCTTTTGTAAGTTGAAAAATCTGGGTAACTGGATGGATTGCAATAAAATTCAGCTCAGACGTTAAAGGGATATTCCGGAATTTTTGACATAAGGCCTCGTGTTCAAACTACCCAGTCCCATTCCCACTGATACAGACCATTTTCAGCTCATTGCATGCAGTAGGGAGTTTAGATGGCTCGCCGTTTCGCCAGTAATGCTAATGCCGCTAGCACAAGTCAACGGCACCAGTAGCAAGCCGACAGCAGTCATTACAAAACTCAGATGAAAACGCTCCACAGTGCAGCCAAAGCAAGTCCAATATGACGACAGTCAGCTGAGGCAAAGTCTAGTGTTTGTAAAATAATTTTAGAAGTCAAACTTCAGCTGAATTCTTTAATCTGTAGTTTAGTAGTAACAGGAAGTAAACAGTTTGGCTGCTTCCACTTTTGGCTTTCACTGCCAACCCTAAACAAAGACACAAATTAAAGAAATTCAGTCATAGTTTGACTTCCAAAACTATACTATAAACATCTGAATTTGCCTCAATAGACTGTGGTCATATTCAACTTTCTTTGGGTGCACTGTGGAATGTCTAGAGTTTGGTAGTGACTACTGTTGAATGCTACTGGGTCCGTTGACTTGCACTAGCATTAGCATTAGCATTACTGGAGAAAACAGCAAGCAGTCAAATCTCCCTACTGCATGTAATGAGCTGAAAATGGTCTCTGCCAAAAGGAATATACAGGGTAGGTCAAATGAGGCCATAATGATCACCAGGATAAAGCCTCATGAATCTGGTGATCTTTTACTGTTTAATCAAACTGTATCATTAAACCATGACACCTTTGTTTTTCTTTGACTTTTTTAAATGAATACTATCATCAGCTTCAGCTGCACCTTCTTTTATTGCTAGTTAGCTAATGCTAACATGCTAACACACTTCAGATGTGAACATAGTGAAGACTACACCTGCTCATGTCTACAAACATCCCACTCAAACCAAAATACAAATCATGTTGGAGAAAAAGTCTCTCTCTTTCAATAAACTTTTCAAGGACAGATTCATTAAAAATCAGACCATACAGAAACAGTTTTCCTCTCAAACTCATTTACTTTGATCCAGAGTTCAAACTGATGCTTGAATTTTCCTTTTGTTTCAAAGTTGTCACAGGTCTGCATTCATCTTTCATTTTGTCTGCAGTCCCGAAAGTTTCAACAGGCCATTTAATCCAGAGTCCAAACATTTATATCCATTTTAGCTGCACTGACACTGCAGGCTGACTCATCCTCCAGGTGAGAGTCTCTGCACAGGTACCACATCCACGACTGTTTGCTGCAGCTACGACTGTCCTGCTTTACCTTTTCTGTTCCTTCCTCCGCTGTATCGGAAGCTCCTCAGCGGGTTCTTCCCCTGGATGTTTTTCTACAAGAGATTAAATCAATTATTGTAGCCGACATCTAATGCAGCATTTTAATCAAACCTGTGCATTTTGGTTTTCATCTGCAGTTTATAAATTGTTTCAACACAGACCTGCTCTTAATTAAAGATTAAACTGTCTGGTTTTACCAGATAATCTAATATAACAAATGAATGTCTGGAGATTAGAACATATTTACATCTTCAAGGAGAAAGATGTTTTAAAACATTTTGCCCCAAAAAGAAAAAGGAAAAAGAAAAAAAAGAACAACAACAAAAAGATTTAGGATAAACTGATGGTTAAAACCGACTTGATTACCCAACATACCTTTACAGATCTAGTTAGGTAATAACACCAAAGTATCACAAAAAATATATATTTCTGATGCCTGAAGTGTAGAAATATATTTCAGTATGATGAAACTGTAACCGTAGGACTGTGGTACCTGTAAACTCATCACGCTGCTCTGAAGTTGAACTTCATGAATCTAAACTGTTTTCACTGTACACTAGAGCTGCAATGATTAATCAAATAATTCATTTGTCAATCATAAGAAAATTAATCACTAACTATCTTGATAATCGATTTATTGTTTTAGTCATTGTTGAAATAACAAGCCAGAAAGAATTGCTGACTTAGCCTTTTAAAGGTGAGGATTTGCTGCCCTTCTTCGTCATTTAGGATAATAAATGAGGAGTCTTTGTGTTTTGAGTTGTCGTTTGAACAAAAAAAGCAAATTTAAGGCGTCACGTCGGGCCCAGGGAAATGGAGATTAGCTTTTTTTCCCCCTTTTTTGACATTTGATGGAATAAACAATTGTGGAAATAATTGGCAGGTTAATCGATAATGAAAATAATCATTATTTGCAGCCCTTCTCTACACTGATGAGCGCAATTCTTGTCTTTCTGTAAACTGTACCTGATTCTTCAACTTTTTTTTTTGCCAAGTCTCACCTTGAAACTGCTCCTGATGACTCCTTCTGTTTTTGACTTTTCCCTTCTCTTTCTTTTCTTCCTTGCTGACAGATCCACTGCGCTCCTCAGTGACTCTGGAACTGGAGGAAGAGAAGAGATGAGTCTCTGTAATTAAGATGTTTTTCAGTTCCAGCTGTGTGAATGCGTGTGTGCATCTTACTGAGGTACTCAGGTACGTTCTTCATGTGTGGTTGGATGACAGCAGGATGAAGGTCTTTGTCGTGTCTGAGCAGCTGCAGATCTCTGGGATTATCCTCAAAATATGTCTGAGATTTGGCAGAAAAACATTCAGTCACCACACGTTCACACACTTCACCACATTTGTGTCTGTGTGGACGAGTGACTTTCACTCACCTTGAGTTTTTCTGAGTTGAGCAGCTCTTGCTTGATCTCCTTGAGTCTGGCTTCCCTCACCGCCTGTTTGGTCACTGAACGCATCGCGTCCTACAAACAAAAAAGATTCATCATCCAAACTTTTATGGTGTTTACAAGGAGAGACTGATGAGGTCACTGCCTGAGGCAGAAGCAGGTGAGTTAGACCTGAAACATGATCCACGCAAGTACACAAATGCAGACACTGACAAAGAGCCCAGCTTGAGCAAACACAGAATAAGTGCTTTACACATGGTGAGTATAGCGGAGAAGATAAATACCAATCCTAAATATAATAAACAATATTAATACAATTTATTTATGAGTGCCTTTCATGTCATCCAAGGACACTTGGAAAAAAACAAGTAAAAACAGTCAATACAACACAATAAAAGTAAAAGAAAACAAGGTCAGCAAATAAATTAAGAGACCCAAATATATATATATGTATGTATATATAATCATATAAACCCCATCGGAATGCGGTGTTACCATCAGAGGTGCACCTCCAGGACCAGCAAACCAAGGGCCGCCGGATGGCTACAAGGTATATTTTGCAATGATAACCATTAACTTCCTTACACCTACTGAGGCCTGACAGTGACCTACAAGCCCCCTAGTCGGGCCCCTTTCTGGCATCTGGTCTGTATGACAGCTTTTCTTATGCTAGTTTAGACAGATCACCTGAAAGATAGAACGCAACTGCTATAGACAGTGTAACAACGCAACACCTGTCTGGTTTCCAAAAAAGGAAGAAGAGATGAGAGGAGGAGAAAAAATGACAACAAGACGGAGGTCAGTGGATATACTAATAATAAATACACAATGATAAGGTCAGTTTTAGTTTATATACACTGTGCAGTTCACGTGAGGTTATCAATCTCTTTTCTAATGAGTCATAGCTTGTAGTAACATAAGTCACTTATGTTACCACGACTTTTCAAATATCAAAAAGTTATTTGCAAAATTACACACATTTCAGCAATGAAAAAGCATGTCACAAATAAAACTAGGAATTAATGGCATCTAATGTTAGCAAACTTTTAAACAATATCAGAGATGCTTTAGAAAGCTAGGTAGGTGCTAGCTAAGCAGCCTGACAGAGATGATGGGAATGATGAGATGTGCTAACGTCAAGCTGAATGAGGAGGAAGGATGGAGTTTGTCCAGCCCATGTGATTCGTATGACAAACACGATGATCCCCTCCCTCTTCTTCCTCTTGTGGTTTCATGCTATGGTGCGTAGCTGCAATGCTCAAAATGCAGCTTGTGCTTGAATTGCATCATGATTTTCAGGTGACACATTCCAGAATGCCTGTCATCGGTCTTGTGTAGCCTGGAGCGTCTGTGACAGCGTCTGTGACAGCGTCCGCGTTTGCGTGCTTGCTTTGACTGCGTTTCAGGCCTCGTGCAATTCTCGTTACATAAACATGAAGCTCAGCTCTTTAAACAATTCTGCAGAAAGTTTGCAGTTTATAACTTTTGTGGTTTTTGTGTTTCTGGTAATAAAAGCTCACTCACCCTGCAGCGGTACCTGAAGCCTTCAATCTCCTCCATCTTGAACTCGTACGGTTTCAGAGCAGAATCAGCATGATCTAAAAAACAAACAAACAAACATGTGATATTAACACACAAACCCTGTACTTTCGTCACTTTAACCACAGCAACAGTGAGGATGAAACACATGATGTGAGAAATATTACGGTTTGTGCAGCTGCCTTGCTCATTAGCAGCTGTCACAGGTCAGCAACACCTTACAGCAGTCATGAGCAACCCCCCCACAACAGGAGTCATGTTACCTCCTGCGAGAGCTTCCTCCACCTCTGACAACAAACTGAGCTCAGTGTGAGAGATGAAGGACAGAGCGGTGCCCGGGTTGTCTGCCCTCGCCGTCCTGCAAACACATCAGGGTTTGATTCTCATCACAGATAAACTGCTGCTTATTGAGCCCCACAAAAAGCAAACAGCTCAAAGTAAAGAAGTGTGATTGATCTCAAACTGTTCTTACCTTCCAACTCGATGAATGTAAGACTCTACAGATGTGGGGAAATCAAAGTTGATGACGTTTGCAACGTTTTGGAAGTCGACTCCTCTGGAGACTCCGTACTCTTTGTCTTTCGTCCTTAAAAAACATCAAGGAGAAACAAATATCATTGTGTAACCATGGAAACACGATTCTGACTGTTTGATTTCTTGCTCATAAAGTAAATAAACCTATCACATAAATTTGGTGAATTAGATGTAGAGGATGTGACTCAAGGGAAAAAGCAATTTTAAACTGTAAAACATTAATCAGACTCACTTCCCTCCTTTCTCTGTGCTCTTCTTCGTCTTCCCTTTGCCTGCAGCTGCCTGTGGAGCAGCGGTGGGATCAGCCAAACTCTGCTCATCTGTGGCGATGATGTAGTCATAAAATCCCTGGTTGAACTGAGTGATGATGTGGGACCTGCAGCCGAGTGGATTATAAGATCAACATGAGCAAAGGAACAGAAAGTTACACTGCTGCTCTTCACAGTCGAGATGAGTGAAACTGCAGGTTGATTTATGTTGGCTACACATTAGACGATTTTGTGTGTGGTCTCATGTTCTGGACGAATCGTCTAGTTTGTATGTTTGGAGGATTAGAAAGTTAAAAAAATCGATTAAAACTGTCCTTATGTCTGTAAAGTCTTAAAAATTAGGATCTCTGTCAAACTGAATGCTATTAAAATGTTCTACTTGTTACGGACGGAAATCTGCATGTATTTGCGACTTTTTAAAATGCAGGGAAAAACGTTGTTTCTTGCATAATTGATTCTCTCTAAAACAAATAAATATACTGTAAATATATCCACTCAGTTTTTCCTACAGAATTAGACTTAAATGGTGGCGGTGGTTGTATAGGGGAGGGAGGTTGTGGTAGATACGCATCATGATGAAGGAATAGATAAATCTAGTTGCCAGTGAGGATAATAACTATTTTTTATGTGTTATGAATAAGGAAAAATAAATAAATACACAAAGTAAAACAGTCAAAAAATTAATAATTAGTAAATGAATTTAAAAAAAAAAAATCAAGCTTGCAGATCATAGAAGCTTGCAGAGCGCAGATCGCAACAGAAATCTCAGAAGCTCAGAAGTCGTCTGTCCTCGTCTCACCTGGACTGGACGGGCAGCTCGGAGTTAAGGACGCAGGCAGGAATACCAAACTGTTCCAGGAACAGTTTGAGTCTGTAGCATCTGTCCACGGTGGCCACAAACACCAGCGTCTTGCCCTGAACCAGCCGAAGCCTCAGCAGTGTGTAGATGAGCAAGAACTTGTCCTCCTCCTCACATTTGATGCTGTACTGCTGTAACTGGCTGCTGTCGGGCAGCTGGGAGCCCTGAAGCTTCAGAATCACCTGAGAAACAGATCCAAGAGTCAACAACGCGGACTGCAGCACATCTTCAATGTTTCAAAGCCATGACTGAGAGGAGGACATTACAGGGTTGTGTAACAGAAGCTCCTTTAAGGCCTGAACGTCCTCGGTGAGAGTTGCTGACATCAGGAACGACTGGTAGATCTTAGGAAAGTGGCTGAAAAACAACAAAATTTCCATAGAGTACATAAACGTCAAGACTAAAAGAAATTCTGATAATAACAATATCAATAACAATAATAATAATAATAATGGTAAAATAAAATAATAGTATTTCCCTTATTAATCCCCTCGGGGAAATTCATCTTTAACCCATCCTATTCGTAGTTAACCTAAACTACGCATGCTAGGAGCAGTGGGCTGCTGCAGTGCGGCACCAAGGGACCAACTCCAGATCTTCTGCCAGTGCCTTGGTCAGGAGCACTGACAGGAGTGGTGGCCACAGGGGGATTCGAACCCGAGCACAGCCTCTGTCTATGGGGCGCCTGTTCTACCAACTGAGCCACCATTTGCCCTGATATTTCATTAAAGGAGAAATGCGGCAGAGCTACAGATGGAATCTCAGAGGAAATGTTTCTGTTTTTTAGTGAATGAAACTAATTAAAAAACACCAAACTCTGCAGCTCCATTCAGTTTTAGACTCTGTTAGTTTGTTGCTGCGCTCTTACAGCAGAAAACTCAACAGAGGTGTTCTGTATCTGCTGGATAAATAAACAGCTGAGAGTTTGTTTTTGAGGTTTTCTTCCCCCTAGAGGGCAAAAGCTACACCTACAACTTTCAGGATAAAATCAGCGGCAAACAAAAAATTGATAGAAATAAATAGACTACACATTTTCTATTCATATGAATTATTCACAACTCTTCAAACTAAAAATCCTTTGAATGATTCAATCTGACAAAGAAAATCCTCATGTCAAGCTTTGAAATCAATCGCACTTGTTTGTTCTCACCATAACAAGTTCTTCAGATCCGCCTCGAAGCCAAAGGAGAACAGCAGGTCGGCTTCGTCTACCACTAGCATCTCGAGGGATGAGTGCAGGATCAGATTCTGAGCCTTGAGGTGAGCGAGCACGCGGGACGGCGTCCCCACGACCACGTCAGGCTTCTCCATCAAGATCGGCCTGTTGCATCACAGTAGACATCATCAACGATGCTCGACTGAGGAGAATAAATTCTGACAGATTCTTCTCATGCAGAGCTACAGTTTTTATTAACTGCAGACTGAAACTCCCCTCATGTTAAAACATCAGATTAAACAGATGAACCGATATCAGGTAAACGTAAAAGTGACACGTGTTAAAAACAGACTGACCTCTGCGATGACACGTCAGCTTTCCCAGAGATGTCGGCCACTCGAACGTCCCTCGAGCAGAACGCCGTCAACTGTCTGATCATGGCCTGGACCTGCTGACCGAGCTCTTTGGTTGGTACCAGGATCAGAGCTCTGACATCCTGCTCACGGACGCTCTGAGGAAGACGACAGCAAACACAGGAAGAGGTTGAGAGGATGAAAAAGATAAACTAAGACGTATTGTGGCAGTTTGAGTCCCTTATAGACACAAAGGTTCTCTTTTTGTTCTGGAGCTTAAAAAGTTTGGGAACCAATGATCTACATGCATTCATTAGGAAGGAAAGTTTACTGGTGTCAACACATCTGCAAACTGATGGACCTGCAGATTAAATTCACTTTCCTAAAAAGTCACATCTGTTCTTTCCTCACCTGTTTGGAGGACAGGATGCGCTGGATCACAGGTATGGCGTACGCAGCAGTTTTTCCGGATCCAGTTCGGGCTCGAGCCAGCAGGTCTTTCCCCTCCAGAGCCAGAGGGATGGCCTTCTCCTGGATCAGAGTCGGCTGTGACCAACCCAGATCTGCAACCGCCTACATCACGACAGAAACAAGAAACAGCACCATCATCTTCTCGTCCAGCAGCACTTTGCTTCAACCACACACTGTTACAGAGAGAGCAACTGTTAAAGGCCTTTAATGTCACACACGTTATTCTAAATATTCATTATGCACAAAATGCTACTAGGACCTTATTATAACTGTAGGACATAAACGCACGCACACCGACATGGATTAGATGATGTGTTGATGCAATCAAAGCAATCAGCTGGTGAACTTCATCACGAAAATGTCAAAGACAACTGCTTTTTCCAACATATTATTTAATATATCATATTTTACATGTTAATAACTTTCGCTAGCTATGATTTTGTTTTCCACAATCTGTTACCCGTCAGACTGCGTGACGCTGATTCAAACATTCTCCCTGCAGGTCAAACACTTCAACGTCATAAAAGGGTTTTAGGGTCAATGGCTTCTTTCTTCTGCTCGGACACGTTGAAAAAAAGGAACATACAAATGTAGCTGATGTGAATATCATCTCATGCTTTTATTCTGTGACATTTGGGGTTTAAAATGAACATTTTGAGGCACTCTTGGCTTGTCTGAATCTACATAGGAAGTCACAGCTTTTCACCAGTTTGGGTTGTTCACTGACCATAAAACATAAGAGTGAATAAAGTGAAGGAGCAATTAGCAGCAAAACTTTTTAAATATTTTTTTTGCTTCGGCTACTAAAAACGGATTGACATTAACTGTTTTTTGTGGGCTGTTGCTTCGCATCACATCTGGAACGTCAACAGTTTAAAGGATGCTAACGAGTTAGCCGACATGCTCGTCTTTTTATGTCCACTTTCTTTTATGTTTCTGTGTTGTTGCTTTTTTGAGCTGCTCGTTCAACGTTTCAATACAACTTTCATAGTTTCTGACCGAGTCAAACGGTTTGTTACCTTTAGAAGACGGTCGTCTAAGCCCATTTCATGAAACTGAAGCCTCTCATCAGCCATCTCTGATTCTCACTGCGCTCGCACGTGCGTCGCCGGATTTTTACGTCATGTTGCGTTCAAGCGCCTCCTTTCAAGTTGCGTGCTCCCCACCTTTCATTTTTTTATTTCAAGCCGCTAACACTACCGTCATGAAAGTAATAATAAATAAGAGTAAAATTGAATTGGAAAAACGTGTAACTATCGTAGGCTATGTTCTGACGTTATTGATCTCCTTGGGAAAAAATCTCGGTAATTAAAGATTTTTTTTTGACTTCGTTAAACCTCTAAAGTAGGAATATTCTTTCTTATCTTTTACAAGTAATCATTACATAGTTCAGTTCTTTCTGTTTAGTGATTTCCTGAAAAGGGTAAACGTCATTATAGCCTATATGGACCATTTTAGAGCTAAACAAACGAGTTTTATATAATTGTATTATAACGGGGCTATTAAATCATCATATGTGTAGGCTACGCATTACCAGGCCTACTGTGATGTTGTAGTTTGCAGACATGAAGCTATTTCCTTCTACTTTATAAACAGATACGTATTAAATAATTAACCGCTGTAAAGAATTCTTTAGCTATTAATTGGTTTTCTGTGCTATAAAAAGCAACTATGAGGGCTTTTGAAAATAGCCTAACGTAGAGAAGTTGGCTCAAAAGGGAAATCTTTATATCTAAGATGTATTGGGGAAGACTTGAGCAGCCTGTTAAGGTGCAAAGTTAAAAAAGTAAAGGTAAAAAAAAACAAAACAAACAAACAAACAGTGTGTACTTACTACGCACAGTACATGACTAAATGTATGGTAGGCTATTCCACTACACTGTTGCTGATTGGACCTTTTTTAATGTTTTGCTTTTTTATTTTTTATACAGTGAGTGAGGCTACATAATGTTTAGATGTTCCTTCATGTGACCGGAAGATGGCGACAAACGTCACCAGCGACTGAAACCACCGCGTCATATAAACCATCATTAAACAATTAAATATAAAAATCAGAGCGTTAAGTGAAGCAGAGCACACATGAAGCAGCGAGGCTCCGCATGCTGCTCGGATGAACACAGCGCAGGTGAGTGTGTGAAGCGGCAGCGGTCAGGTGTGTTCGCGAGGACTTGTTGAGAAGAGGGAGAAGCGGCGGGTGGAGGTGAAGATGTCTGGTGGATGCAGCAGCAGCAGCAGCAGCAGCAGCCGTCTCTCCATCCCTCCGTCCTCCCACAACCGATGAACGAGTCAACATGGCCGCGGAGCAGCTCGCCCTGTAGCACCAGCGAGACGCGGAGTAAAACCTCTCACAGGTACAGGAAACACTCACGGACGGTTCACGGGGGAAACATGAGTCTGCATGTATTTGATTCAGGTTTTAGGAGATTGTTGCCTCAGTCACACAGACGCATCCAGCCCCGCGTTCACCGGAACAAAGCTACAGGTAAATATTTATTATATAATCTGGTCACTTCTAACATTCAAACAGTGGAGGCAGTTATTCCCCCTGAACGCATCTTTTATCCTCTTGTGTTTTCCTCACGGTGGTCACTGCTTTAACACTGAAGCCGCGCCTCTCATCGAGCTGTCTGTCCTGCAGATTAAATGGCGTTCATGTCCCGGTTCTCTCGCTCCCGGAGCAGCTCCAGATCTCCGAACCGAAAAGAGTCCGAGCGCGTCGCTCCGATCCTGACGGTGTCCGAGCTGGAGCGGCTCCTGTGCACCGGCAAGACCGCGTGCAACCACGCAGACGAGGTGTGGCCGCGGCTTTACATCGGAGATCAGTGAGTTCACAGCTCAGGTGTTCTGTGTAAAGGTATGAGAAGTGATTCACCGTGACTCTGCTCACCGTGTGAAGAGTTTTGAAAAATTAGGAACTATTCAAAATTATTACGTACACAACTTTCTGTTGGTACGTGAAGTATATTTTAATGCACTTTAAACACGTTTATTCATTGGTAATGAACAGAAATATATCCTATAATATTATAACCTCCTGAGAGAGGAACCATTCTGCACCATGAATAATTTTACTTTAAATACTTTAAGTTTATTTTATAATTATTGCTTCCGTATTTTTACTGAAGTGTGTATTTTCAATATGAAGGACTTTTGATTGTTATAGAGTATTCTTTTATTTGTTGTGTTGCTACTTTTACTCAGTGGGAGGGAAAGTAAAGACAGCCTATTTGTGTAAAAAAAAAAAAAGACTGGTAAAAGTTAAAGCATTGACTGGACTTATTTACTCAAGTCAAAGTAATAAAGTACAGGTTGTGAAATTTACTCAAAGTATCAAAGTGAAAAGTTTCCCTCTGAAGGACATTTCTACAGGCAAAGCTGACTGAAGCTCAGGTCATGTTAATGTAACGCAAAGACTATTAAACTTAAAGGGAGAATCAGTAGGATTTGTCCGAGCTGTTCCTGAACGCACCATAAAATGAGCTGATTGTTGAGTCTCATTCCCAGAATGTCAAACAGAGACATTTTGGGTTGGTGACGCGTCCTGAGCCACAAAGACAAAAGCATTCAAACTAAAGTAATGAGTCTGTTTGGAAAATGTAACGAGAAGAAAGTTCAGATATTTGTGCTGAAATGTAGAGAGGAAAAGTCAAAAGCCGTCAGAAAAATAAATAATTAAATACAGTACAGATACCTGACAAATCTACTTAAGTACAGTGACAAAGTATTTGTACTTTGTCCCCTCCCACCTCTACTTTTCCTGAAGAAACACATACTTCTCTGTCGTTCTGTATATTTATTTACATGCAGCCAAATCAGCTGAAACATGAAGGTTTTTTTTCTGTCATATATAAACATCTCCTTGTCATACTGACATGCAGAGAATCCTCAGAAATAAGATGTTTGGCCATAGTTTAAGTATTTGGAGGTCGTCATGTGACGTTTTTCTCGAGTGCCATTTAAGTGCTCAGAAGAACTCACACAGACGTTGTAGCCCAGATCCAAACCAGCACAGTTATGTAGCCTGTTGATTGTGGTATTACTGTGTTATTACAGTGTGTACCCAAGTATTTTCTGTGGTGAGTTTGTGAATA
>JAQFJA010000011.1:20966117-20982570 GCA_029874485.1 Naso brachycentron | reverse complement strand
TGTCCATCCATGTGTCTATTTATCTATCTATCTATCTATCTGTCTGTCTGTCTGTCTGTCTGTCAATATCTGTATGTCTGTGTTACTGCATTCTTTTACATAAAACAGCAGGAAACTCTCTCTAATGAGGTTAAATGAAATTGAAGTTTAAATGTTTCAGAGGTGGTGGCAGCAGTTCAACAGTAACAAAATCCATCACCGAAGCTGCCAGATGGAGAACAGAAAACAATTTTTTCCCAATGCAATGAGCAAAGATTTTTGGAGGGGGGAGGAGGGGGGATCCCCTCTGTGAACCTGCTCTCCCCCCTCTCCATCCTCCAGCAGCTGAGGCATGCAGGAGCAGAGGGCCTGTGTGGTTGAACACGTTAGTCCAGTCTGACTTATTGATAATTTATCAAGACTCAGCATCTTCCCTGTGCCGTGTAATGATAAATATAAGGAGCTGTCCATGGTGCTGAAGTAGCTGACGAAGAACTGGTTTCGCCTTCCTCTTTCAGTTTCTGCCTTTTTCTCAGTTTCATCTTGGATTTATAATACTCACTAAACTCTATACTCTATATATATTACAGATTAACATCAAAGTCAATCCGGTCAATCAGCGGCCATCTTGGCTATGTTGGGCTAACATTGGTCACCAGGACATAAAAACAGCATGCAAAGAATCAGTAGTCATTGCTTTGAAAGTTTAGAGATTTTGCCCCATAATAAGGCTTAAAACAGCTTTCCCTCCATTAGCTACACCTCCACTATGCATGTGCAAGATTTCATCACACCAACTTCTTTTAAAGCTGTGGTAGGCAATTTATCTTCGGTGTCATCGCCCTAAAATCCCATAATAACCTTTCAACATATTGTAATTCAGCTTGCAGCCACTCACAGGTCATTTCAGAGAGTGTGTGCTCCTATTGGCTGCTTTACGTTACACTTACAGCAACAGGTGATGTCACTACGAGCTGATTGGCTGCTGAAACAGGTGACATGCCTTACATTCTAAAACTGGCCTCTGGCGACTTGATAAGATGAGTTGCACGCGACACCGTCATCAGCCTTGAGTCGAGCTGAGACGGACCAGTTTACATCACTGCAACCTTCTTGGCAACCGTTTCAACTTGTCATGAATCTTTGGTGCAAACTGGACTTAAAAGAGAGATTGACAACAAACGAAATAAACCGCGAGCCAGAGCATAGATAAAAAGGGGATGGTGCAGCCGAGTTGCTTCCCTGGGAGTCTCATGCTACAGCTAGCTTGATTTCCAGACGTTGCCTTCCTCAGCTTTAAGTCTTAAGCGACATTTACATGGGAGCAGCCCTGCTAAAAACGGAAAGGTCTTTCCTTTGCGTCTTCAAAATATGTCCACATTTACACAAACAACCGCAAGTGCTGTAGTACGCATGCCAGGAAAGTAGTCAATAGTGTACGTTGTAATGACATATTGCCGCATCTGCCCAAGTTGCTAACTTCCTGTTGCTGCTAAGCTCTAAGCCGCCACAAATTAAAGATATTCAGCCGTAGACTGAATTATTCTACAAACACTTAAATTCACCTCAATAGACTGTCGTCATAATTGACCTGCTTTCGGAGCGCTGCGAAGTGGTTATTTAGAGATTGGTAGTGGCTAGAGCAGAATGCATTGACTTTCGCTAGCATTAGCAACGTCACCGTGTTCACAGGCACTCCTCTTGCCAGTTTACAACGTCGGAAAGAAGGTTGCGGTTTCAAAAGATTGCACTCTGGAACCTAGTTTCAAACGTTTGCAGTTTTGGGGGCGCCAGCAGGCCGTTGTCATGTAAAGGGAAGGCCATACCACAACAAAAGTGTTTAGTTTGATGCGAAAACTTGCACCGTGTAAACTGCATCTTAATCCAGAGTGTCAAAGTGGTTTGTCTCTTCTCCTCATGATCACAGTGACAGCTAACAATGTGTAAAGACACACTGCTGCCTGGAGTATCCCTTTAAAATCCCTCTTAGATTTTTTATTAATAAGGACTAAAATGAGTCTTTGTTGGTGCCCGCCCCCCTAACAAAAACCAGCACTGATCATAACAATGATACCTCAGGTTATTTTTCTAATGCTCTCTCTTCAAGTAAGCTTTAACGGCCTGACTGTAAAGTGTCCATGATTATCGAGGCTAAATTTTGTTTTACACGAGAGAGAAAAAATAGATAATCACGACATGACAAGATCTCTCTCCCTCTCACGCATGAAGTGCCAAATATCACACAAGCTTTGGGACTCTGTGTGGAAATGTTTCATCTTTCTGAATAAAGCAGAACTGACTTTGAATGTAAAAATCAGTTCTGAAAGAAAAACATAAGAGACATGTGAAACCAAAAATGTTTAAAAGGGGCTTTGAACAGACAAGAGAGGAGGAGATCTGGGGCAAAAATTAAAACCTGCAGTGTGGCATTTTGAAATGATGTTCACCCCATTGTCGGATGTTATGTGGTCAGAGGAAACATGCAGATTCTGTAGTGGAGCTTCATCATTTTCACACCTTGAGTTTCCTCCTGGCGTTAAACTTCTTCAGGCACTCAACGGTCTCCTGTCGGTGCATCATGGAGGCCACTGTTGAGCGTTGCTGTGGGGAGACAGAGAGCGAGATGCTGAAAATAAAATGTTAGAAGAGCAGCTCTGACAGTGACAGGTTTATGTGGGCAGGAGCTGTCAGAGAGACGCGCTTCCCTGCTAAAGTGTTGATTCTGAGGCTCTTCAGGTGACGACACTTTCGGTGAAAAACCTCGGAACTAAATATTTTTAGCTCGGCTTTATGGTGTCCTGACAATCATCATGCTTGTGTGTAGATTCAGTTTGATAATACAGAACATGATGGGACATGTGAAGCAGAGCCAGCACCTAATTTTAATTTTGAGTTTATCTCCACAGTTTCACTTTTTCAACCTTTATGTCGATTTCTTCTATGAAGACTTTTACAGTATTTGTGTGTCTGTATTTTGATGTTCTTCTTGTGTTTTTCTTTTATATCTGACTGTTATTTTCTTTCTTTGTTACTATTATTATTGCATCTTATTTCAGAAGCTTATCATATGTTTTGTAAAGATATTTATGTGTAAAGTAACTAGAGCTAAATGGAAATACTGAAGTTAAGTATAAAAACCTCAAATTTGTCTTAACATACAGTGCCTGAGTGGAAAAGTAACAAAGGAGTGAAAATTTGAGGGAAAAAAAAGTTTAAAAGCTGACAATTACGTTCCAATTATTTGGTTAGATTATTAACAGCATAAAATTAGAAATAAAACAGAAACTAAAAAAGAAAAATATTACAGCAGCTTAGATTTTCTCTGTGACAGTTTGCACTCTCCTCTAAGGTCATTAAACAGTTAATCGCACAGTAAGTGCTTTGTGCCACTAGAGGTCGCTCCATCAAAACAGTGAGAACAAAAAATGTAGTTTGATGATGTCATGAAGCAGTGTGGGATCCTGGGATTTGTTTATTTTATTGTTCATCAGTCACCATTGCAGATGAATGATAGATTAATTCTACGAGTTTTAGTGCACTTTAGTTTTGAATTAAAGTAGTTTTCCAGGTGGGCGGGGACTATTTTCAGTATTTTCAACTCATGGCACTGATATATAAACCTGCTTTTAATATATTTACATTTTTAAAACTGAAGTGCGTAACTTTTATATTCATGAAAATCCGTTGCGTTTAAACCATTGCCAAATGAGTTGACACAAAGTTGATTAGGCCAATGAGCTCCACGCAGCTCTCTCTGTATTTCTGAGTATGGCAATGTTTACAAAATGGCGTCGTCCGGCGACATTTGTGCGCAGCAGCTTGGGCGCACAGGACATGATACATTTTACGTCACGATGGAGGAAGGACAACAACAGCAAAGTTCCACTTTGTAGACGAAGAGGACTGCTGCAGCAGGTGAAAGTATGAATGAAAACCCTAAGAAACACCCAAGAAATGTTTCAGTTCTTCTGACAAGAGAATACCTCAACGTTAGACAGAATAAAATCAAAGAGAGAAAGGGACTGACAACAAAGAAAAACAAGGATAACTATTGGTGTAGCTTTTCCTCCTTGGAGAGCGTTGAAAGAAGAAAAGGGACTGAGGTCATGCTGCATTCAAGACAACTCCGAACTCGGAAGTTTCAACTTGGAGATTCCGACATCATTGCATTCAATTGTTGTCAATGTCTGCAATATTGTAACATGAGAGACAGCAATTCAACGTCTGCATATTCTCTAGCTAGCTAGTGGACAGGCTAGCTAATTTAATCAGTAACACAGTGTTGAATTACACATACTGCTATAATTAGAGCAAAATATAAATGATACAAATGCACATGGCTTCAAATTATGTTTTAGAACATCAACAAACACCTTTATAATAACCTCATTTTTACCGTTAACGACGAAGGTTGCCATGTTATACGTTGCTTTGACGACAGGTCAGACAAACAAAATGATACCCAAATTTCCAACCTGGAATTCTGAGTTGGGCGACCATTCAAATCATTTTTAACAACTCCGAGCTCATTTTTTTCTGAGTTCCAAGATGTCTTGAACGCACCATTAGACGTGGTTGAGGATATCGCCTTACTGCTCTTGAACAGGTTGGTAACGTTATTTGTAAGATATCAGGAGTAGGATTTGTTGCTTTTACATTTACTCCACAAATTGAAGCGCTATTGTCTTGGAACGAGCGAAATTTCTCAGTGTTTTTGTAATTACTTTTGAATAACAGCCGGTGACTTTACGTGGCTGAGTGTTGTGTACGTTAGCTAACGTTAGTGACCCAGCGGTGATACAAAACTAACATTACCTCTTCTGAAGACTCTATCATGTTTTTAATCCTCTGTATCGTCTGTGATTTCATGGGATAAACACTCCTAGCAACTGGGTAGCTGACGGGTGGTGGTGGTGCACGATCACAAAGGTTTAGGCCTACATCACGTGGGAGTGTCGACAGTGTTGCTGTAGTTACTCAGAATTCCTCATGTGGACGACAGAAGTAACACGCTGTAGCTTTAAATGCTTCTAATTCTGCATTCAAATGAAATCAGGCAGACGGTAGATGGACACCTTGTGAACGGCATAGGATAAAACAAACTGTCTGACAGAATGGAAGGACAGCTAAATGAAACCAGAGACGGGTCGTGGGAGAAAGCGAGACGTCTCACTGACGGTTTATTTCCTGTAACAGTGTCACAAGTTTTTTGGCCATGGCCCCGCCCCTTTAGAAGACTATCTGCAGTCTTTAGTCTATTCATTCTTACAGGAGAAATGAATGTGATCACAGATTATGACCAATTCTTTCAATACCAAGATACATACTGGACCCATTTTACACAAAACACGTATCCTCTGAACATTCTGACACAAAAATAGCATTTTTCAGACACAAATCAAGAGAAAATTATTTTTTGTGAGACGTGTCTCTGTCTCAGCAATGTATTCTCGCGAGATTTGGGAACAGGTGCTCTCTGCCTTGCTTCGCAACGGACATAAACGGACGTTTAAATGGTCTTAGAGTTGAAACCATGAATTAAAAGTTAAAACTGACATCAAACAAATATCATGCAATGCAAAATTAGGTGGGAGGATGGTGGTTCCTAACTGTCTCCATGGGAGAGGTGACTCCGCCCACTTAGGAGACAGGAACTGTATATACTATTTCGCACTATCGGCAAAGCGGAACAATGAATTGCTACAGTGATGTCGTATTGTTTACACAGAATGGAATACAATATATTCAGTGAAACTATTTTGTGACCATTATTTTATGTAACGATTCTAGTTATGCATGTAGCTGTAAAATGCAGCTTTCTCTAAATTTTCTATTGCAAACTTAAGATAAAAGCTAGATTCATGCAAAACATTACGTTTTGGAGGACAGTCAGCTTTGTGCTGATTGCCTTCCATGTATCAACTTTTCATGTGACATCTTGGTAGGTTTTCAGGTTGTGGTAAATAAACTTCGGGCATTATTGCACCAGATTAATCACCTTCTCACTGACAAGATCAAACGCAATTTCTCCTTGTGTGAGGCATTTGAGGAGTATTGTAACATCCGGTTGTACATTCCGTTACAGAGGATGTCATAACGTTAAAATATTCTTATTTTTGAAAACAATGTCGTCTGCCGTTACAGTTGCCGGCATTCACTGCCGGCCTCATCAAATTTTACCGTCCTGCTCTCTTCCACTTAAATGACATCCGGTTTGCTGTTTACCGTCTGCCTGATTCCATGTGAATGCAGCATACCAGTCATTGTCTCTGCATTATGGGTGACATTTGTGTAACATTTCCAGATATCCTGATTATTCAATACATGTCATAAATAGTTATTTTTCCGGAAACAAAATTCTCTTTTCCATTTTTATATACAACTAAGGGTCTGAGATTAACTTTAGCTTTAAAACACCAGAGCATCCTTGCTGTGCCCAAGAGCTGGTGATCCAGATATTCTTATTACACACAGGAGTGAAACAGTTTGCTCTTTTGCCGTCCTGTGGGACTTTGAAGATAAGCTGACCTTGAATCTGCAAATATCACAGATCACATGTTTGGAAACAGATGGTGCTGATATTTGGCAGCTTCAGACAGATGTTCACAAACTTGCTGTTACAGGATTTACAAATTACAAAGTGTTGGAGTATCAGAGAGAGGCCATATGTATGACTCCAGTCTGCAGCAGGGTGCTGCGCGTGCATGCATGGGAACTTACGCAGACCCATGGGTGCTTCAGAGCCTCCTGCGCAGTAATTCTCTTGGCTGGGTTGATCGTCAGCATCTGGTTGATCAGATTTTTTGCCTCCGGAGTCACCGTGTCCCACTCTGGGGAGGGAAACTAACACACACACACACAGCCAGGCATTCCCACACGCTTATCAAACATGAGCAGCATAAAGTTTGGTTTAAAGTGAAATGGAGGGAAAATAATGCCAGATGCAGGCTCACATCGTACGCGCCGGCTTTGATCTGCTGGTAGAGTTTGTGCTGATCCTCGTCCCAGAATGGAGGGTAACCAACCAACAGGATGTAGAGAATCACACCTACACACAAAAACACAAGCTTTGTCCGAGAGACAAGAGGGAGGGAGAGGAGGCGGCGGCAAGAAACATACAAAGAGCTTACCGCATGCCCAGATGTCTACAGGTTTACCGTACGCCTCCTTCCTCAGAACCTCGGGGGACAAGTAGCCGGGTGTCCCTGCAAAACCTGCACACACACACACACACACACACACACACACACACACACACATCAGGGTCAATTTTCTTGTGTGTTTCGTGAGAAAGAAACACAGCTGTAGTAGACTGAGAAATGACAGCATCAATGGTTTCAGCAAGAGTCTCAAAACAACGTACGAATACGTCTATCCGGCTCTTCATTTATGGCAGTTTCGCCAAAGTGGAAGTCAGGCGATTATAGATCAACAAAGACAAAACATCTGGCTTCTCTTTTCCCATTTAGGCCAGCAGCACCACCACAATTGTTCCCAAACTTGCACCAATAATGCTGAGATGAAAGAAGTCATCATTTTGAGCCAAACCACAATGTTTCTCTGAACCTCACAGAGTGGTTAGGTTATAGAGTAACGAAACCCCTAAACCACTTTTTTCAGTTGAAAACCACGGCAACAAGTATTTAGAACTGTTTTTTAATGATTCAGGTCTAAATCATGACATTTAAGTGCAAATTAACTCATTTTTTCATATTACGTCATACATGTGTGTGACGGCTGCCATCTACTGGTTGAACCCCGGCTGATGCAATGCAGGTGGAACGTGACGTGTCAAGCCCTGCATCCTACCCCCTAAAAAACCAGCGGCTCACGATTCAGAAGACTGTGGCGAGAGGAGACACGCCCAGATACTCTAACGTTACTCTTTCCCACACCGTACCACACATTGCCTAGGAAACAGTACACACACATACACAGTCTGAGTTTCCCAAAACCTGAATCATGCTACTGTCTACTCCTGTCACACCGAGTCTCTGCTCTGCTTGACTGAGTGAGGAGGACAGGAGCAAATAACATTCATGCCACAATGGCAACCCAACAAGGAAGTAACTGACTGACAGATTTTTGAACAAGACAGAGGCAGGCTGCAGTGAAGGAGAAACGAACCGTTCTGTCACAGTGAAGTGTCGCGCTAAACTCAGATGTGTTAAAGAAATGAAGGAATAACCGAACAGAGTTTAGTTTCACTTCCTCTTTGGTAGCAGCGCATCGCTGTGAAAAGAGGAGGGGGGAGGAGTCCAGAGGAGAGAAGCCGGCTGCTTATTAAATGAACTGTGGACACCTGTGTGAAAACTAAAATATGCTAAAAGCTAAAGCTACCCACAATCACAATACTCAAACTACTCAATTCTTCCACTCTACTCTCAGGAAAGCCCCGCCCCCTAATGCTGCCCAAATTTATACATTTATTCATGTTGCTGACATGCATTTTTTGAATTTCAGGCAGGATGCAAGTCAGCCAAAACTCCGGGGTTTAGTTACACTTAAACCGCTGTCACATCATAAAACAGAGGAATGATGGCGTCCTGCTGAACAGCATCAGATCAGAAAACATGTCAGTGTTTGGGAGACTTGTTGCCTTTTTATTTTACCAGGTGGGCTCAGGTAGCCTTTCAGTGTAGCCCTTTAATATTTATGTTAGTCTTCATGGCAACATGTAATGGTTTCAGTGTCTCTGTGGTTTCACACAAGAAACCAAACGAGCAGCTGTGATTCTGGAGGCTTGCTTCGTTTCATTTTTCTTTTTTTTTTTTTAGATGTTTCATGCAGACTGCATCAAATTTTTTGTTCAGTTATGAGTCATGTCTCACGGTAAAATGAAGGAATGATAATTTGTTGCACAAGGATATGATAAGAAAAAAAAACAGATGCAACCAGAGACACGACTTCAACCCACGATGTGCCGCTCTCAAGTTAAAAAAATAGAGCAAAATGATGAACAAGCTTTGGCGTCTGTGCCGATGCTTCGATGTTCCTAAAAGCTTTAAAAGAGGAGGAGAAAATGAAACATGTCGAGGTCATAAAATGCAGACCTTGGCAAAGTCAAAAAGTGTCCATTTTATTAGGAACACCTGTGCAACTGTTCTGTCTTTTGACAAAGTTTATATTGTTCAGTTTTTGTTTATATTGTTGAAAGATTGTAAATTATATTACACTTTTACAGTTAAAGGTGGCACTTCACTGTTTTTGTTTGTTTGTTTGTTTTTAATTTTTTGGCTCTTCCTGTTACATTCATGAGGGGGGCAAAATATTAGGAATACTTCTAACTATAAAGCATTCCAGTGCAACACCGTCACTACGACTTTCACACTAAAACACAGAATTAAGTGTCAATAAAAACCTGATTATTTAAGACATCATAAAAGTAGAATTGAATTTCTTAATTGGCAGATCTGATCCAGGACAGCCAAAAAATTCCAAAGAGGCTTTTAGTGAAAAATGTAATTTAATGCGGCAGCATTCCTGTCAGTGATTAATGATGAATCTCATCCAAAAATACAAGAAAAAGAAAATACAAAGAGTCCAAAATCTCAATTTACAGCTAAACTTTTGAGTGTTCACTGGGGAATATCGACAGCAGCCATAATTTAAGACTTTGAATTGCTTCACAGAGTGCATTATGAAAATGCAGTTTAATGTTAAGTCAGAGCTTTTAGCTTGCTGCAGCCTCTTCCTGATGGATCAGGTTGGCTCTGGGTCAAAGCAAGTATAAAAAAGTCGTTTTGGGCAAATGAAGTTTCTGTTGAACTGTCCTAAAAATCCAATAGTCACTTTCCTTGTTGTCTTCCAGAATAAAACTCTATAAAACTAGAATTAACATAAGAAAAGATACAGAACCCGAAAACAATAAGATTGAGGAAATTGGCCTTTCAGTGAGATGAGACATAAATCTAATATTTGAGGAAGAGGAGGCAAGAATCCCTTTTTGTTTGCTCCACTCAGGGGAGCGCTGACAAGAGGATGAAACGCCACAGTGGATGAGCAGTCCTGTGGAAGCCTTTTCACTTTCCTCCATCAAAACGCTTTGCAGCCTTTAGTGTGACGGCTCCGCTGCACATCACAGCTGTCAGGCAACTGAACCCTTCATGATCAAGAAGAGGAGGAGGGGGAGGAAGGCAGCAGACTGGCAGATGTTTTTGTAAAAAGAAAACACTGGACTCTCTCATGCTAACATATACGGGCAGCAGGTTGTTAACCTCCCGATCATCAACTCAGTGACACTTTCTGAACAAATGAAGCCTGGCTGAATGAAACTGCGTGTGTGTGTGTGTGTGTGTGACATGTGACATACCAAACCAAGCCTGCTGGTCTCCTTGAACTTCGATAGCCAATCCAAAGTCGGCCAGCTTCACTGCTGCGTTCTTGCACTTGCTGGCCAGCAGCAGGTTCTCTGGCTGCATGTTCAACACAAATGCAAACAGTCAGTAAAAATTTCTCATCATGTGACTTTTAGAAAGAAACTGAACGACACTTTCAAACTCTGTGACGAAGTAAAAATCGTCAAAGTGCTTGAACAACAACAAGCTACAGATGTTTCCTTTCTCTATGCCTCTAATTTCATGGACATAGAGGTGGAACTTTGCACTTACAGGGCGTATGTGCGCAGAGAAATAAATAAATTCCAAGTAAACAACTTTACATGGAGTATTACTAGATAGTAAATAGCTGTTTATTGTAACTATAACTAATAAAATGGGCCCCGGGACACTAACGGTCCCTCCACTCCTTCCACATGGGAGCAAGACACAGACTACGACAGACAAAAAAATCTTTTTGGACTCTCTTTTTAGTTGTTTAGTGTCTCTTTGCGGTCATTCTGCATTTTTTTCCTGCATGAATTTTGTCTCTTTGTGATAATTTTGAGCCTCTGCACCATAATTTTGTATCTCTTTGTATTTAGTTTATATCTTTTTGTAATCATTTTGAATGTTTTGTTTCTTCATAGTCTTTTTGGTCTTTGTAGTTTTTTGTGTCTCTTTGTGTTAGTTTTGAGCCCCTTTGTTGAAATTTTGCTTATCTATGTGGTCATTTTTGTCTCTTTGTAGTTGATTTGTGGTATTTGAGATATCTGTCTTTTTCTGATAATTTTGAGCCTCTGTGCCATAATTTTGTATCTCTTTGTGTTTATTTTACATCTCTTTGTCATTATTTCTGGATGTCTTGTCTCTTCATAGTCTTTTTTGTCTCTTTGTAGTTGTTTTGTGTCTCTTTGTGTTCTTTTTGAGCCTCTTTGTTGAGATGCTGTATCTCTATGTGGCCATTTTTGTTTCTTTTTAGTGTCTTGGTGTCTCTTTGCAGCTGTTTTGTGTTTCTTTGCAGTTGCTTGATTGACCGTTCAACAAGAAATATTTTACAGTGGTTTCATTCTAGAGCCCCTACACTTGTATTTAATAAAACCATTCAGTAATATAGTCATCACTGACAAGGAGAGCCAATCAGATTTCAGGTGGCGTGTGCCGTCTTTGCCCCCACATTCAGCAGAAAAAGTTTCCGTCCTGACGTATGTTTTTTCATCTGACTTTAGAAGGAAAACGAAATAAAAGTCTGACAGTCCACTGAGATGCAACCAGTCAAATCCAAATCAGAGGGCTAAGAATAGCTACGACAGCATACACACATTCGGAGCAACACTCATACATATTCTAGTACATACACACAAGGATGCACACACTCGCACTTGTTCAGAGGCTGAGACAGACAGATGGGACTTAAAAAAATCTGTATAAGCCTTTTTGGCCATTTGTTTACTTGAGGAAGACCAAACACAGCTTGTCTTTTCTGCAACAGTCGTGTCTTTCCTGCTCAGACGCTGATGTAACAGCAAGCTGACAAACATCTAGAGCCCACAGCACACACTGGAACAACAGCTTCGTGTTGTATAATCTCTTAATGCTGATAGTGATTGATCTGTGCCATTAACCAATAATCATTCCACCACTGAAACTCAGAAACAGCTCTAAGTTGTGCCCCAGATGCAGGAGAGTCATCATGTCACCCCCTGCTGGCTGATTTAAAAAGGCAATTAGAGGAGATTAACTTGTGAGGAGGCGGAACTACTTTAATGGACTGACTCCTGCAATAAAATCGTTGACATGAATAAAGAATCTGCAGCACCTCACAGCTCCTAATGTTGAAAATTACCCTGAATCCAGTTGGTGAAGATATAATGAGGTGAAAACTGGTTTCTTCTTTGTCTAGTCTCACTCACAGTTACATTAGAAGAACAGACAGGATCCAAAGGAACAGTTTGTCATTTAGGAAAATTGCTTGTTTACTTTCTTGCCAACATATGAGATTGAAAGGTACTTAACAATTACGTGTCCATGCATCAAATATGGAGCCAGCAGGTGATTAGCTTAGCTTGAACAAAAACAGGGTGAAACAGCAAACCTGGCTTTCTCCGAAAAAGGACAGGAATTCATGTTCAGTCAGCCACTTTGCACTGCTTCTTGACTGTTTTTTAAAATGCTGGTTTTTAGAGCCAGAAGAATAACACAGTCCTAGTAAATGGATCCATAAATGCAGGTACGTGCATACATTTTGCTCTTTGTTTACAAGGTCAGGTTGTTCTGACTTTGAGGACTCAGACAGCCAGTGACAAGAAAAAAGGGGGAAAATTGAAGATAATGTTGCTCATTTCTTTTCCTTCCTACATCATTTCGAGGAGGAGTGGGATGATTTATCAGCAGGGAATAAAAAGAATAAGAATCACTGCATTAAGACTCATAATAGCTTCAAAACCTTTTGTGCTGTTTCTTTAATCTAACCACATGTAGACACTCACAGTACATGACATTTGCAGGCACAAATATCAAATATCAATCAGTACATTAGTTATCATTCTCCTCTTTCATGTCAGCAGGTAACTGACATGTAGACTTGTGTCATGAACAAGTAATGAGAAAACAACAAAAACAAAAACATCTCAGCATTTTTCCTTCATAGGAACTTAATAAACCTCCAGTGAGGAAATCACAGCATCCAAACCTAAGACTGCCTCCTCAGTGCGAGCAACCTTTAACACTCTTCTATTCTGTGAAGTAATTGTGGAATTCCCCAGCGAGTCCCACTGTAATAACATGAGGTGAGTTGAGGCATTTCATCAACATGTAAAGGTCTGTGCATAATATTGCACAATCCAATTGGCTGTATTGTGTTGGCTGTCAGGCTAGGGAGGTGGGCCTGCCTGGTCATTGTAACAATAAGGAAGTGCTGGATTGAAACAGATCAAGCTGGAGGATCAGTGCAGAGCGAGCACATGGCGGATCAGTGTTTCATCGCCACGTTACATTTTGAGTTATTGTCTGTGTATTAATGTTAACAAATGAACTGACAAAGGAGGCTGAAAGGAAGAGTCACAATCGGACTGCAGAGGGAGCTGGCTGAGAGTAACATCCCAGATGCTGGAGCACATGCTGGAGATGCTTTGCACCTGAAAAAGTTGTTTCTTATTATTTGTCTTACAGCACATTAGAGCAAAATTTAATGTGTTTCAGGCAGAAACAAGGACATGTTCATGAATATATGTTTATTTGCATTTAACAATGTAACAACAAATGTTAACGAGTATTGTATATTTGTTGTGTAGTATACATCTGCATTAGTTTTAGACACATTTCTATGGTTTTAAACTGCTTTCGGATCAACTGTCCGCGTCTAAACAATTAATAAATGTATTCTGGACGAAGCCAGTGTGAGTGTGTTTATTTTGGTCTATCATGATTTTGATTAAAAAGAAACAAACAAAAAAAAACAGTTTCAAAGTACGAGTTTTGCTTGTAAGCAGATACATATTAAGTTACATAACTTATATTACCATCACAATATTCTTTTTTTTATTGTGCTCTGCCTTCATGTAATTTATTGACAAGTTCAGTACTGATTATAGATGCTTTATGAGGGTTTATAACAAAATTTTACATGTATGCATCACCCAGCATGTGTGGAATCACTTCTATTGACAAACGCAATTTTGAGATGTCATTTAGAAAAATTTAAAAGCATAAATAAATAAATGATTTAAGTTTGAAAAAAGGCCAATACTTAGGCCAGTAAGACGTCATTTTGTCCAAATGCAGCATGAAAACCTTTAATTACGTCAGCCATTTGTTTGATCATCAAAGTTCAGATTTTTATTCATTGTTCAGATTTTGTTGCATTTACCAAATTATTTCAATCATCTAAAGCAATTCAATGAACTCAAAAGCAGTGTTTCACAACCTCTCTGGTTGAGAGTCTGTTGCACCTGTAACCACACCTCGCAGTGATGTCACAGTGTACCGACACACCCTAGAGTACACCTCTATGTCACAGCAGCAAGGGAGGTCAGCAAAGTCGGAACTCTGAGCTGCTGTCAAGTTGCTCTCTCACTTACAAGTCTGATTAAAACACCCAGAAAACATCACTCTTACAAAATAATAGAGTAGCAGCATTAAAAAGCATAAGTTTAAGGTGACAAGAAGGCAAACAGTCATGCATGTACTGATCGATCAGGCCCACAGACATGCAGAGACATGCAAGATTTAAATATGTCTAACTGCACTTACCAGCCTGCAGAATCTGCACAACACACAAACAACACACACACACACACACACACACACACACACATAAACACACAAACACACACACACACACACACACACACACCCCTGCAGGTGACTCACCTTGAGGTCTCTGTGTACCACCCCCATCTGATGGCAGTGGAGCACGGCCTCCAGGATCTGCTGGATGCAATGACTGGACGCAAACAGCAGGGGGAGCAGGTTAGTCTGAGCACATTCAGCCCCCAACCGTCACATCCATGCAGAGGCAGCAACGTCTCAACAGAGGCCACGCACATACACACACACACACACACACACATATTCAATGCAGGAATGATGTCTCAGTGCACACTCACACCACATTCATACACACAGAAAAAGACTGTGTGAGAGTGAACCTGTCTGTAAAGTTCGGAGAGAGAAGTTGAGCCGTTTGCTATTTTCTGTTTTCAAGGAAGCCAAACATTAGTCAGGCAGTGTGGGAGTGAGCTGCAGCTCTGTGCGGGCAGCACTGTGTCTAACCTGCACACTCTCCTGTGTAATTTATTCACTAACACCGCCTTTGACGAAACATTTTAGCAGGTTTCCAAGCGTCTGAAGTAGACGCCGCTCTGCTGTTACTCCATTGAACTCTACTCTCCCTTTCATGCTTACTCGCTCACTCACTCACACTCGCTCTCTCTCCCTCTCAGAGTAGAGTGCTTGGTCTGCTAGGACCCACAGGAAATCACAATTCTAGTTCAGACCGTCTAAAATAGTGCAACAAGAGTCCCAAAAGCAAAACCTGGAGACAGGCAGACACGCAGGGAGAGACAGACAGACGGACAGCAGGCACAGGCACGTCTTTTTAAATCACAGGCAGAAATTAAAAACAATAACCATAAAACACGAGCATGTAAAGAGCAACCCTTGTACTGAGGGTGCAGGGCAATGCAACACAATGAGACACACACACACACACCTTGAGGTCCCTGTGCACTATGTCATGTTGGTGGGTGTAAGACACACTGTCTAGAATCTGATGGATACAGTGACTGTGGAGACAAAACGACAGGGTGAGGAGCAGAGGTAGGAGGAGAAGCATAAAGACGTCAAACAGAGAAGTAACAGGAAGCAGGAGAACATCTGACAGGAGGAGGTTGTTTTAGGAACCAGTCAGTGAAAAAGATCGTACAAACAGACAGTGCACTAAAATCACCAAAACCAAACCAAAACAAAAAAACATATTTCCTGACTTCTCTCTAACATGCTGTGCAGGTAGTTTTGATTCTATTTTTCCAGAATTTCCATTCCTGTCTCTGAGATTTCTGCCACCGCCTGCGTACAGTGAAGGTCAGTGGAATCTCATTAGTGCTCACAGCATTGAAATAACAGAAATAAAAATGAGTGAAACGTTTAAATCTTTGTTTTTCATGTAATCCAGAACACAGAAAGCATGTCATCGCATAAGATTCAATCTTGCGCGCCAGATGTTTCTAGCAAAAAATAAGAATACATTTTTAAAAAATGATATAAGAAACTGTTTGTGCTGTTTTATGAGGATCAATGCTCTTTAAATACGTAGAATCCCTAATTATTACTTGTTTTTGTTCATATATGAACAACTGGCAGAGTGATTCTGTACAATAAGTCTGTGATTAAAGAGAACTTGGGACCCTTGAACAATTTTGCTGAATACATGCACGCAGCTCTGTGAGGAGGCAGAGAGGAGTTTTAAGCAACACTGTGTAACTAGGACTGCGACCCATTGCCTTGAAAAACGAAACTTAACAATTCACGTTACTACGTTGTACAAAACACCAATTTTAGTAACACAGGGTCATATTTTATAGAGAAAATGTCCTCTGGTTTTCTCTCTGATGTCCTACGACTGCTCTGCCTCAACTCTGTGATTCACGGAGGTTCCT
>JAQFJA010000011.1:20803627-20816862 GCA_029874485.1 Naso brachycentron | reverse complement strand
CTGATCATACATGGTTAAATGTGGGTGTGGAGAGGGCGGGATACTGGTATGATCCACCTGCAGGCGTCTTTAAGTTAATTTGGGATTTTTAAAGAGAAGTTGTGCACAACAGAAATTTTTTGGCACACATACATTTTCTCATTAGTGCGTACAAAAACATGAAGCGTGGACTCTACGCCCTGTTTTACACCTGAGGCCCCTGATGTTTCTGTACTTGCTGCACTTGAAGCCCTGAAGCATTGAATCTTTTTCACAAACAACAAAACCATTAATTATAGAGAACAGATTTGGAGTCAAGCTTCCTAATAAAATCAAAAAGGGCGCGTACATAAAATAAAAAAACAGGGAATCAAACGTGACCCTTGAGCCCAACGTGTAGGTGTAATTCTACTTCAGAGAACTTTCAGCCAAATCCACAAAGTGTCTGTAAGGTGCTTTTCAAGTCCAGCCAGCTGACGATGCTGCCGGAGGCCAAAATATTTTTTTCTTCCAAAGAATCTTGCGGTTGACGCGGAGCTGCACCACAGCGACTCCAGATTCATTCTGCTTTGTTTACCTGCGGTAACTACATCTGTCTCATGTTGTGGATCCAGAAAAATGACTGGAATTTTACTGTGGAATTGGAGCTTTAAAATGTTGTTTGCAAACTTAATTATTAAAGACAGCTGTGACACTTGTCTTCAAAGTGACGATGCTCTTATTTCTTTTCCCTTTAACTGGATTTAGGCACAGCAATGTTCAGTGTCAGCTGGGAAACGACCTCATTGCAGAGAATAATTAACAGCTCCTCAGCCATTTAATTAGAAACCATTTAAAACATGTTGTTGGACTGTATCTAATGCCTCCTTTCCACAGACATACGTGACTGGTGTCCATAGATCCATAAATATAAGGACGATGCCCTTAGTGTCCAGCACAAGGAAGTGAATTTCTTTCATGATAGATAGAAACTACGTCTGCGCAATGTAAAAATATTTTATCTCATCGAGATACATACACACTATATATCATGTTAAATATACAGTGTTTTATCCTGATTTTGAAGATTTTAAAGGCTGCGTTATAGTAAAGTGATTTAATTTTCTCACCTTATCAGACAGTTCTCCTTGTCTTCATGCTTGCCTTAACACACAGTCATTACATCCACATGACTAATGATTATTGATCAAAAATCAAATTGTGTCAACATGTTTTGAAAGTACCATGTTTGATTCTGTCTCCCAGGTCTTATATTCATTAAGTGCTTTTGAGAAGATTTAAAAATACTGAGATATTTATCATATATTGAGATAATGCCTAAAAATGTTGTGATAAGTTTCAGCTCATATCACCCAGCCCTGATAAAAACTAGTGTAAAATATGATAAGAAGCATTTTAATACCTATTTTCATCTGAAAAGTCGGGTGGATCCAGTATACCAGTATAAAATGCAGAGCGGCATGTTATTGTGTTATGGTAATTGCCCAGAAGATGGCGCTGTAATCAAGCTAAACTGTGTCAGTGCAAACGCCACAGTCACAGTCAACAATGGTAGCACAGGCTGAGCTAAACTAACATTAACCTCTAGCAGGATTGCAAACTTGTCATGGTGACAACAGACGGTAATAAAAGAGCTTCACAGCTGCTCAGAAATTGCACATGTGGACTTTGCAGAACACGATGGAAAATTGTTTGGATCGACTTTGAGTGGCTAAAGCAAATGTTGTTACTTTTGAAGTGAGAGAGGCAATGTTTTTCAGATGTTTTTCTGATGTTTTTCATGTTTTTCAGATGTTTTTCATGTTTTTCAGATGTTTCTTCAAATGTTTTTCAAATGTTGCACCCGACCAAGTTGGAAAGCCAAGACATTTTAATTTGTGTTTGTTTTGAATGTGTTTCAAATAAACATATAGTGAAATAGTGTTGAAATAACTTGTCAACACATTTTGTTAATAACAAGCTGTAGGAAACATTTTTCTACTTTGGGAGAAAACAAAAACAGACTGCGTCTTATATACCAGATTTTACGGTTTCTGTTTAGCCTGTATTTAATATTAAACTGATATAATCCGACTGTATATGATGTAACATCATCACCATATTTTAGCAGAATAACATTACTCAGATTTACAACGTGTTAGGACTATAATCTAATTCTTTTTAATTATTACAAAAACTCACTTGATAAACCACATAAGCAACTGAAATGAAGGAAATGGCCTGTTAGCCACTTAGCAGCCTCTTAGCTAAGCTAGCAAACGTCATACGGTCTCTCTGAAATCCACGGCAAAATTTACATTTTTTGAACATACTCGAGGCAAATTTTGGACCAAAATATTACAGAGGGGGGAGTTTCGCAGGCACAGCACATATCACAGACATTCCCAAGGGAATGAATGGACTTCCTGTTGATTCGGCTGCTTACACACACGTATGTGGACATGAGGCAGTAAGTGCATGGCTTCTGTCTGTGTTAATACTCACAGCCAGTAAATTCATGATGGTGTGCCCCGTCTCTCGATACACAGAGTCGCGAAAACGGACACTTGTCAATGTTGTGGGATACACTGAAAACAGAAATAAATTCAGTTGGTTTTCACTACAGAAACTATAAAAGAACGATTTTAAGTTATTGGATAAGGGTAAGAACGGCACACACCACTGTATTCAGCTCCAAGCCGAAGAAGCAGCCTGAGCGGAAACACTTTGGCCCACGGCACCTCCAGCTTCTGGATGAGCACGCCGAACAGGAAAGGCTGAGGGGGCAGCGTGAGGCCATCGAGCGGCTGACAGGTGGGAGAGAAGAAGAGCATCCCCGCGTGGTCCTTACTGCCCAGGAAGCTGCTCGTGAACGTCACATTATCCAGCTCCTCCAAAAACTTCCCTGTAAATCAACACAATGAGTCTGCAGGATTTTGTTTTCCCTTCGTCCAAACATTGTAAACAGAAAAACAAACAGCCTGAGCGTGCCGTCTACCTTTCTGGGCTTCTTGGTAAACGTTGAGATAGAGTGTGAAGAGGTCTTTTGGAAGAGCTTTTTCTTCGGGCAAACACTCCAACAAAAACACCAGCTCTCTCTGACCCAGAGCCTGCAGCCCGTTCGAACCAAAACACCAGCACTGCTGCCCGCCGTCTGCACATCAAACAAGAGCACAGAGTGAACAGGGAGCGGCTCAAAGACAACATGAGTCTGTTTCATCCCGTACGTGCAGAACGCATGTTGAAAGCCACTCACATGTCACCAGTTTGACATTGACGAGCAGATTAGTGTTCAGGACAAACGTGAGCGGTCGCGGTCCTCCCTCCTCTAATAAGTGCAGAATTTGGCACGGAGCCGGACTCTCCTCAACCAAAACATCTGAAAGGAAACACAGCAGAGCACTTTTCAACTTACACACAATCCAAAGACAAACAGCTGCTGTTTACGGAAATGTTTGTTACAGCTTCACTCCAACATGACAGGATGTTTACACTGACGCTAATCACGTAAACAAGACGTGCATTAAACTCAGTCTGCGTATTTTACCTTAAAGTTGTTTTGACGGCAAGCAATGCAGACTTGTGCCGTGTTTAAACATTTCTGTACTCTTACAACCATCATGTAAAACAGCCATCACATATTCAAATGCCTGAAGTGAGCCAAGACACTACTGAAACCATGTAAACACTGAAGACCAACACATACCTCCTGCTTCATCTTCTCCAGTGGTGATGAGCAGAGGAGGGAGCTCATCCTCGTTATCTGGCAGCAGACTAGGAACTCTCTTCACTGAAGAACTGATTCCAGAGAGGAGAGCGTAATCCCACGGTCCAGACACTGGAGGTCGAACCACGTCTGCTGCCCCAGAAGCTTCGGAGGCCGAGGATCCACCGACTCCAACCTCTGGCACTGCTGAGCCAGGCTGAAATGACACGATGCCGTCCCAGGATATTCAATGCTTATTTTCAATGCTCACAATACTTTATATATCAGATCAATATACTTCAATTATTGTAAAATTTTTATAAAAATCTCAGCAAAGCAGAACAAAAGTCTAGTTACCATCTGTGGAGGAAGCAACTTTTTCAAAACAAGTCAGTAAAAAGTCTTAAAGGAGCACAGCAGTGTATTTTTGACTTGTCTCCATTAGTAGATCGCAGATCGCCCCACTTCAACAAATGTTGTTAAAATGTGACCATGTGTTACTTTAGTAGAGGTCAGACTGCTTTTTCAAACCCCATTCACTGTCATTCATGTTGAAACAGGGTACAGAAACACTACAGAACACATGTAAGTTGTTAAGTATGGGTAACTCACGATTCTAAAGGGTTGATCACACTGAGAAGCATCGTTAAAGAAGCTTCACCAGCAAATCTATTGTTTTTCTCTGGTACAGAGCGCCTGTCAGGCCGCTCCTCTTGCTGCTGAGCCACCGTTTTTCTGGCAGTTTTCGTGAGTGCATAAAAGTTGAAGTAATTTTAACTTTTCAACTCAAGGCGTGGAGTCACATCGCTTGTCCATGTCACTTCTGGCCAAAGTAGCCCATTAAATCAAGCAGGAGGCGGGTTTTACTACTCACCACGTCATTCCCGTTTCGTTGCTAGGGGAACAGTAGCTGAAACAATAGGATAACAGCGAACACGGGCAAGAAGCTATTACAGGCTGTTTTTTTCCTGCAGATGTGCTTCCAAGGCGTTTCGGGTGTGGCCGATCGACCCTTAAAGAGAACGCCTATGTTTATTTGGTCAAAAATCGCTGAGTGAGTGAGAGCGGGGAGCCAGGAGCCGTAGAGACAAAGATGTACCGAATCTATTTGTTCTCTGTGGTCAGGCTGTGCAGTCTTACTGTAGTTTGGTCTGGCGTAACGCTGCTGAACTCCTGCGAGCTCCTGCGGCTCGTCACCGACAGCCTGGTTGTGTCTGCCACCTCTCCGTTGGGCAAGATGCCATCAGCAAACCACACACGCTTCTGTTCGCGAGGACAACCTGATAAGACACAGAAAATGTGATTCTTTTCAAGGGTGCAGTCCAGGAAAACAAGCTCACAGTAAAGTTCAGGCTGTGTGCAGTATTTAGGAGTAATCATACTGTCGTTGTTTGGGTGTTTGAGAACGGACACAGGCACCATGACGGTCGGTGGAGGAGAGTTAAGAGTGCCGGCGGCACGAGCCTGCTGCAAAGGAGGAATGGTGCTGCAGTACTCAGAGGGGACGTTGGGGTTCGGACTGGGACCCGCAGGACTCATCATCCGCTCCAGGGCCTGAGCTGCAGGAAGAGAGATGTCAGAGGAGTTTTAATTTTAGCTCCAAAAAGTTTACAGCATCTTTAACCACTCGAGCTTTTTAAGAGTGCTGTATTATTTTAGCAGTACACAAGGATGAAGAAGTTTTCTTTAATGTCAAAATGCTATTTTTGATATTGGAACGTTCTGACGACCGAAACTGTGCCTGAGGAAGCTGATGATGAGGATGACACTTCGTATCAAGTGATCAGATATCAGCACAGACAATGTAAGAGCAGAACTGGAGCACGAGCATGACTGTACCAGCTCAGAGGACATGAGACTGCACACAGCGCAGCAGCCACAAGGCAGCCACTGCAATGACTAATTTGTGTAACACAGTGAAATCCTGCAGCACAGTCCTGTAGTGCAGAGGTTCTAAAACTTTTCCCGTCACGCCGCCCCGACGACACTACAACAAAACGACTCATATTTAACTTTAGCTTTCCCAAAAATAGATTTTAAAAAAAAGTGCATTCACCTTTTAGAACATTAAAAATAAAGTGCTGCTTTTTAAAGCTATCTTCCCACTTGGGGTGTTAATCAAGTTTTCTTATGACTGCTCTGCCTCAACTCTGTGATTTACGGAGGTTCCTGAAAGCAACGTATAGGCTGCCAGCAGACTGAAGCTGCAGCTGCAGCAGTGGGTAGTTGTCTGTGACAGCTCCACTAAATTAAAGTCCGCAGACAGACAGAAAAGTCATAGGACATCAGAGGGAAAACCAGAGGACATCTTCGCTGTACAACATGACCTGATTTTACTAAAATTGCTGTTTTGTGCGACAAATTAGCGGTGATCGTAAAGCTTCTTGTTTTGTTTTTTTTTCAAAGCCACGGGTCGTGGTCAATACTGATCCTTTAAAGAACTTCAGTGGCTTACTGTCGCGAGCTGGATGCAATGACTCCAAGTGTCTTTTAAATCTGTCAGGTTGCGTACTTTCAGCTGCCAGAGTTATCACATGTAACCCCCTTTTTACTCATCAACACTTCATAGGTCATTGTAATTTATTTACACATTCTTTCTCAGTAACTGTAACTGATTACAGATACATTTATTTCGTAATTAAATTATGGAATTTCATTACATGTAACTTGTTACTCCCAAACACTGAAACCCAGCCTCTATCTGAATGTGAAATCATCATGGAAGCGTGTTTTGTTTTTGCTGTGTCAGCCCAAAATGAGTCCAGGTCGTCTGATGTCAAAACATTAGTTCCACATCCACAATTTCGGAAAATACAACAAAAACAAAAAAAAACAGGTGCAGTCATGTCCCCCCCCCCCCCCGGGTGGTGCGCCCCACAATCAGACAATCGTTGTAACGACACGTCATTGTTGTAGATGGAGCCACGACCCTCAACAAACTCTGAACACATCTCACATCTGACTGACAGCTCAGCTTCACCTACAGTTCACAGTGCACATGAAGGTGACTGCCAACAGGACGGACATGAGTTGTGACTTCTCAGAAGCTCTCTCAGTCTTCCTGCTGCACTCCCATAAAATGCTGATGTAGCACTCGCCTACATTATATTGATTAGGCATCATAGACCTTTATCGATCTGTTGTGTACGGACAAGAGCGACAGGGTGGCCACATTAGGAGGAAGCTTACGGCAAAGTCGGTACAATAATTCAGTCCCTTGTTAATGGAAAAAGTCCTGTGTCGCTCACAGGGAGACTTTGTTCACCTTGTTCCGCACAGAGAGGATGACAAGGCACAAAAAGTCATCCAGAGCCGGAGGCAAGTTACTTCAAGTGCAGGCACAAAATCCACTGGTGACCTCAATATGATATATTCACAAATATTCCTCTTAAAAATCTGGACCAATGGTGATCTGCAATATGTGCACAGGTCATCAACGCTACAACAAACCAATAAAACACTGCAGAAGAACACAGCCGTCACCTCATAAACAGTGTATTTACGAAGAAGTATCGGATGCATCTTACCTCATCATCTCTGCTAAAACTGAACCAGCCCACATCATCGAGAGTCTCTTCCTACGTCTGACTTTACACACTCCCATCACTGCCTTCCTGCTCCTTGCTTGTTTCCACGAGGCTCTGTCTGTTGTTAGCCGTCATAGCCCGCTAGCTTTAGGCTGGAGCGTGTGCAGTGAGCCTCACATGCTGCTCACCATGCTGATGTGAGAGATGGAGAGCAAAGGAGGGAGGGAGGGAAGTGGAGAGAGAGGTGACGGAGCGAGGGATCACATCACACTGCTCGAGCATCTGCTGGCCGCAGGAAGTGGATCACCTCTTTCTCGTTTCGTCTTAATTTAGACACCGTGTGTGAGCATCACATGTCTATTGCGTTAGGCGCGTCCTGTAGCACAAACACACAATCAAGGACAAATGCCAGTGTCCTGCTATAACTCTCCTCCCTCCATCCTGCTCGCTCCATCCATCATCCCCCTCCCCGCCTCTCTTCACGTCCATGCTGCAGTCTTTAACCATAACAAGGTGCCTCCCTAAAAAGCCTTTTATCATCAAAGCAGACGAGAAAACCACAGAAACAGAAACACAGGACTCTGATATGAAATTATTTTTGTCACTGTGGTAATTGTGAGACACACACGTGCTGTTTATGTTCCGTGGGATCTTTAAATTAACGTTCTTTCTCCATTGAGCCACTTTACACAGGATAGTTTTTGTGCTCTGCGACTTAAATATTCATCAACTGCATAATGAAAATGTTACTGTGATGTTATTAAGTTTTAATGACGATACCGAATCCTGTCTATTTTCAGATTTAAAGAGGCCTCGTAGGTCTGGTCTGTTCCTGTGAGGGGATGAAAATACTCCACCCTGTGAATATATTTACTCTCATGCAGAGGCAGCGTGGCGATTTGTTGACAGCTGACAAACATTAAAGCAACATAAGCTGTAAACACAACTTCGATGTATCTTACTCAGTGAAAGTTGTTGAGCAACATCTTAAGTAATCTTTCTGGCCATCCGACGAATGCAAGTCCCGTTGACTCTGTTTTGGATCTGTTTTTGAGCTGCTACATGCTCCACTGTGTTTATCAGCAAGTTACAAACAGTGTGTGTGCTGTTTGGTTCTGGGCAGATTAAGTGAAGTGTGTTTTTAAAGAACCATCTCAGTGTATTTTTGACTTGTCTCCATTAGCAGAGATTGGCCCTATCGTCTCTAAACGTTGCTGTTAAAATGTGACCATGTGCATTCTTTAGTACAGGGCTCATCAATTACAAATTCAACTGGGCAAGATTTTAAAACTAGGAAATTTAGCTGAGTCAGGCATTTTTAGCAGCCAGCGAGCAGCAGGTAACGACAAATTTTAAAGTTTAGTCATTGTTGCTGTTGTAAATTTTGTCACATCTGACACAGGCGCATCACAAAGTGCATAACAATCGCACAGCTCGGGCCGAACTATGCAATCAAACTGCATTTTTGCAGCTCTCACCTGTGATCTCTCTGGAAAGTTTGTCTGGAACATCTGATGTTTCTCAACTTGGTGCCTCCAAGCGTTGTATTTTTGAATATTCCAACACACCCATCGCAAATTGAACACATCCATTTGGCTTTTGGATTAGACGTTAAAATAAACAAGTATTTTCAGGCCAGGCAGGTTTAAACTGACAGTTTTCATTGTCGATTTTACATTTTGAGTTGAGAAAGACGTGTTTTTAGAGGTCATATCATAGGAGGACTACTACTACCACTACTACACACACATTCACAACAACTCACTGCATTGTGGGTTGACTGAATGTTGCAAGGCTGCACAGTGTTGCATTCAATATCTTTAGGTATTTCTGTAAGCTAGCACAACATGTTTTTCTCAGCTTTTCTGGTTGGACCACTAAGGGGTTGCTTCTGGGCCACTTGTGGCCTGCGGGCCACCATTTGAATGGGTCTGCTTGAGTAGATGTCAGACTGCATTTTTAAAGCCCATTCACTGTCAATCATGTTCAAACAGGGTATGGAAACACTATAGGACACGAGAAAATTGCTAAATATGGGTAACTCACCCTTCTCAAGAGAACACCTGTGTTTATTTGGTCAAATATCGCTGATGAGGAGATGAACGTTACTACGCCTGAAAAAATAGTTCCTTACAAGTGCTGCCTTCCTAGCTCCAATATGAGCACGAAGAAGGCTTTTGAGACAGACATTCTTTTTAACCAACGTCACATTTACAGCTACTTCCTGTAACGTTTACTGAATATGGACAAAACAAACAACATATCTCATAGATCAGTAAATCCCAAAGTGAGGGCTGGGACCCCCCAGGGGGTTGCGAGACAAGGGGGGAGGGGCCGCAAGGTACCTTCCAAAAAAAAAACAAAAAAAAAAACCCAATTTTTAAAGTGATTTAAAATTGCACATTTAACTCACAATTGTGTAAATTCTGGTTATATTCTTTCTTAAATTACTTTAAAATAATATTATAGCTGTCAGGCTGCTGTTTGTTTGTGTTGCACTGATGCCCGTGTTTGCACAGGCAGCTGAGTGCAGCTGTGCACAACGCCACCTCCAGGGTCGATGGGGGTCCCCAGTCTCTGGCACTATTATTCTGGGGGTCACGGGCTGAAAAGTTTGGGAAGCGCTGTCACAGATAAAGCTATCTGGGCAAAAATGGGAGTTGGGTAATGAGTTTACGTAATCTATGAGGCCAGCGTTGACATGCAGGAACACTGGGAAGGTCCTTGTTTGCTGCTGGAAATGAGGTTGGTGAGAGCACTGAGAAAAAAAACAAAGACCACAAACCAAAACATTAAAAGGCTCAGAAGAGCTGAAGGGAACCAGTGACTGACAGGTCAAGGGCTAATTCTCCTTTCACCCGCAGCCAGTGATCCATTGTTAATAAAAAAATATTGATTAGTGCACCTTGTTGTTCTATTTTTATTGGTGGGACAACAAAAAAAGCCTTCAGTCAAGCTATTTGAGTATCGGTATCTAACTGTCAAAAGCTCATTTTACTGATCTGCTATTTCCTCCTGATCCTCCACATCAAAACCTGTGTTCATCACACGCTCACTCTCTAATCCCCTATCAGCAGACAAAGGCACTTCACAAAAGAAGGGACACGCTCTCTGTCGACAATGGAGACAAATAACTAAAGTGCACTCACAGGTTTTAGCAGAAAAATAACTTAAATCACATCATTGAAAAAGCTTTTTCAAAGGCCTTTTAGTAACTAGTCCTCTACTGCTACACGTCCCTCCAGGAGGAGGAAGAACACACATCAATCATGTGAGCAGACAACAGTTTCTCCTACATCAGAGGTTTTTTCAACAATTCACAACTGATCAGAACCCAGGTGGGAAGAAAAAACTCTGCCAATCTGTTCACTATCATACTTCAGGGTCAAAATTTTCCCCTTTTTGACAAATTAAATCGTATTTAACTCATTTACAGCCTCGTCCGGAGCAGGTTTTTTGCTCACATATCTATAGAAATACGTGGAAGTGAATTGTTTGTGGCTGAGCCAGATCTCACGTAAGATCACGCCACGGCCTTACCTCTGTTTATGGAATCAAAGCAGATGACACACACACGAGCCTCCTTCTCCAAGTACTTCAGCTTGCACTTCCTGTTGCAGCACACTGCACAGTAAACCTGCCAGAGGAGAGAAACAGATCTGCAACTTCTATGCCTGACAAATTTACATACATACTTAAAAAAACGCAACAGTTTACGGTAAATCTGAGCATGTTTGTCTGAAGTCATGATGTGAACAATAACACATTCAGCCGTCTCTCCTGCCGTTTTCAGCAGCCGTTAAAGGACTTAACGCCATCTTTAGGACACACGGCTCAGCAGGGATCTATAGAGGAGCTGGAAAAAGAACTGCTGACTCATGCTCCCTGCGTCTGTGAAAACATGATGCTATATTTGGCGTCGGGACGTAATCTGTTTAATTTAACTATTTCTGAAACGAGCCACCTCAGAGGAACTTTTACTTTCATTTCACTTCACACAAGATGTCAGTGTTGGACACAAACCTGACTGTCATTTCATCTTCTGTTTCTAAAATTACACAACTTGAAGGGCAGGTGTGTTTACATAATTTAATCTGTTGCAGTGAAAAGACTAATGTTATGAAACCAAACATCAGACCAACACTGTGCACATGCAGCCATGAAGGTCGAATAATAGGCTATTCCTTTTCCTCTGGTCAAAAAACGTGTGTTAACCTGCTAAGCTCGAGGTTTTGTGTGCAATGGGAATGAATGCACTCACCATTCACACCCGGGTCAACTGACCCTGCAGTAGACACGGGTTTGTCTCACCTCAGCTCAGCTGATCATGTAAACATATCTGCTGAGTGAACCAGCTAATTTCTGACATATTTGCCCAGTGACTTTTTCCTTCTTCATCTGGTGAATCCCGTCATCCAGGCACAGAGCAGGATTTCAATTTTTGATGGACTTTACAATTGCAGAAGTTAAAACTAACAGGCACAGAGCTGAAAATGATCCCGGCCTGACTTGTGTCACTATAAGCACGGAGCGTTTCTGTTGAAACAAGCCTAAATTAACAGCCAAGCATGCTGCTCTCTCTCTCTAAGTAAACCTAGCTCGCCCAGCACACCACTCTCACTCTCTCTGCAATCAATTTAAACAAATAATCCGTTCAGATCATCCAACATGCAGAGATCACTCTGCAGCTGTGGGTATGAGAGTGCAGCGCACACAGGTTAACTTGTGACAAAACAGTTTAAAGCACTCATTACTCATATTCACTCTGCAATTGTTACAGTATTGTTACATGGCTTCTACTCTGATGTGAAGACGATTTGAGAACAGAAACTTTCATACAAGCTGTGAGAGAAATGAAGGTACTGTGGAGCGTTTCCACCCAGATTCAACCTTTGCGTAGAGCAACACCCAGATCAATTTCTGATACATCTGCGTGAAAGTTGTTAGGTAAAGGTAATTAATTCTTCTGAAGAGAGTGTCTGCATTTATTCGGTCAAAAGTCGCTGAGCACAAGAAAGAGAAGGGAGCCAGGAGCCGTGGAGACTAAAGTTATTATGCCTGGAAAAATAGTTCCTTACAAGCTCGGATATTAGCATGAGGAAGGATTTTGACATAGAGGTTCTTTTTAATTAACGTCATATATTTTCAGCTCCTTTCTGTAACATTTATAGAGTATGGACAAAATGCAAACAAACATCATATCTCATAAATAAAGCTACTTTGGGAAATATAGGCGGGGTTTATGTAACCTATGTGGCCGATATCGATAAAGGACATGTAGGAACACTGGGATTCTCCTTTAAGTGAACTGACGGTAAAATAAATTTAAAAAAAAAATACTGACAATTGTTTAGTAAAATCTCAACAGCACATGCTGTTTCAAGACTCCTCTGTTAGAATCTGCTGCTTTCCTTTGTCTCTCATCACTGTATTATTTAGCAGGTGGAGAAACCACGCCTACCTTTCCGCAGGCTCGACAGTGATGCCGCCTCTTGGTGAACGTGAACCTCTGGTAGCAGTTCATGCAGTTTGGAGCTTCAGAGTCTGGCACCCAGGCCGGCTGTCGGCTCCCCAGCTCCTCCCCTCCCTCTCTCTTCCAATTCACCGGCCTGGCACCATCTGTTGGGGGCTCTCCTGGGTACGGTGGGGGCTCTGACAGTTCGTCGTACCCCACACTGTAGTCATGATGCTCCTGAGTGGCAAATTTAGGGCTCAAATCCCTGATGTTGGAATGCTCTTCTGTAAGACTGGGGCTTGTAGGTGAGCTCTCTTCATCCTCTGCGGTACTCGTCTCCTTCTCTTCTTCATCTTCCCCTGCTGGTGGAGATCTGACAGTTTGGCAGTGCAGCTGTTTAGGTCTTGCACCTCCATAGGAGGGCTGCTGATCGGGGCTACTGCTGTGCTGGGACTGGAAAGTGTTGCTGGTCAAAGAATGGTTCACCCCAGAGGAAAGTTCTGGCTCTTCTTGGCAAGTGTCCTGCAATAATGACAGAGCACCGGGGTTCGAACTTCCCTCTACAGTCACACACATCGTTCTGTCACTT
>JAQFJA010000011.1:20764951-20776595 GCA_029874485.1 Naso brachycentron | reverse complement strand
ACATTTACAGAAATGTTGATTAATGTGTACTGTCTTTCTAAATAAAATAACAGAGAAAATGAGAAAAATTTGTAGTTGTTTTTTTCCCTGTCTGCTAACATTGAAGGAGTGAGATTTGTGACCTGTACTGCAGCCAGACACCAGGGGGCGATCAAGATGTTTTGGCTTCACTTTTGAGAAGTCGGGACGTTGTCCATCTTTTTCCTGTCAGTGGCCTGAAGCCTGAACATGTTTAGCTCAGCAATCATTGCACTGCTGGCTGCTGCTCATTATACTCAATATTTTGAGCACATAGACAGAACTGAAAGGACTCCGAATTGAAGATAATTTAATGAGAATTTTTATGAACTACGGAGATCTCTTATTTGGAGTTTGGAAGCTGGACGGTGGGAGGAAAATGTCAGAGAGATACTTCAGTGAATTAATGAAACAGGAACAGTAAAAGAGAGGCGGGCAAAAATAGGATTTCGAAAAGTTCCCAAGTGGAAATTATCCCCTTGAACAAATTACGAATCCTTTATTTTAACATTTTAGGAGTATGAGATGGAAGTTCAGAAAAACGTAAACACAAACTTGGACGTTTGACCTCTCTTACCTCGTAGCTCTCCTCATCACCAGCCACACAGCCCACCGTCTTGATGAAAGGGTGTCCAGGGTTGTCCACTCCAGTTTGGATGCACTGGTCCAGGGTCCAGTTGCTGGGGGTGACCTTGTCCCTCAGTTTGGCGTAAATGGCTGGAGTCAGAGCCGAAGCCATGCAGTTGTTGTGTTTCCTCAGGTCAGGATAGTCTGAGCTACAGCAAAGGAAGAAAAGAAGATTTTAATCTTCTCATTAGAGATGTTTTAATAGTTTACACTGCCCCATGGGGACAAATAAAGGTCTTGAATCTTGAATCTAGTGGTGGCACTGTGCTTTTTCAACTACCTTCGCTTTTTACCTTAAAATATTAAAGGTCCTTGAAAATCTTCCTGTTGATTTTTCACTTTCTATGTTCTGGGATTTTACTCAGTCAAAATTTGACACTTACATTTTTTGTCAAATCAACTTAAATCCCGATTTTTGCAACTTCAAATTGCATTAGTTTAAGTTTTGGCCACATGGGGGCAGCACTGAAAGCTGCTGTAAACATTACATTATTCATGTGGAATTTCCATCCAACGGACGAACAAAAGCGAAGTTTATACTCTACTTTTATCTCCGGTTTGGTCTCCACCACGAGGGAAATATTTCACTCTTTAGCTGCCAAAGGCTGCATTATGTTCACCAGCTACATGCTCACTTTGTCCGAGACTTATTCACTACAAACAATACTCAAACAAACAATATAGATGAGTTATTTGATCTGTGGTTCATATAAAAATATGGATAAGTGCGGCTTTAAATCTGACTAGGTCAAGCCCCGAGTCTACAGCTCAAAGTATTTCAGTTTTCAATATTTTTCAGTAGTCCTTCCCTCCCATTGCATATTATGCATAAAAGTCATAAAAAATTGAATAAAGAGCCTTTTCCCACTGATTCAACAGCAAATATGTCACATAAAGAGTGAAGATGCCCTCAAATGTTGCTTCAATAAAACCGTATTTGTGGGCAAACAGTGCACATTCACAGTCACTGGTCGTTACATGAATATAAAGAGTGACACCGGTAAAGATCAGAAGGTTGTGTGAGAGAGAGAGTGAGTCAAAGGGAACATAGAGGAAACCTGAGATCGTCAGTGATACTGCAGGACGGTGCCAGCGTGGCCGTGACCGCCCGTGCTCTTTCATACTCTCAGATGTTCACAAATGCAATGGATCCTCCAAATTTGCTTACTGGTGCTGTACAGTTTCATTGGACAGTTTTAACTTTTAAAAACCCTTTTAAACCCAGCATGGCATTGATGTAACACTCAGATATATTTTACAAAATATTAAATAACTTTCAAACCTTTTATGTTACCTACAAGCTCTACAAATTGTGTTTAAATTGTGAGATTCTCAGCTTAACGGGCACTTTGAATTGTGCCTGTTAAACGTTCAGGGCCAATTTAAGGTCTTGATGATCAATGATGTGTAACACTTTGTTTACTTTCAGAGGTGATACTGACCAAAGTATAAAGACGGCACCAAAATCTATATGTTGTCACATTATTTACTAAATATCACCCAGAATAATATGCAAATAAATGGCCGCAACTCACTGAGGAAAAGGTGAATTTGCACCAAACTTCACATGTAACTTCAAAACACCTAAATGCAACTTTCCACACTGAAAAAATAGAAATTCCCTGGCTGACTATGGAGTTATCCAACAAAACACAAGTTTTTTTCATGAAGTTTTTTTGTCTTGACGCAACTATGGCATGCTCAACAGCAATGCATTATCATGACTTTACACTGCATTGACATAAAATGAATCATATGATGTACAACACTTGATACTGAGTGACAGAATAAGCTCAACTTTGGCATAAATATAAAATTATGTCCATGCGTTTCTTTGTCTATGTAGGTTTCAGAAGGTTAACGACTGAGGTTTCTCTACTGATGTCACCTTTCAGTACCTGTTGTAAAAAAAACCAAACCAATGGCTGCACTGAAGCGCGCAGTCAGTTTGTGTGCTGATAAGGCAGATAATTATAGAGCTTTGCCCATCACTGATTCAACAAGGTCATCCATCCACACTGTACGCCCCTCATCTCTGTCATATTTTCATGAGTTCACCCTGTCCGTATGCTTTAATTTGTCTTCCTTCATGCTGTATATAAGCGTTCCCCTGTCTGACCTCGGAGGATAGAGCTTCTTCTTTGCCTCAGCAGCCAGGGAGCCGTTCTCACTCAACAACAGGCCGGTAGCCATCGTTCCCGCTCCAAGACTGGCCAGCAGCACAGCCGTGTTGCGGCTGGAGATTAGGCGTGTGAAAGAGCTCGCCATGTTCGCTGGTTTGTAAATCTTTGTCAGAAGAAAACAATCTGGAGAGAAAAAGAACAGAGAGAGACTTGTTCATGTTGATGAGGGTGGGAGGCTCAGGACACTCTGATTACATTTTAAACTCAGGTTTGAAATGTGATACAATCAGCTGTTTAATTCCTGCTTTACACGTCAGCCGACTCGTTCAGTCACATTCATGGAGGTGTACAGTGCTGAAATTACAACCTTCTTATTACTGTAGCTAGTTAAAACACTTTCAAACATTAACATAATTCAATGAGAAATAAATTACAGTCAATTTTGATGAAACTGCCATAACCAGTGGATTCTCTGCTGGTGCAAAGTAAAGAAGCGTGACTTTACTCAAAAACCTACATGTCAAAGTTCACTTTGCTGAACCCATTTAACTTCCTCTGTTGAAGTAAAACTGCTCCACAGCAGAGAAATGGTTGATGTTATGAGACAAGGTGCTGATTTAATAATGTTTCCTGTTAGCAATCATGCAAACCAGCTCGCTGCCTGACAGCCTATTTTAGGTTCGGAGAGCTTTTCTCTGTCTGTAATGACTATTTCAAAAAAACACACCAGAGAGGAAGAAACACTGCAGAGTTATTATGAATTTGGCCTACTGATGCTACAGAGTGCCTGAGTCACGCCCTTTCCAGTAGACCTCATGGGACCTTAGTACGGGAAAAATAAGACCAGTAGTCAACAGGGAAAGGAAAATTATTTTTTGATCCTGTCTGACTTGTGCCCTGAATTACACATATGAAGTTCGTCAATTTGAATTATGATTTTTCATGTGAGGAAAGTCTATACTTGTCATCAAACAGTTGATGTATTTGCTTACGAAAATATGTAATTATAAAGACTACAACACCAGTCTCATAACTGACGTCATAACATTTTCCCTCACCTCTAATAAGATGCCGAACTATTTATAACTATTTTATAACTTTAAAATGGTTTTCACCTCAATACTTTTCCCCTCGTCCTGGAAAAACGCTGTGAAATCTGCTGAGCTGGAGCCATATCTGTATTGATGACGTATATCCGAGAAGAGACATGTAGTCAGAGGTGGAAAGTAACTAATTACATTTACTCGTGTTACTGTAATGAGTATGTTTTTTGTGCACTTGTACTTTTTTAAGTAGTTTTTAAAATCTGTAATTTTACTTTTACTTAAGTAGGTTTTCTTTGATGTATTGCACTTCACTACATTTTAAATCACATCCGTTACTGAGTTAAAAAAAAAAAAAGCTGAAACAATAAGTTTCTCCAAGTTTTCCATGAACTGGTGCTGCGACTGCGTGCCAGTAACGGCCCATCTGATTGGCTCTGGTTGACAAACTGCAGCACAACTGCAGGTGAACAACAATCAGTCGCACACACCTCGACAGCAAAGAGGTGTGCAAAAATGCACAGATATGGAGCGGGATGAGGATAAACAGATGATATTACAACCCACCATGACACCCAAAGAGTAACTTAAGTAACTTTTACTCTGAGTACATTTTAAATGAGCTACCTTTTACTTTCACTTGAGTACATTTTTACACCAGTAATTTTACTGGTCTATTTTAATGGTCTAATTTTTTTGGTCTCACAAAAAAACGTTGTTTTACTTTAGTGTTTACAACAAAATTTGACTTTCTTTACATGAAAAGTTGCCTTTTAAGATGCCAACCATCATTTGTGTAACTCAGGTCACAAGCCAAACAGGATCAAAAAATAATTTGTCCCTCTTTATTGACTACCGCTAATTTTTTCCCAGAGTAAAACTCCCATGGCCTGGAAGTAAAGGGGCATAATTTACACACTCTATCATGTGTCAGCTTGCATGGCTAGCACGCTAGTTGTTAGCTTGCCAGGTTCAGTGAGTGTTCCAGTCTTTACTTGGGTGATATGCTCATAGAACTTTTGCATTTTATCTTTTGTTATTGTTTTGTTTGTTTGTTTATCTCAGTGTTTCTTGAAGGAGGATTGGTTCCTCTAGCAGAGCGCACCAAAGCTAACTGGTCACTTTGTCCAAGATGGCTGCCACTGGGTTTTGCTCACATTGTTTGTTGTCATTAATTTGTTTATTTAGTGTTTTGCTTTCATCAAACAAGAAAAAAAACCTCACTTGTTTTACATGAATGTAAAGTCTCCACATCCTGTTCAATGCATTACATTTGTGCACTTTTTTTCCCCCTTTTTTTTAAAAAAAATAATCTTTGCACATTGCACATATTCTTTACAGTTGCACATCGCTCGGTCAATGTTTTGCACATTGAAATTCCTTCCTCTCCATTATAAACACTGGGCAGCTCTTTTATTTTACATTATATCTATATTTTACATGTTATTTTCTAAATTTTAATGGTACTTTTTTTGATGGTACATCTATTGTTGCACCACTTGTTGCAGGCCACTTTGCTCTACCTGTTCGATTCCTCCCCGCACGTCTCTGACCGAACTGTGTTTGTTCACGATGTGAATATGCTGCCTTTCACCTGCTGCAGTGTCGCCCCCCCGCAGGTTTTTGTTAAATACAGTAACAAGCTTAGAGGAGGAGGGGCCGCGGCAGATGCTCTTAGCCTCTTAGCATTATCACAGTCACCCACCGGCTGGATGGCAGGTTTCATATGTCCACTAATGCTTCAGTGATGAACAGGGACCCAAGGGAGTCTGACATAAGCTCACAGGAAAGATAGAGACTTTGCAGACACCTCTAACGTGACACAAGAAATCTGTTTGGAGTTGCCAGTTTGGCCTGTCTGTTTATTTAATATTATTCAAATGTCCATTTAAATTACTTAAAATGTTAAAGTCAATGAAACAGTTGTGAGTGGAAGGTCATATTCTGGCTTGTCCTTCACAGACAGTGAGTTGTGTCTGTGAGACTGTGTCTTAATAAAGAGTGAAGAATCAGTACTCGTGTTAATCCTGGTCAAAGACGGCTGATCAGTCACCTGCTCCATCAGCTGGACTGATAACTGAGGAGAAATACATCAATCCAGTCATCTGCAGGATTTTCTGACTTTCCCTCAGACTCTTTTCCTCTCACTCTGTGGAGTTTAATGACCGGGACTCACAGGTCAGTGGTAATATTTATAGATCACTGGAGGGCAGTTATGTTGCCAGGATGTAGTGCCAAGAAACAAACCATCTCTGGCTCACAGCGCAGTGACATTCTGGACTGGTCACAAGACCAGAGACCCGCATGAGGCCAAAGTCAGCAGGAAACAAGGACGAAGGCAGGTGAAGAACGCGGAACAGAAGACGGAAGGTCAAATCAGGACAGAGGGGAAGCAACAATGATGGACAGATTGAAAATACAAGATTTGTCTCAGAATAAACTTTAAGTTTAAACATAATGGAAAGAGCTATCCATAGACATCCAGAGCATTCTGTTCTCTGGCCCAGTGAAGCCTCCTGTGCTCGCTGACACTGTGGATCACATGGTCTTATGTCAGGATTACAACAAAACCACTACAGACCGGATCAGCCCCCCCTCCTCTGCCTGACCTTTTAACTCTGAGGAGTACGTGCAGGAGTGAAGAGCAGCTTCGTCCTCTTCAGAGGACACAGCAGAGTTAACACCTCCTCACCGATTTAAAATAACACATGTGGGAATGTTTCAGAAATGTCTACCTTTAAATGCAAAGTGAAGCAAAAAGCTGGAGGGATTTTTGATTGCAAGGTTTTTTAGGTCAAATTCCTAAATCAAACTATAGTCGTTCTGCTCTCACTTATTTTAAAAATTTGTTCAGCTTCATGTCCGCCTGATCTCACTTTCATCCATCTTTCCTGCTCTAAACATGGAGTTTTGAAACATGCAGTCCCTCAGATTAAATGTCAAATGCATGCACAAAGATAATATCAAAAGTCAAGATGGTTCAGAGCCTCTATTATTTCTGAACGACACTCTACGAATGATTTTACAGTTTGTATGTAAGAACTGGAAGCTAATGGAGCTTTTCTACAAGAGGAGTAAGAAAAGAAGGTACAGTACCTGTAGAAAGCTGCTCTGCCTTCTTGATGAAGGTGTCTTGTTTAAGAGCTTTTCACTCTCCTCTCAAATGGGGCTCCACCCCCTCACACAGGATTAAAAACTGGAGACCAATCATAAGTTCAGACAGAAACCTCGATAAACCAATGAACAGCCACCGGCATGAGCTACAACCACACAGACCGCTCATGCTGGGCCATGATTACCCACGACCACCGAGGGTCCGATATCACCGTCCAGTTTGACCTTGATACTCCAACTACACACACACACACACACACACACACACACACACACTTGGTCACTTCCTATCAGCCCTCACACACTCACACAGAGCTCTACATAGAGATATAAGAGAAATAACATACAGTGAATTCAAGAAAACATTTTCTACCATTTGATTACAAGTACAAGAATCAATGAAACATGCTGCCAACAAGTTGCATGTACAAAAAATGCTTCTGTTTGATATTGTCAGGGACCAAACCTATGAAAACTTTCCCAGGGTGAGACTGGAAGGCAAACAAACAAACAAACAAACAAACAAACACTGCCAAGTTGCACAGAAAAAACTGAATTACAAATCAAAACTTTTTAGGGGCCGCTAAAAAGAACAGGTTCATGTCATGGTTTATGGCTCAGTTGTGGGCAGTCAGAGCCTCCATTTTGACTATTTCATTGAGACTTGAAACAAAACTTGTCAAGTTATGTTAGTAGTACGAGTCAGAATTACCCATACTGAAGTAAAACGAGTCTGTATTGTTTTAAGATCAGCAGTTTGCTTCTGAAAACTACCTCTCCTGAAGGCTCTGTCTCTCCACCACCACACATTTTGCACGTGTGGTATTTGGTCCTCACACTGCACTCAATGATCAGTGTTCAGGCACAGCCTGAACCTGCCTCAGTGTGATGTGACATTCACTGTTCCGCACTCTGGACGGAGCAGCAATGTCTGGTTGCAGAGGTAAGCGTGTGAGCAGCAGTCATTGACTGGGTTCAAAGACCAGTAACCGACCCTTTGACAAAATGTGGATCTACAGTTTTTGATTACACTGGACTTTACATTTTGTATTGCTGCTTGCATTTTGTAGTGTGGATAGTGTTTTACTTTTTAAAGGAGCATTCCATTTACTTTAGTATATGTCAGATTGCATTTTTAAAGCCCATTCACTGTCATTCATGTTGAAACAGGATATATAGAAACACTATAGGACATGTGAAAGTTGTTAGGTATAGGTAATTCACCCTTCTAAAGAGAATGTCTATTTATTTGTTCAAAAACTGCTGACTGAGAGAGAGAGCGAGGGGGACCGTGGAGACCAAAGTTATTACGCCTGGAAAAATAGCTCCTTGCAATTGTTGCCTTCCTAGCTTGAATATTAGTGTTAGGAAGGATTTTGACACAGACGTTCTTTTTAACTGATGTCACATTTTCAGCTACTTTCTCTATCGTATACTGAATTTGGACAAAATGTAAAACAAACACCGTATCTTATAGATAAAGCTATTTTGGGAAAAATGGGCGGGGTTTATGTAACCTATGTTGCCGATGTTGACAAAGGACAATGACATCTACCATCCTCCTTTATTATTGTCTAGTGAAAACAAAGATGTAATTTCAATATCAGCCAGCAGAAGGGGCAAAAAACTGCACAAATGTTTCCAAAGACATTTCTTGATTATGTTGTCTGTGTTTTGCACACAGCACGTTTCTGTATTTGGTTGTTTTCTGTATTTTTAAGTGTTTCTCTGTATTTGTCATTGTCTTCTGTGTTTGCTTGATCAGTTTGCTCATTTGTATTAATCGTTCTTCATGATGCTGCATATTTGTTGTAAAAGTGGTAATTTTTTTCTTTTTCTTTTTTGTTTGTTTGTTTGCATTTTGTCTAAAAATAATTGTGTGTGTGTTCTTTAAGTTGCAGTGTGTTGGACTTTAGGGGCCAACCATATCTTCCTTTACCTGCCATAAAACAATTTGCAAACATATTATAATTCTCATTTTATTGTGTGTAAATATCTGTACATTACACAGAGAAAAGCATTGAAAAATACAACAACAAAAGTGGAAATTCAAATTATACAGTAATGAAAGAAAGCAATGGACTTATGTACTAATATGAGTTATGTGTTTGAATGTTCCAGTCATAAGAAATGAGCCAAAACAAATGAATGAAACTAATAAAAGTCATTAACAGTCAATTACAAGGAAAACGTGAATCTCAGGGACAGAGGGGACGTCATGCTAAAATCATGCTATTGACAATCTAGAGACATTCTTTACAAATCAATAGTGCAAATATACTATTTTACTAAAACAGTCAACAAGGTTTCAAAATATATGATTAAATAATCACATTGACAAGGAACTAATAATAATAATAATAATAATAATAATAATAATAATAATGATAATAATAATAATAATAATAATAATAATAATAATAATAATAATACATGTAAAAGAAAATGGACTGCAGGTTTTTGAAGCATGTAAGAAAACTTTTAGGCCAGTTCAGAATTAATTTTGCTGAAGATCAGAAAGTTTTGTAGAAAATGAAATAGAAAAGATGAGATTTTTGGTGGAAACATTTTTGATTGTCAAGAAAGATGAATCAAATAATATCTTAGATTTGCATTAGTTACATTATCAAATTAGGAATGTGTGTAAACTACAAAGACTTTTGCTGTGACATGCAAATGCAACAACAGAAAACTTTAGTGTCAACAGATGAGTGAAGATATAAAAATGACAAAGGGGAGCGAGAGCGGACGTCTTAAACGCCGCCATTAAGCAGGTGAGTCAGTGAGTAATAAGGTAGACAAAGTTTTGTGACTGTACTTCAGCTGTTCAGGAAACCAAGTGAATCCTGACACACACTCATATCAAACACGACTGGATCACCAAAAAGGAAAAGTGGAAAGTGACCGTGAAAAACACTTTTAAATTAGTCTTTGTACTCAATGTCAGCCAGCGTCAGATAAACATGTTCAAGCAGTAACATTTGATTTTTTATGGTTGATTCTACAAGCATGGGACAATAACATTAACTTCATTATAATTTTAAGCTGCAGTGTTAGGAAAACATTTGCCTGTTGTGGTTGGAAAATACCAATTTTATTGGAAAAATACTGATTAGTGCAGTTCTAAATTAGCCTGGTCAAACTCATCCCGATCACCCCATCAGCTTTCATTTCTGTTGCGCTTTGCGATCAGTCTGGACAGGCTCCACATTAAGAGGTTTGAGAAGCACCAAGAGAGGTGTGAGCCAATCAGCGTCTCCTAAGGAAGGTCTACTGGCAGCTACAGGCGTGATTTCAGGAGTGCCGAACAATGGCGGTAGCCCCTCAGCAGGTTAGCATCGATGCTGCAATAGCATCAGTTCATCAGAACTGCAGAATATTTGTTAATTGAAAGAAGAGCAAAGAACAACACTGAAGGCTTTTCATGATGGAAATAATGTTTTCACTCTTCACCTGACTGACATCAGTTAGTTTGATTTACCAAGTGGCTCCGCTGGTCACAGGGTTTGTTGATCAGATTGGTTGAAGTCATGGTTTGAGTTACAGGGGAACTAAGGGGAGCTCGGCTCCCTGGAAAAGGACACAAGCTTCCTTGAAATCCTCCTGAGAAGTTTAGGGGGAGATCTAAAAATTGTCCACTTTTTTGTACAGGTTAGGCTATCTTTTATTTTCCGAACGTTAATGTTTCTAAAATAAAAACAAAGTATAAATATGGCAATGTTGTGTGTTTATTTGCTCATTAATTTACAATTCATTTTTCGAACATGTCTCCAGTAATTAACACAATTCTGTGTCTATCATGTGATGTGCGCGGTGGCGCTGCACTGGAATTACCAGTTTTACGTCGCCACCTGAACTCCTCAGGGACAGAGGGAGCTGCGTGCAACAAACAGCTGTTTTATTTCACTGTGGTTCAAACAAGTTAGCTAAATAATGCTCAACTTTTTTGTTCAAGCGATGTGTTGTTCTTGAAAGGGTGTAAAGGAGAAGAAGAAAGATGTCACCTGTGTGTACGTCTGCTTTGTGGTTTTGTTTTTGTTTGCTAAGATGGTGCAAAATACTGTGTACTTGTTTAATGTTAAATCTTTCCATGTATTTGGAAAGAAAGAAAGTGAAGAAATACAAATTACCATCTGCAATGATGCCTCCCGCGAGAGTTCACAACAAATGGCTGATGAGTTATGGAAGGGGGCGGGGCTACAGTGCAGGGGCGGGGGAAAGCTGTGACCACTGAAAGTTTGTGTGTGTGTAGAAGTTACGCACCTTTTTGTTACAGGCCACTTTTGCCAGTTGGCGTGAACACAAACACACGACTTCACACACACACATGAATTTCAGCCTCCTGGGGCGAAACTGTATCTGCCAAAAAGTGGAGAATTTTTGTGAACCAACCGACTGACTGAGCGACCTGTAGAGTTGCTGGTCGCAGCTTTAGCGGCTGTAATGTTGGTGCTCTATGAGTCCAAACACCCTGAAGCTAGGTGAATTTGCCGGTTTGTCTCTTTTCACATCCTGTGCAGATGCTCTGCTTGTATTTTTGTATTATTTTGGAATCTTCCAAACAGCATACCGAACCCAAACCACAGACCCTGCACAGGTGAATCCGGACATGATCATACAAATAATGCAAAACTCATCTGATGATGTTTACATGTGAGACTAAAGAGGCAGACTGTTTGGTATTTACAGTGTGATAGCAGCAACTGGTTACGTTCTCGG
>JAQFJA010000011.1:20733808-20744499 GCA_029874485.1 Naso brachycentron | reverse complement strand
GCCTTTTCAGTGAGGAACAGAAAAAACTTACATCACATCGCGATATAACAACATCCAAAAATCTGTCATGATACAGTATCTTGTCTCATATCACGATACGATACAATATCGATTTATTGCCCCGCCCTACCACTAAACCACTTTTTTCAGCTGAATTTAAAAGTGTTTTTGACTGATTCAGCTCTAAATCTTGACATTTTAGTGCAAATTAACTGACTTTTCTATATTTTGTGATAAATGTGTGTGATGACTACCATCTACTGGTTGAACCCTGGCTATTGCAGTGCAGATGAAACGTGACGTGTCTGGTGGTTGCTTTCGTCACCAAACAAACCCTGCACCCCGCCCCCTCTCAAAAAACCAACAGCTCACAATTCAGAAGACTGTGGCGAGAGGAGACACGCCCAGTTACTCGAACATTACTTTTTCCCACACCCTCCCACACATCACTGAGGAAACAGTACACACACACACACAGCCATAGATCGTTGAGATAAAAGCTAAATCTGTTACTGCACTCCCACCCCGACTGCTTCTGCCCGGAGTCTCTGCTCTGCTCGACTGAGTGAGGAGGACTTGAAAAATATCTAATTGCGATTATTTGGACTGAAATTGCAATTTGAGAAGGACTTACAATTTTTTCATCCCTATTCTCATTTTCATTAAAAGAAGATATTAAAGTGTGAATATTGCAGGGATCTCTTCCAAACAAAGATGTTTTCTTAAGTCTGTACAATATGATAAGTGGGCCAGAAAAACTCTGCAGCACCACAATATTTGAATTAAATGATATTTTTGACATACATTTCTCACATTTCTCCTTTAACATAATTGCACCTAGATGCCATCTGAAAATAATAGTGGGCCATAATGCAATTTCGATTAAAGTTCAATTAATCAAGATATCAAGACAGAGGCAGGCTGCAGTGAAGGAGATCATGTGTACGAACCGTTCACTCACAGTTAAGTGTCGAGTTAAACTCAGATGTATTAAAGAAATCAAGGAATAACCGACCAGTACAGAGAAGCCGGCTGCTTATTAAATGAAATGTGGACATGTGTGTGAAAACTAAGATTTGCTAACAGTTAAACCTAGCTCTAACTACAATCACAACACTCAAACTCGGCAGTTCTCCCAGTCTACTCTCAGTAAAGCTCCACCTCCAAGCGCTGCCCAAATTTTTACATTTTTTCATGTTCTAGATGCATTTTTGGAATTTCAGGAAGGATGCACGTCAGCCAAAACTCTGGGGGTTTAGTTACACCTAAAAACAATAAGCTGACATCATGTGTTTACACACTGCAGGAATGAACAAAGGTGGTGTGATGTGCATCAGATTTTCTACTGAGTGTTCGGATTAGAGCAGGAGAGACGAGCGAGGGAGAGGGGAGAGAAATGGAGGTCGAGTGGCGAGATCAAGTCTGTGATGTAACCAGCGTAGCAATACAGCACCAGTGTGACCTAAATGTGAACCGCTGCGAGGAGAACACGTCCACACACACACACACACACACACTCAGATGTTAAGTAAATATGGAATAACATGCAGCAGTTCTGCAAATGTGCATCAGCTAAAAATGAAGGCAGAAAGCAAAGAAACAGATCAAGAAGTGCTGCAAAAACAAATATTAAGAACAAAATAGGAAAAAATCAAGATGTGACCAGGACTGAAAGTGGGCCGTTACGGAGTACTGCGTACTAGCAAAAGAGTCAGTGGCGGTATGCAGTACTGGAAAGAGGGCAAAGGAGCTGCCTGTCACAGCCCACATTCAAAACCAGTCATGGTTGCACTTTTAGCAAGAAAACAAGTTTGCTAACGTTATAACATCCTAAACAACACATGATCTCTTTCTAAATTTTTTCTAAGTCGCTCTGAACTGCTTCCGAACCCTCCATGCTGTGTTTTGATCCGTGCTGGACAGAGCCCAGCTGCCTTTTCATTAACTTAACGTTACTGCTAGTTAACGTTAACGCGAGCTTCCGCCAACACGCTGCAGCTGAATGATATCCAGCGCTGTGGAGGTTTTGGCAGGCAGGAATTTGTTGCAAAATCTCCCCAGTAAAATGTGCAGCAGAATAAGTTGTGACGTTTCATGATATTCTGTTTAATTCCAACATCACAGACAGCAGCTCAGACAAGCTGTGTGTTGGGTGATAGTCAGGGATTCCCATGTCACCGGTACGTAACTGCGTACCTTTCCTTCCTGAACACAGGGCCTGTGAAAGGGCACGTTTGATTTATTGTTCTGAAAAGTTCGATTTCTTCCACACCCAACCCACAGACTTTAATAATGATGTTTGCACGGAGATAGGACGATTAATAAATTAATCCAACAAAATTCCAAACATCCTTGCGGTTGGCTGACACGCTGTCAACATGATTGAAATATCAGCTGTTACAGACAAATTTAGTTGTAATTTTTAAAACAAAAAAAGTTTGACACATTTCACTCATAATCATTTTTTCTCTCATTTATTAATGTGACACTTATAGATGTCCCAAAGTCCAAAGACAGACTTAATAACTGTTATGGTATTAAGTGAAATTAAGCTGTTATAAATTAAATCAAAAAAAGATACGGGTATTTTAAAAGTTGCACTTTAACCATTAAAATAAATCTTTTGCTACACATAGTGTCAAGTGTTTCTAGTTTCTTTCTACTCAATTCAGGTATAGAAATACTGAAACATTTTTTCTCAAGGAAGCATTGAGCCGAGGAGAGTTGAACAATATGAAGTGATGAAGGCTGTGGTTGTAGTACCTGCAAGAATTTAAAACTGTCACTACTGGCTGTAACTAAATACAGTACTCGAGTAAATGTACTGAACTTTATATAAAGTATTAACAGTCTTTTCTCACCTGGCCTGCTGGATGAACTCCACCCACTCATTGCAGTCCGACTCTTCCTCCGTCCGAAGCTCAAGCGGTTTCTGTCCATCATGACCAAAGATGACCAGGAAGTAGTGCTGCGTTACACAAAACAGACGCAAAACAAACCAGTTAACTTCAAAATGACTCACAACAACAAATAAATGACTTTCTGCTCCACTGCATAACTTGCCTTTGCAGATTCACATTAATAATACATAACACATCCCATAAATTAATAACAAAATATTATCATTATTGTGGACCCATTTCTTTATATTTGTGACATTCTGACATGTTTATATTTGTGGTCACTCTTTCTAACAAGTCCATCCCTCAACACTGCCTGACTTCCTGTCTGCAGCTCGCAGCTCCAAGTCTTTATGTACAATGTTTGATTAAATAGTTCTATATTATATATTCACTATCACTGCTGCTCTAATGAGATGAGAGTAACTTATTAAAGGGAAAACAAGCGTGAGTTCTCCATGAGAGGCGTAAGTATTTACATCAACAGCAGAAACAGGAAAATCAATGCCACGAGCTCTAAATCACAGTGACTGATGTTACATTCAAACTTCAATAGTTCTAAAAACAAAGTTTGGAGCCACGCTGCACTCAGAGCCGTGCGGATGAAAACATTTTAACCTCAGAATTGTTCTGTGAGGATCGATGCTTCCTGTTAACAGTGCAGCTGCTGCTGCAGCAATAACTTTTACATTATCTGGCATCACTTTGCCCACTTTAAGTTGTTACAGTAACTTGATCCTTGGGGATTTGACTGTGCGCAGATCAAGACTTTAAAGGAGCACAGCAGTGTATTTTGACCTGTCTCCATTAGATTGTGCCTATCTTGTCCAGATTTTGTTCAAATGTGACCATGTGTTTACTTTAGTAGATCTCAGACTGTATTTTAAACTCCATTCACTGCCATTCATGTTGAAACAGGGTATAAAAACACTGTAGGACAGGTGAAAGTTGCCAGGTATAGATAAATCACAATTCTAGAGAGAACATCCGCATTTATTTGGTCAAAAATCGTGGAGCCCAAAGTTATTACGCCTGGAAAAATAGTTCCTTACAAGTGCTGCCTTTCCAGTTCGAATATTAGTGTGAAGAAGCATTTTGACACACGTTCTTTTTAACTAACGTCACATTTTCAGCTACTTTCTCGATTGTTACTAAATATGGACAAAATGTAAACAAACACCATATCTCATAGATAAAGCTATTTTTTGTTCAAAGTACATTGTTAAAGCCAAACTGGTTGCAATATTCAAGGAGCTGTCTGACAACAAACAACGCAACATTCAGCAAACTGAATCCAAACTTCATTGACTCGGTGACAGTTAAGCAATTTGCAAAAGACCTTTTACCAAGAGTTTCACAATCGCACATTTCTCCAGACATCACCTCAAGTGTCGCAGCACCAATATCAATGATCTGATGAAGTGATTCATATGAGCGACTGCAACAAGTCTTCAGTTAGCAGCGAAATGTTGAGAAATGACAGAAAAATGCCCACGCAAAAATATTCAGAACATTTATGCATATAATCGATGAGATGCTGCAACAAATCACATCAAGATAATCTACAACTTTGTGATGGAAGACTTGTAAAGAAGAGTCAGGTTTGATGTAGCATCATGATGATAAATTTCAGTTTACAGGACAAAAGCACGTTTATTTCAACGACAACACATCACGTTTTTCTAATGTTTTCAACCATTCTGCCTTTTGTTTTTGACTGTATGAGTTATAATGAATCTTGTCATAAATCACTCAAACGCCAACTTGCAAATCATCAAACTTCCTGAGGACGGGTTGGCGTGTGTTTCCAGGGTTCTGCTTAACTTCGTGCTCTATTGAACGTCTTAGTAGGTCTTTTGTTCCAACAGCAGTGAGATTTTTTAACAAACACTTGTAGTTATTGCTTTGATCCACTGCAATAGATCATGTTTCAAATTTATTTATTAATTTATTCTATAGTATTGTCTGTATTGTTGTATGTGTGAGTTGTTTGGTGGCAAATAAGTTTCCCCTCTAGGGGGTCAATAAAGTTTTTCTATTCTATTCTACAGCTTTGAGCCGAGCACATTAGGACAGTTAATGTGTGTAAACAGAATATTAAACTGAGGAACTTAGGACCCTGGGAACGTGCAGCATGATCCCCCTGAGGACCGGGTCAAGTCCAGTTCAGCATTTACATGCAAATTTTCTCACACACACACACACACAAACACACACAAACACACACACAGTCATTAAGATCAGATGCTTCACGTGTTTTCGTTAATAAAGGTCCATTTTCTTGTCAGTAGAAGATTCTAAAAACTCTGATTTGTTTGATTTGTTCAACAAAACCCTCTGACCGTTTTTTCCCTGTCACTCACATCTTTCTGTGTCATTCATAAACTGAAGTTACAAAACAATTAATCTGGCAAAAAATAACTTTATTTGACCCAAATCCATCTGGTTTTACATTTAGTCTCTTTGCCCTGCAGACCTGTGTCGCAACACCACATACTTGTGACACTGAAGTCTGAAACTAGATCAGTACAGACAGCCATGACTTCATTAAGACTCTTTACCACCAAATCCAAGTAGGGCTGGACGATATGGCCTAAAAAAAAATCCCAGATTTTTTTCATACTACATTTGATTTTAGATTTTAATTGGGTTTTTTTTCCTCTTTTTTTAACTACAAAAGATAAAGCAATTATTTGAAAGACATTGTTGATATTTCAAACAAACATGAATTTCCCTTCTGGGAATGAAGTGCAGACCTAGCTTTAAACAAACTAAACTGTTTTCAAATAAAAGTTTGATCAAACAAAGATGAATTCCTCAATCTGGGATTTATCAAGTGGCAGTCTAACTTTCACAAAACTTCAGTCATAAAAAAAAAATAAGGGGCCTGAGCTGAGAGAGAGCTGCAGGCTACCGTATTTTCCCTAGTTAAAGGGAAAGTCATTTTTCATGATTTGCAATATTTAGCACTGTCCAAACAAATTAATTGAAATTTTGATTGAAAATTGATTTATTACCTATTCCCAGCCCTACCTACAAGAGACCAGCAGACACCTGAGATGCTTTCAAAATGACAGATTCCACAAACAAATTACATATTTGTTTCTGATGAAGACACATAAAATGCAGACTGATAAGCAAGAATGAACAATGGCTGCAGTCGTTCAACATTAGGGTCTAAATTAGGAAATGTAAAGTCTGATCTAAACATATGACACATTTATGTCTGCCAATAACGTAAATATACCTTGTTTATAAATGTTGATACAATGATGTCACAACAAATATCATCCATTCAGACATGTTTTCTGCTGATAGAGACATTGTTCGTGTTAAGTACTTTTTGTTCATTACAGTGAAACAAAAGTCATATACACAATGACAGCAGTACTCTGCTGTGTGCTGTACCTTCATTTTCTACATTGTATTAAAAAATGTGAAATATTCGCTGCTTTGAGCTGCATGGGGGGGCAGGCTTGTATAGTAATGATGTAACGATAAGCGGGTGAGAGACACTTGCTAGCGTGAGCCAGAGAGAGGCTTAAGGGCTTGTTTGCGTGTGTGTGTGCGTGTGTGTGTTGGGGAGGCAGGGGGGTTTACATAACCAGCAAGGCTTGTACAGCTCCTCGCATTGCTAATGCGGCTTCCCCAGCCACAAGCCTGCTTTAAGCTAGAGGATAACAATAAGAGACAGACAGGCAGACAGACAGACAAGCAGAGAGACAGACAGACACACAGACAGACAGGAGGAGCTTTAAGCCCCTGTCTTGTCCCGCACTCAGCAACTCTGTGGCCAGTCACAAAGATCATCAGCTCATCAGTCTGCACAGACACAAACATGAGCTCTGCAGTCGGAGGCTGAGACTCAGCATCACTTACACAACAACACGACCTCATCCCTCGTTCACACACACACATACACACACACACACACATATTCACTACATCCATACCTCTTTTTGAACACCCTTACTTTTATCCTTTTTAAGACAGACGCTGACTGAGACAATTACACACTCAACCCACACGCCTTAATTTGTGTTTTTGTCAGAGTGATTAAATATTCATGAATCCCTGCATTTGCACACAAGTTAACACTTTGCTATCCTATAACTAGGCTTTGTCTAACATCCGGACATAAAACAACAACAGCTGCTCTCAGGCTTCAGATTTTCCTCCCTTGCATTGTTGTGCCACCCTAGCATCATATTACTCCACATCACCTGCTTGCATAGCCTGGAACCTCGCCCAGGAAACTGGGGAAGTGGGAAGTGATTTGGAAAAATGAGGGCAATAAAAAAAAAAAACAAAGGGATGAATGGAGAGATGGGATATAAGGTAATATGCTAACCCAATCAGCAGGCTGCTGTTTGCCGACAGTATAATCAACATATCGGCCTAATGTCATTACGGCTATATGAGAAATAATATTGCGTGAAATGATATTGCGTGGCGCGTGCATGCCTGTGTGGTGCACACATGAGCGAGCTCACGCATCCAGATGTATGTATCACCAACAGCTTTCTTGGCATGGACTGGCCTCCACACATACAAGGTGACACAAAGATGTACTATAGAGAATGCATGCACCAGCTGCAAAGAATGACACTTCTCTAAAAACACTTCCAGTTTGCTTTTCTTTTGTTTGAAAGAAAAAAAAAGGAACATTAAGATGAGAAGTGTCCATTTGTTCAGGATGATTAATTTTGAGAAGTAGTTTTATTTGATCCCTTTGACAATTTATTTCATTTGTTTAAAGATAAGATTGTAAAAAGCAAAACTAGATACACTTGAGAGCGTTATTGGTCAGATCAGTTAAAGTCAATATTTTTCAGTTACATGCATGCACGCACACACACACGCACACACATCTGCATATTCACACACAGATTGCCCACTGGCCCTGACACAAGAGGATATTAGTTAGTGTGTGGCTTCCATATCCTGAATGCATAAGGTCGCTGATGGCCTCTATTGATGGACACTGGCGTGAAGCCATCACTCAAGTTATGGAGCTTTAATTGGAGACAGCATAAAACGATAAACCAAGAAACATGCATGGCTGAACAGCCCAATGTAAACCATTAATCATACCGCAGGCAAAGACAAGTGGCCGCCACATACACACAGCGCTCACGCAGGAAGGTGCACACAGCTGTAGAAGCACACATACGCTGCCCTTGCATCGCACACCTTGCATTTGTGTGCATATTTCCACACACACATACACGCGCACACACACGTGGCAGAGACAAGTGTCCCAGTCACATATTCTCATGATAGATGACCCATTTAACTTTGATTTCTGAGAGAAATGAGCTCACCAGCGATACAGGGTTACCACACACACGCACATTTATAATACACACTCATTCCAAGATACTATACATGGGCTAAATATGAACTCCCCGTTTACATTTAGTTTAAATGTAAATAACAGTTTGCATTATTTTGTAGACATGTATTCATGCACTCTCTCTCACTCTTTCCCACACTCGTTTGCGCACACACGTACACATGCACACGCCACTTATTTGCATGAGAGGGGTTATAATATGGGGATGATTTGTGATGTAAGCAATCAGAAGCGAGGTAATTCATCAGTAGCTGTGTCTAACACACATCCCCACCGGTCATAAATACTTTGCACACATACACCTGCTTGTAAAATCTGCACAATCCCACAGAGGAGAGAATAAATCAGACGAGCAGTAAGTTGGTATGAAGGAAAAAAGCGTTACACAAACCCACACACATGTACTTTCATACACATCAAAAGCTCTATAAACATTTGGAATAAAAAATTTATAGAAAGAAGACACATGATATGTTTTAGAAAAGTTGGATAAGCCTTCTTCACATCTGTAAAGCCTGAGAAACTGGTCCCTGGTGTTGCCAATGTGAGTTTAAATGTGTTTGTTATGCACACAGTTTTTACGATGTTTCTTAAAGCTGGGATAAGCAATTTATCTTTGATGTTATCAGGCAAAATTCCACAATAATTTTTCAGTATATTGTAATTCAGGTGGTCTGAAAGAACACTACACTTCTGCATGTCTCCTTTGCTCTGTATTTAGACCTTGAGTGGGACCTTTCCGCCAATCAAAGGTCATTTCAGAGAGCATGTGTTCCTATTGGCTGCTCCACACTGCGCTTCTCAGCGACAGGTGACATTCCTATATAATAATTGGCTGTTGTGCCTTATGTTCTAAAAGTGGCCTCTGGCGGCTTGACAAGCTAAGTTGCAGGCAACACTGTCAGCTGGCTTGAGTCAAGCAGAGACGGCCCAGTTTACACCGCTGCAACTTTCCCTCCAACTCATCGTGAATCTTCGGTGTGAACTGGCTTCATAAGAGAGAGCAAAAAACTAACGAAATAAATGGAGCAGCAGAGTTGCTTCCTTAAGAGTCTCATGCTACAGCTAGCTTGATTTCCTACCTACCTCTGCTTTAAATCTTTTTATATGAATAAATCTGGGTCAACTTGCCTTTGTTGTATTACTTGACTAGTGTATGCTGTCTTATGAAAAGTAACTTTAAAATATGCGTTTGGCCACTGCCACTGGCATCTGGCACTAAGGCAAAGCTGGGAAAAAAAAAAGAAACTGCGGAAAAAAGACAGGCTACATTTTCCTGAAAACAACTATAAGACCATATTACTTTTACATATGTCTGTGACAACACGTATGTAAAAAAGCCTTTGAAATAAAAATATTTTTTAAAAAATAAAAGCAGGGAGATCTCAGCAAAGATACCAAATTAAGTAAGGATAGAGATTTGCTTATTATATGCAACTTGAGTACATAGAGACGTAATTAATTTAGAGGAGATGCTGCCATGAAAAAATTCTGCTCACATGTAAAGGTAGGTTGAGAAGTGGCTGCTGCTCTGACTCCGGTTAGGTTACTTGTCTGATGAGAAGTGAGTAGAAGGACTGAGAAAACTCAAGGTCTCAGTGCCAATGTGTTAAACAACTCTGGCTGACACAAATCCAGAGCAAGAGAAAACAGATTTTTTAACCAATCCTGTTCTCTTCTGTCTTCACTGTTTCCTAATGTTTTTGTAGAAAAGTGCAGCTGCTGCTGCCAAATAAAAGCCAAAGCCCTGTCCATTCCAGCTTCAGTCCCACAAGCAATTAATTGTTGTAAAGTGATAATGTTGTAGTCCAGTCCTTTTCTTGTTTAGTTCATGATTGCTAATGTTAACGCCCCACAACGCATTGCATCCCGGCAGAGCCACCGTCTGGTGACACATGAGACAGTGTTGATATTTAGACGGATGGATGGTGCATTAGAAGGATAAAAACCGTCCAAGTACACACAAAAACGTACAGCACACGCACACACATGTTCCATACAGCGATTGCAGCCCCTCAGCGCTCCTCTGTCCTCACATGCTTGGTTTCCCCATCTAATTGCTGCCATTCGTCAGTGTGTGTGTGTGTGTGTGTAACAAGTGCTCCTGTACTTTGTGTTTTTGTGCCTCTTTCGTGATTCTGTCACTGTGCATTTACAAACAACTGCAGTGAAAAGGGGGAAAGTAACAGATAATCAGACAGACAGGTAAGAATGGGAAGGGAGAGAAAGACAGGGAGATGTAGAGAAGGAAACACACACACGCACGCACACATACACAGAACTGTCACAGTGCCATAGGGCATACTAAACCTGTCAGCATTTAAACCTGCTGGCTTGTACCCTGGCTTTCCAAGTGGAATTATAATGTGCCAGCCTCTTTATCGAATACACAAACAGCTTCTTAAGTTATTCTATGTAAATATAATATTTTTAAA
>JAQFJA010000011.1:20678556-20690320 GCA_029874485.1 Naso brachycentron | reverse complement strand
AAGTCAAGAAAGAGGTAAGTTAAAAAAACAATGAAGAAAGCAGAAATTCAGAATGACAGAAAGAAAAAACAAGAAAGAAGGAAACAAGGAAAATTAAAACAAGACCAGAAAGAAAAGAGCAAGACAGAAATGAACAAAAGAGACAAAAGAAAAACAAAAGTCAAACACATCAGGAGACTGAAATGATGAAATGTACATTTAATCTGGAAAGATGGAACAGATGTGATCTTAATCTGAACTGGCAATTATGTCACCACAAACTGAACACACACACACACACACACACACACACACTCCTGGTTCACAGATAAATATGGACAAGTGATAACCAACATACTTAAAACTAAAAAGAATCCACTGCATTAAAAATGTCTTTTTCTCTTTTTATGAGCCATGAAACAAGTAAATCTGTAGACTTGAATTCTTCAGCTTCACTTCTCACTTATTTAAGGACAGTAGCTGCAACATAAAACACTTCCACTCAAAGGTTGGATGGAAGGAATCGGAGCAAATTCATGTTGAACACGACACACAGATACAGCATAAACATCCATGAACATATTGCATAAGGTTCAGGTTTTTTGTCAAGTATCACTACAGTTGTGTTTCTACCGACGGTAGGAGAAATGGCTTTTTAGATCAAATCATCATCTGCTTCAGTAACAGACAACATCTGTAATAATATCGCTCAAATACTCAGAGAGGAATGTTACCAAACAGGCTGACAGACACACTGTAAAGAGAACGTAGACGTGGAACACCTGGACAGACATCAGTGTTTAAGACTCAGATGCTGTGAAGAGCAGTCAGTGCGCTCCTGGTTCAGCCTGTTTGCTTTTTCAGCTCCTTCCTGTCGACCTTTTCCACTACAGGAACCCGACATGAGCCGTTATCACAGGTTCTGCTTTTATTTCCACTCTTCTCCACCCTCCAACTACTTTTCAAGGCTGCTCAAGACACAAAGTTCTAGGAAGGAATTCAAAAGCATTTTAACTGACAGAGGACCCCATTTATTTTAACCTCTAACTGTATGCTTACCTCGTATTTATCACTTAAATTCATCTTTAAATTTGTTCATGTCTGCAGGTGGAAAAAGTCTGCAACCAAAATTGTATACATGCATAGAAAAAGAACAATTACTCCGGATAAATTTTTGTGTTTACAACAGGTGGCGAACTATGGAAGACTCAAACTGCCAAAATCAATAATAAATAAATGACTCAGTAAATAAATAAACATGGCAAAAATTCTTAAATTTTCCCATTTACTTTTCTATTTTATTATTTATTTTTATATTATTTATTTCTGTATTGTCTAGTTACATGTTAATCTCCCCAAATGAATTATTTCTGTATTTTCTTTTACATTAAAGCTACTTCCGGGCCTCTTCACATGTGGTGGTCAGTGTGTCTGCAGAGCTCCGCCCTCTGCCTGTATTTTGATGTTTTGGTGTAGTTGGGACTTCTGGGTGGATAGTGGGTGCGCTTCCTCCAGCCAATGACAGCGTGCAGGTGAGGATGAGATTGGATAAAGCATAGCGACTGGACACCACTCAAAATGGTGGATGCAAGCGTAGCGGTGAAGAAAGGAAATGTAACTGTAGTGAGATGAAACCGCAAGCAGATAAAAATCATTCCAGAACGAGAGTGAATCTCAGTTTGGCTTTTAGCTGCTTTCGAGCACTGAAGGAGAGGCTGGGGATGAAGAGCGATGAAGAGCTGGCCTGCTTTCTGTTAGGAAGGCAGGTGCCAAACACTGGCAGTCAGCTTGTCCTAGCTTGGTAAATTATCAAATTTTCCATTTTTTAAATTAAGCAATATTCCTACATGGCTTGTTGTGTGGGTACAAACAGTATAAGTACACACTACGATGCTTCTGGTGGTGCTGAGCTCGAGAGGAAGGGCCCAATTTACAAGCTGCAACAGACAAATGCTGCTGACTCTACATTTAACATTTCTGTATGCTTTTCTACTTCATTACACAAATGAGGAACGCTGTCATCCAGTGTGTCATGGGGTGTCAATTTTTTGCTTATATGTTGATCGACATGTTCTCTGATTTTTTAATTTATTAAGTCATTTATTCATTTATTTCTGATTTTGGCAGTTTCAGTCCTCCATAGAAACCAGCACTAAGGCGCATTACTGCCACCTACTGTGACAAAGCAGGAACAGAATGAACCATAAATGGGTTAAAAGCTGGTGCCTTAAAAACATGATACAATCATGTGTGTTATTAACATTAATAGCTTGTTTTTCTTGTCATTAACGGCACATTACCGCAAACACGAGGAAGAGCTACAGCAAAACCTTCAGGTTCTCAAAGGTTCCTGTAGTAGAAAAAAGGCTCTAAATAACCAGTTTAAGCTGAAAGTTGACATGAAGAGTTGTGACATGACGGGCTTTGAGGATAAGCATCAAAGTCGCACAGTTAAAAGTTTTTAAAACTGTCTGATAAATACATTTTTCACATGTAACTCTACAAGATAAATCACAGAAAAACACCTGTGACCTTAACGTGACTCTACAGCAAAGATTCTACAACAAAAACTACAGCAACACTGTGTTTGATTCCCTAAACCTATTAACATTTCTGAACACTACAGTTAAATGCTGATAGATTCCTGCATTGATTTTTGATCTATCGCCCACTTTTGTTCTACTAAACTAAAAAATAGTGTGATTTTATTCATCAGCTGATTTAAGTCTTAATCTCAAATTTCTGATGTGTAATCTCTCTTTAAACTCTTGACCACAGGCAGCAGACGTCAATGAAATACTGTGATCAATAAAGTGCATAAAAGTGGAAAACAGCATCGAAACAAAACGGTAACAGCTGCTTTGACAAACGTTGTAATATGGCTCACTTTATGGCCATCGTCCTCTGATGAGACAGCATCAAGAAGAAAACACTTAAAGGGTGATTTAAATATCTTTTTTTGGTAAAAGTGGTTAATGTTCTTTAATCACGAGTTAAAGGGTAAATTCAATGTTTTTCAGCCACGAAAAAAGACTGTCTTTAAGATTGATTGTGCAACGTATAGGCTGTTTGTTTTTGCCATCGACACGCTCAGATTGTCTGTCTAAGAGTCTGAAAAAATGGTGAAAAGGATTCCTACAGAGATATGGGCTGTTTTCAAAACCACATACTATACAAAGTAGTATGCAGTGTGTAAACACAAGCAAAATCTGCAGGATGCAAAAAAAAAAAAAAACCAACTACTGGATGTATCCTGATTCAGAGGAAATCTCCAGTATGCATCTGACCAGTTTACCCCTCCTACCATTTCCCACAATGCAATGCACTGCAACATCACCAAAACCCATCTGGGCGCTACAGTGTGAACAGGTAGCATACTGATCATTACATCAGTATCCAGTATGTAGTGTGTAGTATGTAGCAGGCAGTTCCAAGAAGCAGCCAGACATTTTTTGCTACAGAATAAGATAATTTTTTTTTTTTTTGGACGTAAAACAGCAACTTCACTGCTCTCATCACAGTCGCCAAACTCCATTTACAGTCATACATCATTTTAATATCAAAACAAACTTGATTCAAACTGGACAGAAATAAAATAAAACTCACTAACTCACCAAAACTCGTCTTTCCTCTGTTTCCACAATCACAAACTTTGTCTGAAATAAATTTTCAATTCAGAGAGTAAAATGTGACAATATTCTGACTTTGCAAACTTTTCTTCCACAGATTTTGTGGTGCTCAAACTCCCTCTCGCTCCTCACAAGATGTTTTCACATCGATCTCAGTCATCGAGGGTTTAAATGAACAAAGCAGAGATGGTGAGTGTCGGCACAGTAAAAGACAAATCAAGAGAGATTTGTTGTTTTTCTTTTGTTGAGATAGAACAAAGTGAGTTTTACGATGAATTGCTATTTCTGTAAATGGAGTGCGGTGGCTTTGGCAGAGAGATATAGGGGGTGTTTGTGAGTGAAAAAAAAAAAAGATGCTACTCTTAAACAAAAGGGTCTTAAGCTGCACGGATTCTTACAACTGAATTTACAGATGCTTAGAGTAACGACCTGAGCCTTTCGATGGCAAAAGCGAGCACGCTGGAGGAGAACAATCGGCTGCGAGGATCTGCAGTGTTCTCACTCCATACTGGACCAGTTTGTCCTCATTGCCACTTGGACACATATTGGGGAAATAAGGTCCATGTTGAAAAATATTAAAGTTACTCTTCAAATAAAAAAACACTTTAGAACTCAGATGTACATTATAAAATCTGACAAATTACAGTAAAGTGAATAAAATTAGAGCATCACGATCAAAGTGCCGTGTTGTCGTCTCTCTCACAGGAGCAGAGTGGTGCACAGAATCAGCTGATGGATCCACCACCTTGTTTAAATCGTCCAACAGAAAGTTTGCAGTAGCACTGCCTGTGTGGAGACGTTTGTGTTGGATGCACAGTTGAGGTCTGAGGGGCTTCAGTAAGGAATCTGGTTCTGGTAATACTGCAGCATGTCGTACGTTTTGCTCCTGCACAGAAGAAGAACGTGAGTCAGCGGGAACCAAAGCAAAAAGTTATGCAGCAGATTTCCACATTCATTTCTTGTTGTCTTGTCGTGTGAGATCAGCAGATGAGCTGCAGAAATGTGGGATTTTTCTCACCTGCTGCTGAGGAAGCAGCTCTGGATGACTTTGATGATGAAGGCTGCTGCTTCTTTCTCACTCATCTGAGGATTAAAGCGCCCTCTGAAATAAACAACAAAAAAATGTTTGTTTAAAGTTGAATTAATGATTTTTTTTGGCCACTGAAGGGCAGCAGAACACAATGTACACAAAAAAAGTTGCCTATTCACAGGCACAGCTTCATGTAGAGTCATGTTTACTGAACCTGAGTGATGCAGGTTCATATTCACAGTCTGTTAGTTCTGTTTTTGGTCTCATCAAAATCCTGAGGGAAATATTTGGCTCTTAAGCAGCTAAATACTCCACAATGTTCACCAGCTAGGTGCTAACTTTGTCTGTCTGCTATTTGGTGCTGTGAAGATCTTGTACAGGGTTAAAGCTGAGGTCAGCAACGTCTGGAAATCAAGCTAGCTGTAGCATAAGACTCCTAGGGAAGCAACTCCTCTGCCTGTTTTTTTTTGCCTGGGCTCACGTTTTATTTTTTTTATTTATGCACTAAAGATTCACGACGAGATGAAACGGTTGCAGGGAAAGTTACAGCGGTTTGAACTGCTCCGTCTCAGCTCGACTCAAGCCAGCTGACGACGTCACCTGTAGCTCAGCTTGTCATGTCGCCAGAGGCCAGTTTTAGAACATAGCTAGAACACACATCCTGAGTCTGCGTCGGCAGCAAGTCTTCTTATTTTTTCTAATCTTTAAACAGTTTAGAGCAGCCACACAGCATGCAGGAGAGCCACGTCAGACACACGTCTCACGCATGCTGGCAGCGGCACAACACTTCAGCTCAGGAGGCTCACTGATTTTCTCCGCAAAAAGTGCACGGTTCTCTGCTGAAATAGACGGAGAAATGACCTGTTGACAGTCATTTGAAATCCTACCAGCAACATCAACGGTAGCTTCAACATTTTGGGTGTTGTCTTAAAAAAATAAAACCTCTCACAAGCATGTTTGTGCAGAGAATCCCTTTAGTTAAAGATTTAATGGTGAAACAGTTGAAGGATCTCACTGTGTAAAACAGACCACACTTCATTGTGGTTCTTGCTTTAATTTTAGGATAAATGGCCGTCAAACCAGAGACCCAGACTGGAAAAAACAAGTGTCACTGTGTTAAAATCTGATGCAGAAAAATGAAGAAAAAAGAAAAGAGACTTTCATACTTTTTTCTCTTCATCATGTTGGTCTCGAACACACAGATAGAGACCACATTATGCAAAGATACATTTTTAGATTTTAAGGCCAAAAAAACAAAATAAATATTTGACAGAACTTTCATTACAAAAAAGAATTAATGTAGAATTCATCAACAATTCATCCTCTTTGCTACAATGTTGTTCACTTCTGACTTGAAACTAATTATTCACGGTTTTCTCACACTCAGACTCACTTGAGGAGTTTAATGGTTTGTCCTCTGAAGCACGGCAGCCCAGTGTCGAGCATGAGGGTCACCAGGGAAACCACAGCATCCATGTAGGGTCTTTGTGTTCAGAGACGAATCAAACAACAACAACAAAGTTACACAGAGACTTAAAACGTTTAACACATTGTAAAAATTCTCTGTGTGGATTCTAGACTTTCTTTGATTTAAATCTTTTTAAACTCCATCGTGGAGGACAAACAATTCTTTTTAGAGTTTTTAAAAAGCATTCACAGATTTTTTTTGTCTCTGCTGCAGATTGTTGCTTTTGCAGTTTCTTACCGTACAGCCAGATATCCTCGCACACACATCTCCATGAACCATTTGAAAGGTGTGGCCTCCATCTTGCCCCCCATGATCATCACCATCTCGTCCGTCAGCTTGATGTCTGGCTCCCAGCCGAGGTTACCGCCTGGAGAGCTTTCAAACATGAAGCCAAAGTCTGGAGACAAACGAGGCAGACATGAACAGAAACTATTAACACAAAAACTCTCTGAAAGCGTCATGAATGCTCAGAAGCTGCTGATATTGATATTTTTCAGGTCGCAAAATTGGTTTTGCTGGTATTCTCATCCAAAACAGGTCGTTGCTCTGCTTCCTGCACCGATATTCCTGCTGCTGCTTCTGCTGCCATCTACTGCCGATAACACACTGACTACAGATAACTGCTTCACACAACCTCACTTCAGAAACCTGACCTATCTGCTAAGTTCTGCCCACAGTTACATAGTGTGTCCATGTTTGAGAAACAAACGGTACCGATGTGGATGAGGTGGCCTTTGCTGTCCAGCATGATGTTGCCGTTGTGTCGGTCTTTGATCTGCAGCAGGAACAGCAGGAGGCTGTAGGCGGCCATGCTGCGGATGAAGTTATAACGAGCCTGCGGAGAGAAAGACAAGACATCAACGATTCCTCACAGGAAGTCATCACAGAACTGGGTCTAATGGTTAGGAAAATCTTTCAAGTGTCTGTTCACCGTAACAGACAGCAATTTGGCAGAAATTTCAACACGTGAGAAAACAGCAGCTTCTTTTGCTGAGGAGGCTTTGATGTCTCTGTTGTATGGATCTTGTGCGTGATTGATTGATTGCTTTATTTTCCTGTCATGCACACAAAGTGCCCTACCCTCATGGGTCTATAAAGCCCAGTTCAGACCAGAGATGTGCGACCAGACGACTTGAAACTTGTGACTGCTTGCAATGAGCCGGACTGCGACGTTCTACAACGTCAGTTCACACCAATGCAACCAAAGGAGACTGTGTCTTTCAATTGCAAGGACTCTTCATATACTTTCATTTTTACTACTGATTTTTCAGGCTTTTTGTAGCATGATCAGTGCTTGATTTGTAAATCAGAAGGTCCCGAAGCACAGACAAGGTGCTGTTCCAGTGGGTCAGGGCGAGAGAAAAAAATTATATGGAACACATCAAAAATCTACAGTTACCGGAGCACACTAGACAACACGAGGGCTCACAGCTACAATTAAACAAAACAGAAACTGTCACCACACACTGAGCATTATTTCCCTAAATTTATTAGTCAGGGCATTCACAATAAAAACTCATAACCAGCAGGGAGACTAGCATACTCAACATGTCCCCCTCGCTCCCTCTGTCCCTTCAGTTTCCTGTTTACTCACAGCAAATGAGGTTGAGCCCGAAAACATCCACAATCTACCAAAAGCAAGCAAGCAACGAAAGTAAACTAAGTGACATGATCTGTCTGTCGACCAATCAATCGCTGCCCGTTTTTTTTTTTTTCGTGGGACTCTGGACAGCGTCGCAACTGCACACACAAATAAACCAGATCAACTCTTTTCATCATTTCACCACACAAACAGCTGACACAATTTTAGCTCTGACCTGGATATTTTGCACCCTAAACCATAAATGAGTGCAGTGACAGTGATTATTTGCAGGTGTAAGGCCTTATAATGAAATGGCAAAAACAAAATGTGTGCATCACGGAGCGAGTGTGTGGCAGAATTAATGAGAGAGAGAGAGAGGTGCATTAGAGCTGTGAATGCAAGCAGATCAAAACAACAGCGATGAAACTGTAAATCACTTAAACAGCAGCACTCATATATAGTTCCAAAACCAGACCTGGAGATTTGACATGTTCAGTCTTTGGAGATTCCTCACAAAGGATCAGTTGCGGTGCAACGTTCAGTTCACGCTGCTGCAACTTTCCCCTGTGACACTCTTAAACTGTCTCGTTGTGTAGCAAATCTTTGGTCTGAACTGGGCTTTGGACACCAAACTTCCAGTTACAGAGTCTATCCTCCTCTGGAGCGTCATTAGACCTTCCGGTCTCCAGAGCTAACGGTAGCGTACCTGAACATAGCTTGTGCTTTCAAACAGAAAAATGCTCTAAACTGATGACTAAATTCTATGTTGTGTTTAATTATTTTGTATTTTATCCTGTTATTTTTTGAGTCAAATGCAGTGCTTGACTAATACGTCTACATTAAAGAGTGGATCTTTACTCTGAAGAAAGTGATGAAGGTTAAAACCTCCTCACCTTCTGGAAGGCGAGGGTGGATTCGTCTCCGTACTGATTACGGAAGTAATCGTACATCCCAAAGTCTGTCTGACGGCCAAGTTGGTCTCTGGATTTGCAGTCCGGGATGCACTCGATCACACCACACTGAGGGAAAAAAGATCTTTAATCAATAAAAACCTGATTATGAACTTAATTTCTAAATTTAGAGCTGAGTTTGCAAAGTTTGAACTGTGTCACATTTACCGGTGTAATCTGAGGGAGTGAAGGAAACTCTTACCCCTGGTGCAGTGGCCACGACTCTGTAGGGAAAGACGAACAGATCCAGACCAACCAGCTGGAAAATATTCTTAAAAAGCCCGATGATCTGCAGAGCGAGCATATCCTGCAAAGAGAGAGACACGAGAGTCAAATGAAGTCTCCTCGCCTGAAAAAGTCCCAATAAATGAGTTCAGTGCAGCTACAGTATCAGTGGTACCTGTCTGCAGTCATCGCCCACTTTAAAGATGGCCGCCTGCCAGCAAACCCTGCGCGATCCGTCTGGATTCTCCTCTCCGTCTTCCAGAGAGTCGGAGGGGCAGCGCAGACCCTCCCTCTCCAGTTCACTCACCCCACAGCGCTTCACCTTAAACTTGGCCAGATATGGAGCCTTTGCAGCACTGTGTCGACACAGAAACACACGGCACGTGAGACAAACACAAAGCATGGACAGGTTTGGGTCCCCGCGGCGCTGAGGTGAAGCAGAATCTGTACAGGAAGCATTGTCGTCACCTCTGCATGGGAGTTCCAGACTTGTAGTCGATGTCCAGCACGATGGCTTCAGGGTTACTTGGCAGGTAACAGCCTACGAGAATACCAAGAGAACAAACCACAGAGAGAATGACTTTGAAGATTTTATTTTTCAGCAGCAAATATTCACATATGAACATTTATAATTGATGTTTGGAGCTGCTGTGGAGGAGCTCGTCACCTGGCTGGACTTTGATGTCAGACAGAGCTTTGAGACACGCCCGCTTCCTCTCCTCTCCCTTTGGAACCGGCCTGCAAAACAAAAAGTAAATCAGGTTGGACATGAGGCCAAAGCACATCCTGGTTTGCATCTGATTTGCAGAGTACTGGTAATGAATGTACTTGATGATGGCGGACACGTTGGTGATCTTGTTGAAGAAGTCAAACTCTCTCTGGTAGAAGTCTTTAGCCGGACCCGACAGAGAACTTATGATCTCCTCGACCATCTGCTCCAGCAGCTCCCCGATGTCAGCTACACGGGTTAATGAGGCCGTAATACATGTGATTACATCAACCTCATGTGGTTTAATTAGACCTGCTTAGGGTTTTCCCATTGGGCAGACAGTTTAATTACATATTAATAGAAAAAGACATCACGCTGACACAGAGTAGCCAGAAATATGCAGGAGGGAACAAATATGGCAGAAAATTAGCCAAATTCATGTTGTTCATGTTAATTAAAGCCACAATGTGTAAAAATGATGGGGGGCAGCATATTACATATTAAACTCCTGTGCTGTATACGCTTTCCTGCAGTTCTCTTTTGCTTTAGCTACTAGCTGCTGTTAGCTTGTTAGCTAGTCGTGCAGCTAGCGCACGATCTCTCTGCCTGAAACTTGAAGTACTGGATGAATGTTGGTGTTTTCATTAGCAGCCACACAGCCCCAGCACTCAGGCTTAAATCAGGAGCTGCTGCATTGTGTGAGTTTGCACTCACGGTCTTTGTGGTGTCCCTCCTCATCCATAAAGATGTTGGTCTTCATGTTCCAGATGAACTGGTGGGCGAGAAGCTGAGACTTCTGGGCCGCCCACAGGATGTATTCTCTGACGTAACCCATCTGAGCAGGAACAAGTCAGAATTACTGTAAAATCCGGTGTTTAAGACTCACCTTTAGTACCTTTGTTTCATCTAAAAAGTCGGGTGCATCCCATAAATATGGGGCTAGAACAGTCTCAAAATGAATAAATGCACACAGAGGGATTCACAAATGTATTTGGGGATTTACATGTAAAAGGACTCTCACCATAAAAATATTTTTCAACATACACAAAAATGTTTCTTGTTCTACATAAATCTAAAAAGAATCAACACACAAATCAAAAAGGTTCACAAATGTATTTCTGATACACTCACAAATATTTCTTGTTTTATGGGCCAATACATATAATGGAAATCCACAAATATATCTACTTAAAAGGATTTACAACTTTCATCAAAAACATATATGTATGTTGTGACATTTTATACAAACTGTTGAATCTACATTTACAAACTGCTCGTGGTTTGTGAACTTCACTGAAATTGTGTGTGAGAGTTCTGAGGCTCCGAACAGATTCACAAATGCATTTTTTTCAACGGGAATTGTCCGTAGCCGATCAGATGTCTCCCTCCTTTTCAGCAAATCACTAGAACACACCCCTCATGCCCCACTGTTTGACTCGGCTGCTAATGTTAGCTGGCTCATCACTTTGGAGAGACATGTCATGATCTGAGTCTGACGTTCTACATCAGGTTAATGTTTTAAAACTACTACATCATATCTGGTGTTAAACCCACAGAGAATTTAAACTTGGAAGGAAATATGAACTATTTTACCTGTGCTGCACAGTAAAGCTCACACTAATCTAGCTAGCAAGGACGCTAGCGCTGGCTAACTAACAGGGCTGCTCGTGCTAACTGCATTGCTTTGATAGGGTTAGCGGGTGCCAGAACCGTTTAAATGCATAGATATATCTATAGTTTAAACGGCTCTGGCACGAGCAACAGCCTGTGTTATAATTTCAATTTTAAATTTTTGATGAAAATTATAGTCTTTTAAATACGTATATTTGTGGATATACATATAAAACAAGAAATGTTTGTGTGTGCATCAGAAATACATTTGTGAACCTTTTTTTATTTGTGTGTGGATTCTTTTTACATTTATATAGAACAAGACACAATTTTGTGTGCACTGAAAAATACTTTTGTGGAGATAAGTATTTACATGTAAATCCCTAATACATTTGTGAATCCTTCTGTGTGCATTTATTCATTTTGAGACTGTTCTAGCCCCATATACTAGTATAAAATGCAGAGTGACATATTTAATTGTGTTACAGTATTTTATGCAAAAGGTGGTGCCATAATCAAGCTAAAGCTGTGTCAGCGCAGCTGCCGGTGGCATGGTCACAACTATCAACGTTACCACAGGC
>JAQFJA010000011.1:20568275-20587754 GCA_029874485.1 Naso brachycentron | reverse complement strand
TACACACACACACACACACACACACAAAGAATTTTTTTTAATTTTTTTGAACTTGTGAGGCTCTTTTGACTGTATGTTGTTCCACTATAAATAAATAGATGTTTAAAGTGGTAATCTGAGAGATTTGAGCTTCATTGTTTGTGACGTCACCTTTGGTGATAAGCTGTTATTGCGGTCGTGCTTTCGAACCTCATCTCTCTGAGTTCATGTGGAAACCAAACAGTGTCGACTGTATGACGCTGGCAGATCGCCTCTTTCCCTTTTCAGATTACCACTTTACATGAGGATCCTGAAAAGACAAACTGTTCATGTGTCCAAACACTGACCTGTGGATATCCGTCCAAGCTTAAACTGGCCAGTTTAAGGGCTGTCAGGCCAGTTTCTTGCCCCTTTATATACTCCAGAGTCTGGGTAAGCAGGTCCTGTAAGCTCCCCGTCAGCTCCTGGAAGCCGCACACCACCACCGGCTGCAAGAGGAACAAACAATCAGTGGAGAGAATCAATGAAAGCACTGATCAGGCCAGAGAGAGAACTGGAGGAGGCAGTGATTCTAATAGATGAGCCCAGACATGCATGAAGGTTTAAGAGGAGAGTTCAAAGCCTACCAGAGCTGTGTTTGCATCCTTTTTCTTCTTCTTCTTCTTTTTCTGTAGACTAGTCTTAAGTGGTCGGAGGATCTTGGCACAGTGACTTGCAATCCACAACACTATGCTCACCGTCTGTGCAGAATGACACAAATATGTTACAACTTCAACACACTAAGTCCTGTACGAGTTTGAAATCACGAGTTTCTCATGTGCAAGCAGAGACGTCTCACCTCAACAAAGAAGATGAGGTTTTCTAATAAGCTGGGCCATGTTTTTAGTTTGCTCTCTTTCAGTTCCAATAAATCTCCTTTGCATTTATTCAGTATTTCTGCGGACAGAAAGAAGAAACATGAAGCATAACAGACACACCAATCCTGTTCAATGTGAAATCCAGCAGATAACTCACCCTGAAGCTGAACTACTAATGATTTGAAACTGTTACAGATCTGAGTTTGAAGCTCTGACGACTCGTCTGAGGGGGTCAAAAGAAAGACCAGTGAGTAAAGAAGCTTCATGCAAACATTTAATTAGCAAACTGTTGATCTGCTTCATGCTGCTGTCATCTCTTCTCACCAAGTCCGACGGTCTCGAGCTCCTGCAGGTGGACAGACAGCTGAAGGGCTGCAGCTTGACACTGACAGCTGCCACTGGACAGAGCCGCAGCCATGCGGGTGGAGGGGGGTCCCAGGAATGGATACTGCGAAACAAAAACACCATTACAGCAGTGCACTCTGCACTTTTCTAACAGCACGTTCAAATCAACGGCAAAGATTCAATGTGTTGTTTTTAAGGAGTTAAATGAACACACATTAAATCCATCATACATTTTATTTACTCAGAATCCAAATAATAATTTGAAGCTTGCAGCCCTTCAGTAATTTTGTTCTTGCAATATTTCACTGAGCTTTTAAAACTGATTCTGAAGCTCTTTTTATGAACCAGCCTGTGTTCTGTGCAGCTCTTCAGATTTTTCAGGACAGATCAGGAGTTATCTGCAAAGCGCACCTTTCTATAGAAGATGCTCTCTGCTAATTAGGAGAAATCAAAAATAAGATGGTATGCTCCTTTAATGATGATCTCTCTATGTTGAGTTTTTGTGTAACGAACAGAAGAACAGAAGGGTTTAACATCCATTTCATAAGAAACAAATCATGCAGCTGCAGTCAGAAGAGGAAGAGGCCTCACAAATATCTTGGCAGTTTGTTCATTCTTCAAAAAGCTTCAGGCTGCAGACTTCAGTTTAAACCGCTCCGTTAGCTCCAGCAGCTTAATGTGGACAGATGGGGGCGCAGTTTTTAAGTGCTCCACAGCTTTCTGCAGTTTGGTCCTGATGTTTAACCAAGCTGTATGTGATGATCTGATGAGATGACACAGCTACATGAGACCCGACCAGAAAGGTTCGTAAGAATGAAAAAAACCTCTTGCCCTGATTTCAGAAATAAACAAATCCCCTTAACTACTTCAAATGTACTCATTCTTCTTTTTCTCTTTTTAATCTCCTTTTTATTCTCGCTTAATATTATGGGGTATTTAAGTATGGGACAGGTAAGGGCTGGTATTAAAGTAAACATGTAACCTGACTGTGTGCCGTGAACAAAACTTAATGCACGTTAGTATGTCGCACAAAACAGCAATTCTAGTAAAATCGATCATATTTTACAGAGAAAATTTCCTCTGGTTTTCCCTCTGTTGTCCTACGACTGTTTCAACTCTGTGATTCACGGAGGTTCCTGAAAGCAAAATGTAGGCTGCCTGCAGACTGAAGCTGCAGCTGCAGCAGCAGGTCGTTGCTGGTGACAGCTCCACTAAAATAAAAGGCTGCAGACAGACAGAGCAGTCGTAGGACATCAGAGGGAAGCTGTTGCTGGGTGGGTGGGTTAGGACGGGTTGGCACATTAGAAAAACAATATGAAACATAATTCTTCTGTTTCTTCAACTCAAGTCTATTTGTTTTAGTTTCTTGCCTAATACTACGTTTGACAAGATTACATTTGACTAATCGCAGTGAAGTTACCCTCCTGAAATGCTCATATTTTACTTAACAGCACTATGTTCATGTGTCGGTCCTTCAGGTGTTTTGCTAAACTGACCGTGTTAGTGGCGTTACGATTAGTTAGCACTGTTGTGCAGCATCTCCTGCACGTGGGCTCACTTGGATCTTTTGGCTTTCCACGTTCTTCTGCCTCAAATGCAAAATACTTTCAAACAGTCCCCTTGTTGATTTCTTTTTACAAAAATGTTGTGGAAACTGTGTGGCACTTTCCATCTACAAACCACAATAAACTATAGTTAGACAAGACTGAGTGAAAGAGGAGCAGAGACGGGGGGGCTGGGCTGTGTGCACTTCAGTGTGTCCGTATTGACTCATTGCGTAGGAAGAGAAAGTTGAAAGCACAGTCGCTGCCATTAGTGCAGGAAACTGATATTGCTCCAGCAGCAGCACCTGTCATATCAAGTTAGGTATATGTTGGCCTGCTCAACGTTGTGAACGTCACCTAACGTTCATGTGCTCAGCTGCTGGTGAGGGGAGGGGCTGTGTGCTGCCTGTCTGCGGCGATGTTGTGTTAAGTTGTGTGTCAACTGAGGGAAGCTCTTGGATTACGTAGTGCCTACTGTGGAAAATTTTTCTTCAGTCTGTCAGACTGGAGAAATTTTTGCCATAATGTGACCAAAAATATTTAGGAACCATCGAATCTGAATCTAAGACAATTTAATACTTTTTAAGGCCCAATATCAGAAAAACTTTAAGACATTTAAAGACTTTTTAAGGACCCGCAGCGACCCTCGTATTCTACCTAATTGTGCAGCCTGAGTTGAACACACCTGTATGTGTTTTTCTGCCATCTGAGCGGCCGTCTGCAGCGTCTGGTGGAGCTGCGTCAGCAGGCTGCTGAGGATCGACGTCTTGTCTCCAACTCCGTTCTCATTGGCCATCTCAGAGTTTTGTTGTGAGGGGGCGTGTCCGAGCCCAGCCACACAGGCGAGGAGGCGGAGAGTTAGAGAGCGTATTCTCAGCCAGACGGACTCTTCCTCAAGAGATCGATGCCGGTGCTCGTCAGTTAACTGTCTGTGGAGGGAAAGAGGAGCAGAGTTGATATTTATATTCTACATCAACATTTGATGCTGCGCAGCCTTTGTTTTCATTTGTCTTTTTGTGTCTGTCTAAATTATGAAAAAAGAAAAAAATCATTTAAATACTGACACACCTGTCTTTAGGGTCCCAGCAGGTAAAAACCGTGAGGTCTCTGTTGTCCCTCATGTTGTCCCAGGGGATGTCGTCCTCCTCCGCAGACAGAGACATGGCCTTCACACTTTCCTCCAGACTCAGCACGCTGCAACAAACAAAAACAGACAACACTGAAATAAACGATTCCACTCTGCAGCACGAGTCACTTTTTTTCCCATGTGTTTGGAGTCTCACATGTCGGCCTCCAGGAACAGGTCCAGCAGCATCCTCTCAGTGCGGACTTGGGCAAAGTGCAGCGATTGGTTCAACCTGTTCCTAAGAGCAATGAACTCTGGGATTTTCTCGAATGCTCCGTATTTATACGCCTGGATGATATACTCTGAGGTCTGGTGGGGGAAAAGGAAGGAGTGATGAATTAAAGGAATGAACAGCAAGGTGGTCTGAAACAAGTTAAATCCATCAGACATGAAACATAAACTTACATCTTTCTGGTTTGAGTGGAAAAACCTGAGGGAGAAATTACAGGACTGGGACGCTGCAGCAAACTGACCCAACGGCTCAGCATAACGCGTTAACAGAAACCTGAAAATTTAAAGAGAAAAACACATTTTACACAAACACTCCTGATTATTAGAAACGCTGCTCTGGGTTTGAATCAATTGAGCATCTCAAAAGAAGGAAATCGGTCTTCGTTGGCCAAGAAAAAAAAAAATCCCGGTGTTAATACATTTTTGCTCATAGCCTCAGGCTTAAAAACATTTCAACAGCTTCATATAATATCTGTGCTGACATGCAGAAGAGCTTTCAGAGGGTCCAAACCTGCTCAGAGCTGCCAACATTCAGGCAGACACAAGCCCACAGGCTATGAAAGAGGAGGTTTTTATTTATGACGATGAGCTTATGAAGAACATTTTGTTTGACAGAGTTTTTGCAGGAGGGTATTTCAGTTGAGTCTATCAATGATATATCAGTGTTTATGTTCTCCAATATGTGCAGATATTAAAACTTTTGAGGCTGGAAAAAGTGCTTGGACTAGTGAATTTAAATGGTGTAAGTATGCAGTTTGTCCAATAGAGGGCGGTCTGTTATTTAATATCTTATGCCCCTTTTCCACTGGTCAAAAATCTCATGTTAACCCAATAAGATTGGGGTTTTGTGTGCAGTGGAAATGAGTACACTCACGACTTGTACCCAGGCCAACTGACTCTGCAGCAGGTTTTTCTCACCTCACCTCGGCTGATAATGTAAATGTTAGACCCTGGTGAACACACCAATTTCTCACGGATTTCCCAGTGACTTCCTTTTTCTTCTTCACCTGGTGCATCATGTCATCCAGGCACGACACAGGATTTCAATTTGTGATGGACCTTACAATTACAGAAATAAAAACTAACAGGCATAGAGCTGAAAATGATTCCTGCCTGACTTGTGTCTCTGTAAGCACAGAGCCTTTCTGTTGAGACAAGCTTGAATTAACAGCAAAGTGTGCTGCTCTCTCTCTTGTTAAAAGTCAACCTAGCTCACCCAGCACACCACTCTCTCTCCCTGCAATCAATTTAAACAAATAATAATCCAGTTAGTAGGGATGGGAGATATCTTATTGTTTGTGATATACTGTGAGAAAAACTTCCCACAATGAGAATTTGTCATTCTGTGATAACAATGATAAATTCTAGTTGATGGTCGCTTCTCTCGCTCTCCTCTAATGTTCTCTCAGAGCATACAGCTCACTCCCCTGCCCATCGAGAAAACTCTCCTTGCGCATGCGTGTTTTGTATCAGTAGCAGAGGGAAGAGAGGCCAGAGAGAGACCGCAGACAGTGCGAAGTAGAGCCCTGTGCAGGCTAAATTTCTCCTCCCGCTCTCACCCGCTCCTGGTGAATTTTTGAGAAGAGATTACCGTTTGGTCCCACAATGGTTTCATTCTGTGGCCCCCCGCAGTTGTTTTCTGACCGCCACGAACACTCGCGAGGGAAGGTAGTAAGACGTTATTTTCATCGGGACCATAAGAACGACGATCTCAGTGACAATAACCTGCTGCAGTGCACAGAGCACAATGCTTTCATTTGAGACCCAGCGCAAATACAAATAGAATGACAGAGACAGCAATTTCAGCACCACGGACAGTAACACTGCCACAGACGCAGGCCTGGGCTTTGTTACTTCTCTTCAGTAGTTCATTAATAACTAGATACATTGCGGGACTGTGCGGGAAATAACAGGGCCCACAGGTTTTTTTTTATTTAATAAAAAAAACTCCACCCCGCAAGATTTGCAGGGCTCTAGTGTTGCTGCTGCTCACTCATTATTTGTGAAGCTTTCCTCACTAGTGCACCGCTTCGTTTCTGCCATCCACTTTACTGCTGCTGTTCAGCGCAATTTCTCCATTGTCGCACTAATAAAGAATTATCTATTTTTTTAGCGTGTAAGGGGAGGAAACTAGCGTTACTGCGCTCTTACAGTAAACAACCAAAGTTATGTCGTCAGCTACATTGGTGGGCTAATAGCATCACGTCGTCACTCCGTTAATTGTGTCAGTACTTTGTGAAATAAATGTGTAGGATACTGTTGCATGTAGTTTTCTAGAAAAAATTTGTGACTGCAACCTCAGCATGTGTCGTGTGTGTGTGTGTGTGTGGGGGATGATACAGAAAGTAAACTTTGTGTGACAGCGCTGAGTGTGAGCTTAATAACTATGACAGGCTCATCTCACCGACTAACGTTACAGAGCGACTTTGATATTTACTGAATGCCTCTCTGACTGTTTTGACCAAAACTTTTGTTATTGTTATTATCATCTGAATCATTAGTGTCCTGTTTTGCAGCACAGTAGCAAATTTACTTGTGATTTGTGTAGTTTAATTGCCTTTTTGAAAAATTCTACCTTGCCAAAAAGATGGTGTTGAATGGTACTATTTTTTTTAAATGTCATTTATATCGTCATCACAGTAAATATCACAAAATATCATGATAAAATTTTTAGTCCGTATCGCCCATCCCTACCAGCTAGATTATCCAACATACAGAGACCACTCTGTAGCTGTGGGTATAAGAGTGCAGAGCGCACAGGTTATTTTGTGACAACAGTTTATAGTGCTCATGTTTCATATTCTACCCTGCAGTCGTTTACAGTACTGTAATGCTGCTTCTGCTCTGATGTGAAGACAATCCCAGCACACTTTCATACAAGCTGTGAGAGAAACAAACGTATTGTGAAGCAATTCCACCCAGATCCAACCTTTATGAAGCGTGACACCCAGATTAATTTCTGATACAGCTGCATTTTTCATTAATCATAGTTAATATTAAAGTTGACAGGCATTTGACTCAGACATTACAACCATGTATCCATACAATACAGCACACTCTCTCATCCAAATTCGACGCTTCACATAACAATTACAGAAGGGCTGCCTTGCCTGCAGGAAGAGGAAATGGGGTCACTAGATGATTTTTAGCAGGTCGACAATATGTATAATGTGTGTAAGTAATTAATCTTCATTTTTATAGGTTAAGTGTAAAATGTTTAGAGCACTGATGTTTGGAATAAATTTTGTTCAAATGTAAGATATCCTGCCTCCGTTACATATCTTTGTCATATGTTTTTGATATTCACATTCAGATAAATCGGAAATCAGAATTTACTTGTTCCCTAATACTGGTATTGTCTGGGCAATATGATCCACTGACCCTATGGTGTCGTGCTGGACGTGTTTGGCATCCAGGCTGGAGTAAAGATCCACGACAGGCTCAAAGGCTCCCAGGTGACAGTAGAGGAGCAGCAGCAGCAGCTTGAACTGTGCGTTGGAGGGACTGTGAGACAAACCCTCCTGGAGGACGCCCAACCCCTGCCACACCATGTCCTCGTCCCCTACAACACACAGAGTGACACACTTAGCGCCAAAACACAAACAGAGACAGATGTGGAATAAGAGACAGAAAAACTCACCGGTCTCGGCCCACAAGTCAATGTACACGTGAGCGGCCATGAGACAATACATGTCAGAAAACTGTAGCTCCGTCTTCAGAGCGTTCTTCCCTGAAACACAGAGGTCAACATGTCAGAGCAAACTGAGGAAGAAACTGTTTAAAGGAAAGACTTTATTAAAAAAAACAACAACAACAAAACAACAGAATAGATCAGTTTGCTGATATTATCGGCTGTTATACAACAGTTAATTCCAGCCAAGCAATTTGACTGGCTAAGAGACGTTAAAAACATGATGAGATTTCACCACAACATCACGGTTTCTTTACTCTGTATGTATTACCTCGCATCAACGCTTACGCGTTGCCATGGCAACATTCTAATTCACAGGTGCAACCAACAGTTACACTGTAACGTTAATTCATTCAGCTGCTGCGAATCGACCAGCCTAAAACATGGATTTCTTTCAAAATATAACATTTGAACATGGGCTGTTTGCACCAATCACAGCTTTAGGGCCACTGCCATCCAGAAGCTGTCAGATGTGAGACTTGAAATGACGGAGATCATGATCGTCAGTGGGTAAGTGGGTAAGATGTTGCTTTAACTATGTAACATTACTGTAGAGTACTGTATAGTCACACCCTTAAAAAATAATTTGTGTCTTGCAGGTCTGAGAGCCCATTGAAAAGTTACTGGAAGCCGTCCAAGGACAGCAGGAAAAGGCGGAGCCACATACTGTCAGATCAATCCTCAGAATCGGTCAACTCTGCTTTCACCCGACACTTATTTCACTGGTTGCACAATCAATGGCAACGTGCAGATCAATTTGTGTACTGATACAAGGTAGAATGTTGCCTGCTGTGAGTGCCTGGTGCAGCGGCAGCCTGTGTGTGCTGCATTGCTGAGTTTAATCCTGAGGGAACTGTTTTTGTTGGCGGAACTAAATAAAATACTTAAATAATGTATTTTGTCACCTTTCTTCAACATTTTTTTACTCAGTATCACTATTTAAACTGTTGTTGAACTGTTGTATTAAAGCAATATCACACGATATTGGGGACACAGGCCTGCGGCCTCGTGCCTACGACCAAACCACAGCTGTGATGATATTAGGGTACAACATCACTCCCTCTTGTGTGATACTGCTTAAACATCAGACCGTCATAGATATATCAGCATCACTGTATGTGTTTTCCGATATGCGCCGATGAGAAATCTGTTTTTTAAGGCCAAAAAAAAAAAAAAAATGCTGGGACTAGTGGTTTAAAATGGTGTAATCACATAGTTCGTCCAGCAGAGGGCGGACCGTTATTTAGTAACTAATAAGTGAAGTGTTTATTGTTCAGTTCTCTGATGTTTGGAAGAAAGTTTGTTGCAATGTCAGATATCAAGCCTCCATTACAAGTCTTTGTCACATGTACTGTAATATCCAGTGTATATGACGCACTTTGAACACCTTTTTTTCATCTTGAAAGTCGGGTGCGTCCAGTGTACTATTATAAAATGTGGAGCAACATATTTTCTTGTATTACAGTATTTTACCCATTAGATGGCCCTATAATTGAGGTAAAGCTGTGTCAGTGCAGCAGCCACCATCATGGACACAACTATCAACGTTACCACAGGCTGAGCTAAAACAACGTTACCAACTAGAAGGATTGCAAACTCGTCATGGCAACAACAGACGGAACTAAAGAGCTATACAGCTGCACAGAAAATGCACCTTGTGGACTTTGCTGAATACAGCTGAAAATTGTCTGGATCAACTTCAAGTTGGTAAAACAAATGCTTTTGTTATTTTTGAAGTGAGAGATGCGATGTTTCTTTCAAATGCTGCACAAAGTCAGAAAGCTGAGACAGTTTTTGTTTGTCTGAATGTGTTTCAAATGAAAATAAATTGAAATAGTGTTGAAATAACTTGTGACACATTTTTATTAATAATTAGCCATAGAACCCCCCCCCGAGGCAAAACAAACACCAACTGCGTCCAATATGCTGGTGCAACTTATATTCTGGATTTTACAGTATTTGAAAACCACATTCAGTTGATATTTCATGTATCAGTCAATACATAGGACATCAGAATTTGTTTGCTCCCTCATATGAGTATCAGCCCAAAGAAATCCCATATCAGTAAAATAAAACAGCTTGAAAATTTTGCGTTCTTTCAGTTGCAAAATATTAGCTTAGGTACTGACACCAAAATACTTCCTACACAACTTTGTAAAATCTGAAACTTTAGATCCTGTAACTAGATAACACTGAAATTGTCACTTTGCAGAGAAGGAGACATTCAGTAATTTCACAGTAAAATCCAAAGAACATGTGACTCTGTTGTTGTGTCATCACATGCAAACAGTGCATCAAAAAGAAGTAATTTCTCTTTATCAGAATAACTGACCCAAACGTCACAGTTCTTTATTAACTCAATGAGTGAAAGGGACTTTCAGTTTCTAAACTTTTTAGAAGGAAAACATTTAACTCTGATTTACTGCTGAGAAGAATCACTGCTGGCATCACAGAAAATGTGACAAAGAAGAGCTTTCTCTTTTCTCTTCACAGAGCATAAAACATGTAGCAATGACGAGTTGTTGTAAATAAAGACACAAACCTGTCTGGTTTGTTCCATTCATCAAGATTTCACGCCACTTGGCTTCGCATGTAATCTGATTATCTGAAACAAATGTGGGTGCCAAAAGCTGTACGGATGAATAAAAGCGTTACTCACCAAACTTGAGTCCATGACGATAGTGAGCTTTGAGCTCCGTGATAAGCCGCAGTTTTCCGTCCACGTCGAGGGAGTGATGCAGCCCGAGCGCTCGACTCAGCTGACACACACACAGATGCCTCTGCAGCGCTTTGGTGTCCTCTGGGAAGGCGAATCCCTCGTCTCCCGGCTCGCTCAGGGGAACCGCCTCACTCAGACGATTAATGAACTGAAATGTTGAGGAGAGAAACGTGTTTCAGAGCAAAATGCTTCAGTTCACAAGAGTCAGTTCGACACTACGGCTGTAATTCGGTTTTACCTGAACATGTTGATCAGCAGAGAGCAGGTGCAGGTATATTTTTAGGTCGGTGATGCAGCAGGGTTTGTCTCCAAACTTCCCGAAGAACTGCACCATCAGCTCTAAAGGCTCTCCTGTTTAAACACAGAAACATTGAAGCAGGCTGAAACACAAGAGCAGGGCAAAGGTAACTGTTGTTATAATCTGTATGTTTTTACCCAACATGCTCTCTTCAGGACAGCCTCTTTCTCTCAGTCTGTGAATCAGTTCAAGCCGAGCTAAATAAGGTCCTCGGAGCGAACGGGACTCTTTGTCCTCCTCTCCTTTAATTCTCTCGTCCACAAACCTCACCACTTCCGCCACAGTGTGATGAACTGAACCCTCCGAGCAGCTGGAGAGAGACAGACAGACAGACAGACAGAGAGCTTGCAGTGATTTAAGGAAAAAGCGCATGTTACAAACTCTGTCTGTCTGCTTGAAGGATGAGCTCTTTACATCATTCAAACAAGGCACGATGAGTCAATAAAGTGACTTTTTATCAGTGTGACTCTAACCTGCCTGCAGGAAGTTTGTAGTTCATCATAAACTAGAAGCGCTACCCAGCGGTTATACGCCTTCAAGAGGTATACAACCGCCATACATTGAAAGTACAGTGGTGGGTCATGGAGAAGGCCAGGGCTGGCTTTTGTGGTAGTGTGACGGGTAGAAATCTTGTATTTTTTGATGGTTTAAATGTGTAAGTTAGTCTAGAGCGATAAAAAACAGACTGAAATTACTTGTCAGTGTTCACAACCTTAACAAACCGAAAAAAAGCTATTTTTGGTAAGAGACAATACTTTCAAAAAGGTAAAGCTCCTAAGAAGCTACAATATGGTACAAGATCACTACGACCTCACAATATGCAAGCTCGCATTGGCCTTTGACCTCCAAGATCTAATTAGTTCACCCTCGAGTCCAAGTGTAAATTTGTACCAACTCTGACAAAAATCCCCCGATGCATACTTGAAATATTTTGCTCACAGGATCTGATGTCACAGTGATCTTGACCTTTGACCTCCAAAATGTAATCAGTTTATTATTGAGTCCAAGTGGATCTAAGCACCAAATTTAAAGAAATTCCCTTGAGATGTTCTTCAGATATCGCACTCACGAGAATGGCGCGCACATACGTACGTTTGGACAACCCGGAAACCTAATGCTTCTGCCCTGACCGTCAATGATGTAGAGACGTAAAAATCAAAGCTGAGGCGCAGTTTTAGCAGAGAAGTAGTCTGATTTAATGAAACAAAAATCATATGGATGTTTGTTTCGGAGCTTATCCTCTTAAATTCAGAGTCATTTCACCCAGTAGAGCTCTGAAAAATAAGCAGTTATAAAAATATGTAAACTGCGTCATTAAGGCAGACCAGCTTTATCACGTTTGTCACAGTTATCATGCACATCAGTGTGTCAGTCTAGGTAACGATTTTATTATATTATTCAGCAGAAGTCGTCTTTGAACATCTGTGTGCAAGGTACAATCAACAGCTACGTTTGAGTTCAGCAACAGTCAGGCCCTTACTACCTGAGAGAGTTTGTTTTGTTAATTTCAACCACATTATGTCCTGCTCCGTTTATATCTTGGTCAGGACTTTTATGTAACTAAAATGTAAGGAAACCTTGACAAAAATCTCACCTATATTTTCAAAACATAATTGTTAGTACTCACTGTTCGCCTTCGTCCGGCGGGCTCCACGACTGATCTATCAGGTGGAAGAGAGAGTCAAAGTAGGAGGGATAGAACTGCCAATCATCAGGGCTGCAACACAAACACACAGGTGTGTCACTCAGGTGCTTTTCATTAGTTGGGTCTTAACTCGTTCTCACACCTATAGATCATTTGCTCTGGTCCGCATCAGTTGATGAGTTTGTGGACTCTGTGCGTTTCCCCTTTGGTTTGGTTTGGTTTCAAACAGGCAAAATGTGAAGCAAACCAAAATACTGTCCTTTGCTTCAGCCGTTCACTAAACGTTTTCAACACTTCAAGATGTGAATGTGGGTTGTTTTTTAGCCGTTGGGCTGTGTAGTCGTCTGCCCAAAAATATTTTGTCTCTGCTTCAGTTCAACCCTTCATTCATGTTTGTGTCATGGCAAACTGCTGGTTGTTTACTAAGTTGTCCTCAGCCCATTATACACAGCATGGCTGGCTACAGAAGCCTGTTTAGCTGTTCAGCTGCACTTAAGTCACTAGATCAATCAAGCTGGAAATAAATAAATAAAACACTCATTGGTAAGATGTGTTTTGGACGGCAGCAATATCATAGATTATGAACTGCTCTCTGATTGGTCAGAATGGCCTTGTGAGCAAACTCCAGAAATGTAAACAGAGACGGGCAGACAAGCGCCCGTTACAATTATTTCACATTGCAGAGGCGACTGCATCGGATATCACTTTGTTTCATTCTCCCACGTTTGTCCGCGTTACTCATGCTGGCTTGTTGTTGTTGTGACAGGGGAAATGCTTCCTCATTCTGCAATGCATGCAGCTGCCTACAGGAGCTGTGTTAGTCCGAAAATGCCCAGTGGTTTCTGCAGTGAGCACTGACCAAAGTCAGATTACATTCTCACCACAAACAAACCACATCAGAGTTCGTTTGGAAGCGCACAGAGACCACTTTTGCAACCAGGTCTCCGTCCGCTTGTTTGGTCCACTTCTGGTTCACACCTGAGTACAAGTGCTGCATTCACACCTGCACAAACAAACCGCACCAAATGGGGGAAACACACTCAAGTTTGTTTCAACAAAACTAAGTAAGGCCGGTGTGAAAGTGCTCTTAGTTTGCAACCCAGTTTTGATTTCTGTGTTCTCACTGACACAAACAAACCGCACCAAAAGGGGAAAACAAACAAGAGTTTGATTCATCTGAACTAAACAAGGCAGGTGTGAAACCGCCCTCACAGACGGGCAAAGCCTAAACGCACTTTTTGAGAAGCAGCTTGTGAGCCAAAGCGTTGCACTCGGGCCAGCGCTGAAGTCTCTGGTACAGAAGCATACACTTGTTTTCTCGGCTCTGCAGCTCGCTGGTCAGCTTCTCTGTAGAAACACACAAACACACACACAAACACAAACACACACGTTTACAGTTTGAACAGGCACCTAATTTGTACTTAATGAGGAATATTACAACATTCTATTGTCTATTTTACCCTGTGAATCATGAAACATGGCTAAATCTTAAATATATTTAAAGGCTTTTACAAGAACACAAACAGAGAAGCACACACACACATACCTCCGAGTGGGCCCCTGATCACGTCAAGAGCCTCGACACACTTTCCCAAACGCTCCAGGATCATAAAATACAGCTGCACCTAGAAATTTAAATCAGTATTATTAATTAACAAGTTTGTTTTGCAGGAAGTATGAATAGCAGACCTTCAGTATCAAATCTAAGAATATACGAGGAAAGTTTATCAGTGAAACATAAGCCCACAGAGGAGTGGTGCATTATGGGTAGCTTGCAGCTTTATTGTTACTTCTTCAAGTCTGTTTATAAAGCAAAGTTTAACCGACATGAGTTTCAGAAGACTTGGTGAGCAGGGGAGATAAACTTCCTGATAAATGAAAAGTCAAATGCATCATTGAACTGTTTTTAAAATTTGACTGATCACCACTTCAGCACTTCATGGTTATGTTGCTCATGTGCTGCCCTGCTGAAACTCTCTGCCAGAGGTGCAGGGGTCGGCACATTCAGTGGAAGTTTTATGTTGCGCATCACAGAAGTTTTTCTTCCTTGAAACAGTGTTCGGAGAACAAGACGTCATTTGTTGCACAGAGTAGAGAAACCCACTATAAATAAAAAGGCCTTTGCAAACTTTAAAATGGGGGAAACACCGAGCCAAATGTAGAGCCATGAATAAGACTGGATAACAAACCGCCATTCAAAGGGTGCAGACACACCGGCTATGTTTATATGGACACAAACAATCGGAATAAAAGCTTGATCAGAGTAAAAATACTTCATGTAAACACTTGATTCAGAAGATTCTGATCTAATAAGCCCATTCGGAAAGAATCTTTACGCCAAACAAGAGGGGCGGTTTATGTCCATCGTCTGTCCGACCGGTGTCCATTTACATACTTGTTCCGATGGCTATTATACGCTTGATGTGTTAAACGCACGTCATGATCAGATTGATTTACATAGCGTCCATGTAAACAGAGAAGTTGGAATCTCCAATCACTTAAGATTTTGATCAGTCTGAAGAAATTTTGCACATGTAAGCACAGCTACTGAGTTGATTCATCCTGGTCAACTTGAATTTAAATCTGACCCACAGTGCCTGATGGACACAGCACGGCAGGTTCATTGAGTCATGACATCATTCTCTTGCCAGAATGTAGAGAAATCCCTGAAATAAACTATCACGGCCTAGTAACAAATTAATATCCACTCAAAAAAGTCTTGCAGAGAAATATCACAGATGTGTACTTATGACTCAATCAGGGTCTTGGGAACAACCATTTCAGAAGATTTTCAAAAACTTAGCCAAGCACCGCCACCCCACCATCAATGTTTCCAAAACCCTCGCTGAGTCTTGAGCACCTTGGCGGCACTTATTCCAAAAGATATTAATTTGTTACTAGGCCAAGATAGTTAAGTTCAAAGAATTCCCTGCGTTTATGCAAGAAAATGAATATACAGAGAGAAGCTCAGAGGAAAGCTGGGCATACACTGAACGATTTGAGCTCGATTTTGACCCGCACAATTGATTTTAGAATTGGGCCAAAATCCAGCTTCGTCCGGCACCGTTTGCCGTGTCCCGAGTGGACAAGGAGCGAGGGTTAATCATCCGCTCCCAAACGGCCATCGGACGGTTGGAAGAATTTCTGACATGTTAGAAGTTTTGGTCAGCTGACTCAGAATCTCGCACAGCTGAAGCAGAGCCATAGGTTGATTCACACAGGATATCACAAATTATCAAGGCAGCATGCTTCTGCCTTGTTAGTATTGTTGATGGTAAACAAACCTGCCTCTAAGCTTTCAGACAAATCTTTATTGACAACTGTCAACAAGAAAGGAAGGTCTACGGGGCCGACACCCCTTTTTTACACGCAGAGGGTGAGCACTCAGGTTGTGGCTGATGATCAAATCATACTGAGCACATAAATCGTGAATTTTGGCTTTACATCGCGTCCATTTTACTCGTACAGTCTGAGTTGGAATTAAACATCATCATCATATCATTTATAAAATGGTACAGTGTACGCCCAGGGGCCACCCTCAACCTCTGCTTTATGCGAACGAACCTGCCCATTAAAATCTGATCGAACTGTCAACGATAAGACCTCTCAAACTGAATTTTAATGTTTAAATTCATCAGAGTCCATAAGAACACACAAATGAAATATCACAATGCACAGATGTATAACTCACCTCTGCTTCTGCTTCGATCTTCTCCTCTTTAACCATTTTCTCCACCATGCGCTCAGCCAGAGGCAGGAACATGGTCTGAGCCAGCTTCTCGTCTTGTGCTGAGATGGCCTAAACAACAAACAACAAACACCACTGGTGTTATTTTCAGATCAATGGATAAATCTCAGAATTGTGAATGTCTGTATTATAAAAGCTCGCTCAAACCTGCATCACCAGACTCATGACAGACCAGAAGTAATACGGATTCTTGGGGACGATTTTATACAAGGCCATTCCTGCCTGCAAAGGGTGAAGATGAAGTCGTCAACATCCTCTTCATTATTCTGACTGTCCATCTTTCACCAATGGAGCACAAACGCCACAGCTGGTAGTCGTGTGTGTTTGTGTGTTTATATGCGAGTGTGGACCTGAACTTTCTCACCTGCTGCATCTTCTTGTACTCGCCAACTCGAGCGTAAGCCATGAAGAGGTGAGAGTGATACTCCTCGCTTAGAGGAACCTTCTTCACCGCGGCTTCGTACAGTTTGGCGACCAACTCGGCTGTGAACGACACACACAACATCTAACATGCTGTCCTTTCAATATTACTATCAACCTGTGCGTGTGCGTGTGCGTGTGCGTGTGCGTGTGCGTGTACTCACGACGATGCATCTCTCTGTACAGTATAGTCAGGGCTTGTAATGAGTTGTCATCAGTGGGCTCTAGAGTGGCCACTTCCTGCGCCAAAGTAAAAGCTTCATCTTGCTTTCCGGTCCTCTGAAGGCCGATCGCCTTTAAGACCTGAGGTGAGGAGGAAGGTCAGATTAATATCTAAGAGGATAATGTTCACATGGGATAGTTGAGTCTGCTGTGCCTTGGTTTTGGTGTTGAAAATGTGTTCGCAGATGAAATTAGTCCAAATATTACTCAGTATTATAGAGTAAATTTTCTGAATGTTGCCTTATATTTCCATGCTGCTCTTGAAATTGTAGATACTTTTATTTTTACGGTAAGGATATAGCAGTAGTGTTAATTTCATGGTATCGCAAAAGTGCCTCAGCACTGTCGCGGACATGTGATGGTATCAAACGAAAGGTCTTCTGGGTAAAAAGTGGAGTTTTGTTTCAGCTGCAGTGAAGCGGAGCGTAGAGAACTGGAACTGGGAACTACAGAGACCATTGACCATTGCAGCTCTTTTGTCAACACGCAGTTAGGAAGGAAAACAATCCACATCGCGGACTTTACTGTCAATGCTTTTGAACAAGACAAAGGGAAGGAGTCAGTGACAGACCACATTTGCGAAGTGTTCTCTCAAACTTCAGTGTCGAGTCAAACTCTGATATGTCAAAGAAATGAAGGAATGGGCCAACCAGAGTTTACTTCCACTTTCTTTTTGGCGGCAGCGCATTGCTGTGAAAAGACGGGGGGAAAAAAAAGTCCACCAGCGAGAGACCTGCTGAACTGTGTGAAAAACTCATTGTCTCAGCAGACAAACACACTCAGCCAGCTCACGGAGGAAGAAGGAAACAAAAAAAATAAGAAGGAAACAAAAAAAATAAAAAGCTTGTTTAGCTCATAGAATGGCCGAAAAGACGTTAGTGGTAGGAAATGACTGTCAGTCAAAGTAGACAGTTAACTTATTATTAAAGGTTAAAGAAAAGAGCACAACATGTAAGTTGGCTCATTTGTAAATTACTGTTCAATGTTCAATTTTCTTCTTTGCCAAAGACAATTAATAATTATTTGCAAATACTTATAAAGGAAACAAAGCAGTGAAAGTGAAAAACAATTACAGAAAAATGGACAATAATAAGTGGCAAGTCTTGATTTGTATTTTTTTCTTTTTCTTTTTTAAATATTGCAAAAAATACCATACCGTGGACTTGAAACTGTGGTATTATCGTACCGTGAGTTTTTGATACCGTTACATCCCTACTTTTCAGGAAACATCGCAGATATATCTTTACTTATGGTCTCCATTACGTGCAGATATTTAAACTTTTTTTTAGGGCCAGAAAGAATGCTTGGACTAGTGAGGCCAGTGACTCATAAGTAAAGTGAAGTAAAGGGCACTGGTGTTTGGAATAAAGTTTGATAAAATGTAAGATATCCTGCCTCCATTACATATCTGTCACAAGTATTTGATAACCACATTCAGCTGACGGATCAGACATAGGTTTTTTCTCGCGCCCTGATATCAGTATCGGCCCCAAAAATCCCATGTCGATCAAGCCCTAATATTAGCTGTGGTGACAGCGAGGTGGCCCTGGTCATTAGTCTGGCTCTGGCAGGCCACTGTGTTCAGAGCTGGAGAAAAATCTGCCCTCACCTGTTATAATTCTGCTACTGCTACAGGGGTAAAAGTACTATGGTTTGGAAATCCAGTTAGTTTGACTAATGTGATGCACTCCGCTCCGTGCCCAAGCACGGCACGCTTTGTCGGCCCTGGCGTGGTTAGACGAGGCGGGCTTGGCACAGTACAGATGCAACATGTATGAGCACAGGCACGGATCAACGACATCACTGGACTGTTTGTGGAAGATTCGCCTTGAATTCAGGCAGACAACAGCATACAAAGTCCAATTAAAGAACAACGGAAAATCAGGGACTGTCCTTTAGATCATGGATACAAGAGAACAATTTAAAAATTTTATTACAAGATGAAAAAACTGCTGGTGAAAAAAAAAATGAGGAGAAGGGGAACATCTGTGCTTCTGCACGTTTTGAGACAAATAGGCCAAGCGTGAGTGTGCCCTTGAACCTAGTCTACATCCTGTGAGTCAAACTACAGACTAGCAGGCATCAGGCATCAGGAGCTTTGAGCCCTGCAGCACCAGCATGTGTTCATCCCTGTTCAAACCGCAGCACTCTCCGTAGTCTGCTGAAATGAGTGCACGTGTGTTTCTCTGTGTGTTGTATGCTATGCAACAGCTGAAGAGCCTTATGACGATATATGCAGAGATGCAGTAGGTTAGAAAGTGGTCAGAGAGCAACACCAGTGCATTAGCAACTGTTCTGCATGCATGGGTCCCAAAAAGATGTCTGTATTTTCTCGTATCCACATCGATTCAAGCCAACAAAGTTAGAGGCTGCGCAGAATAGAAACAGAACGCTAAGTTAAGCGCTAACGCTTCCTCAGTCACCCACCTTGGCACAGTGCAGGTCCTTATGTTTCTTCAGCAGTTTATCTGCCTGCTGTATCGCCATTTTGTTGTTGCCATTGTCAAGATAATCTGTGGATGGACATGATGGTGATTGTCAACATTAGACCTCGAGTCATCATACGGATACGTTTAAATGCCATGGACAACAGTGACAATATACTCAGTGCATTACCACCTGCTGCAGATTTAACAATTAATTGATGGATTAAT
>JAQFJA010000011.1:20520229-20536107 GCA_029874485.1 Naso brachycentron | reverse complement strand
GAATTTGTGGAACTAGTTGCATCAGAGTATTTCTACACTGTGGCAGTGTTACTTTTACTCATGTAAAAGATCTGAATATTTCTGGCACCACTGAGGGACACAGACAGACACTAAAAGAGACAGGCAGATGGACACACAGACCTTGTTCTCGACGCTTTGCTGTGACGTGTACATCGGGTTACACTGACCGCTCTGAATACGCTGCAGAGACTTCTCGACCTGTTCAGAGAAAGAGACATGGTTCATTCACCACAGCCAGATTTTGCACATTTTTAGGAAGTGGCCCTCACACTCTGCCATATGATGGAGAGCTGGCTGTCCATTAATGCTGTGAAGGTGTCTCACCAGGTGTAACAGCACTCTGAGGGCGTCTCTCGCCCTCTCTGGGTACTGCAGGATCTCTGCTAGCGCCTGGCCGACCAGCGACATCGGGCTGTTCAGCTTCACATCAGTGCCGATCAGCATGTAACCTGCAAACACATATTAAGATACTCAAGGTGTCCGAACTCTAGTTAAGTTTTTATCAGTTTTCATGGAAAATTTATCCACAGTAATGTTGCACACAGATGGAGCTTCTTTCTGGTGATTAAATGCATCAAAGTAGGTGTGAGGAGTCAGAGAAAACCAAGTTATCCAAATCTACTGAAACACTCTCCTCCTGACTCTGTGAGTGACCGAACCTCCAGTCACTGTTCTTTACATCAGAGACAGTTAATAGAAAGAGAGACCTCTCACTGACTATTTATTTCCTGTATCAGTGTCACATGGTTTTTTGCCACGGCCCCGCCCCTTTAGGAGACTAGAAGCAGTCTTGAGTCCATTCATTCTTACAGGAGAAATGAACATGATGACAGATAATGACCAATTCTGTCGCCCCATCATCACCAAGATTCATATTGAACCCATTTTTCACAAGACATGTATCTTCTGAACATTCTGACACAAAAATGGCATTTTTCACACATACTAATCAGGAGAAAATTAACTTTGTTCAAGACCTGTCCCTGTCTAAGCAAAACCCTTTCGCGAGGTTTGGGAACTGGTGCTTCCCGTCTTGCTTCACACCGGACATAAACGGACATTTAAATGGTCTTATAGGTGAAACCATGAATTAAAGGTTAAAACTTACATCAAACAAATATCATGCGACGCAAAATCAATCTGCTTTTGTTCTAATCACAAGACATTATCACACTTCCAGATGAGGCGGAGGGATGGTGGTTTCTGACTGTCTCCATGGGAGATGTGACTCTGCCCACTCAGGAGACAGGAGGTGTATGTGCCATTCCACACCACTGGCACAGTGTACAGTGAAGGATCTTGTGTTAATAATTGAAATTGAATAAAACTGTAGAAAGATGTAATAAAAGGTGGAGATCCTGAAAACATAATTATGAATTTTAAATTCCATTTCTGTCACATTGTACAAACAGATCCCCTTGTATCCTACGCAGTGAACCTTTAAGTTGGGTTTGTGCACCTGCGCAAACATCAGCTGATGAAGCCTGTGAGATGTGGTTGAAATTAAGGAAGGACGCCTTGTTTATTTACTCACCTGCCCAGTTGGACGGGTGTGAGAAGTGCTTGCTGCTCTGCAGGGTCTTCATGGCCTCCGTCAGAGCCGCACTGGCTTTGGTCCCGTTGAGGAGGGCCGTGTAGAAGGTGTGTGTGAACAGCTTGGAGGCAGCGACTGGCACAGGCCACAGAGAGACGCACACACATTGAACCCCGGCAGCCAGGAAGGCTCGGGTCAGACCCACCACCCCGTCAGCTGTCACCCTGCTGCTGGACTCTGGGTACAACCTGCGGGGGCAAAGAGACCGAGCTCAGGCAGTTCAGTTAAACCAAGCAGGCTGTTTAAAACATCAAATCTGTGAAAGGTTTTACCTCAGAACCACCAGTTTGACACTCAAACACAGGTCCAGTATGTCAGCAGCGGTGAGGAGGAAGTCGTTCAGTGGTGGACTGTCGCACACACTCTCCACTTCACACACACTCTCTCCGTCCTCACTTGTTTCATCTGCTCCTCTGAGTCTCTCTGGGCTGTTGAGACTCTTAAACAAACCCCTGATCTTTCCGTCCTGACCTGCAGTCTCTCCGGAGGGCGACGCTCCGCACGGTGATTTCTCTCTGTGTCTTCCACCGGACCCCTCACCTGCAGCATGCTCCTGGTTGGGGGCAAGAATCAAAGCGGCGAGCTTCCATGATATGTGAGTCGCAAAATGAACGCACTCTGCCTGACTTAGAGCTGCTAAAACACGCTCCTTTGTGGCGTTGGCTCCAGTGAGGGGATGACATCCCAGCTGCTCCCCAAGCCAAAGAGCTTCATCTTGGGCTGAAGGTAAGGGGCCCCACAGCCAGCGGTCCATCACAGAGGGGGGCAGGCGAGGAGCCCCAACAACGGCGGCCACTGAACCTCCATCTGAGCAAAGTAACGGACCGCTGCGGCGAGGATGAGGCTGTAGGTTGAAAACAGCTTATCAGATATGTGTTTTAAGGAGATTTAACACTGTTTACCACACCAAAACAAAGACAAAAACATTCCAATCACATCACTGTAAATTAAAGGTGCCATATATAAGAATTAGCAAACTGCTGAATTGATAGTCCTATCAAATACAGGGCGGAATATCACCAGAGTAAAAGCCAAGTGCTGTACTGAGTATGTATGTATGAGCAGTGTGTATGTGCTTGTAATTGTAAGGGTATGTGTGTACAGATACTCAGATACATGTTTGCATACTTAAGTAGCAGCGGTGCGCGCTTTGCTTTTTTTTTAAATAGTGTAAATGTATGTACTAAGGATGGCCAATTTGCACAGTTTTCATAAACTAATGTTTTGCACATTTGTCATACTTGATGTCTCTATTTACTCAATGCATTGTCTTTGCAGCAATTTCCCCTATCCAAGAAAAAAGTTCTCCCAAGGGAGACAAATAAAGGAACCTTGAAACTTGAGGCTTTCTGCTAACTGTAGCCGCCATTAGCTAGTTAGCCGTGCAGGTAGCAGCCCCATTAGGTGACTCCGCCCAGCGTGGGAGCTTGGAGCATTAATTGAGTGTTGGTGTTTACACTGCTTGAGCTCTGCATTGCTAAGAGAAATAGGTTTCCCACTCAGTGATGGGGGTCACAGCAGGGAATGCTGGGAGGGGTTGTAGCTGTAATGGGCACCAGAACCAGAGCTGGACCTGATAGAGTCTGCGAGGTTGACTAAGCATGTTTAACAACAGTGAATACAGTACTGAGATGATTAATAGTCGCTCTGTCAAGAAATGTGACAACAAAGACACTTTGATTATTTGAACTGAGGGCACTGGGTGCTATAGCTTCGCCTCTTGAGGCACTAATCATTATTATGACACATAAGGGGCCGGGCCAAGCTTGTTAGTGTACTACCTCTGCGAACACAATATGTAGAGGTCTTTGATATCTTACAGAGCTGTTATGTCTTTACATCTTGCAGGTAATTGTTTTTGTGAAAAAAACAGGAATGTTCTCATACAGTGCCTTCAAATGGCGTCATGTTTACCATGTTTATGAGAAGAGATCATATGAACGCCGCCCTCTAGTCATGTTCACGATGTCGTAAGTCGAATTTATCTGAAAGTTCTGAGTCCACAAGTTGTGACATGTTTGCTGATGTTTTCAGAAATGGCAGAGCCAGTGTTGGCCGCTACAGGACCAAAAGTAAGTGTCGACGAGTATTTAATCTAGACATAAATTAACTAACTAATAAGTTAACTGCCATGTCATGGTTGCTAAGTGACAGCTGTGCCTCTTCACAAAACTGGGAATGTTCTCATACAGCCTATCACATAGCGGCCCACTTCCTTGCTTGGACACGGGCCCCTAGTGTGAAAACCACCCTTAATTTTTCATATATTGCTCCTTTAATCATTAAATTAGGCAATGCAGCAACAAACATACAACAGCAACATAGAGACAAGAGTGTGTGAGGGGAGAAGATTTCATCGCTTCAGGAAAAAATAAAAAATTAGTTATTACAAAATAAGTGACCAATGAAGTCTTTGACATATAGATTGTCTCATCATAAATGATTTGCTTACTTTGATTGTGGCTCCCAGGCTGCTTAAAGAAGGGACAGAGATGAGGCTGAACCTTTCATAAAGGTACTCATTAGACGAGCTGCCTTTGAGCAAAGCAAAAGGAATCAGGTACAATTCCCCCTCCAGCACCAGCACGAGCTGTCTGTGTCTGCCCACGGGTCCACTGCTGTGCATCAGACCCTGGAGAGAAAAACCAGGAGGATTCAACTCAGAAAGCATTAGAAAGAAAATGCAAATATAAGGAATGCTGAAACATACATGGCACACGCATACATACCCCTTCCATTGGAGCTATGAGCAGGTCATAAAGGGCTCGTAAAGGGGGTTTGCTGATGTTACTCGGCCGGTAAAGAGGAGATGATGAACTGTCCTTTACGGGTGAAACTGTTGCACTGTACAGACTCGTCATGCTCTGACAGCTTCTGTAAGACACATGATAGAGAGACATACACACACTGATCCTGTTCAAAACCTGCTGCTCTTTGAGGCTACACTTATGCACAGTGAGGCCTTGAGCTAAACACTAACACCATGCTAACTGATGTTAAGCAGATATTCACATGAAGAGTTAGGGAAGCAGCACCAAAGTGAGTACAGTTCATCCTGAATGACACGAATAGCATCTGATTTATATTCCAAGTCAGAGGTTTGGAACAATCGGTGCTGACAAAATAACATTTCATTAGTTAATTAACGTCACATCTTTTGTGACTGAGTCGGCATGAACATGGATCTGGATTAACTTGCAGTTTGGTCCGGAGGTGTAAGACCCCTTCAAAGCCTCAACTGCAAAGCTCTAGGAGGTCTTAAGAAATCGTATTAAAAAAAATAGGGTTTTTCGCATGCAACTGATAATAAAAATGTCTTTAAAAGGTGTCTGTTGTCGGAATTTATTACTTAATTTCATTAGCAAAACTTTCATTCAGAAATATGAATACATTGTTGTATTTTTTTCTTGGTTACGCGGTTGTTGCTAACACGAGACTATAGCCTACTATTTATTAGACTAACTTGTTAGACGCACTAGTTAGGGGGAGACCCCCCCCCCATTGCCATGGGGTTTTTCACACATTGGCTACATTGGCATGACTTAAAACCAGAGTCAGACCTGTTAAAGAGGTTGTTTCTGGACACCATGCGCAGGTAGCCTGTGGGGTCAGTGGCTGAGGTGAGTTTGTTGTTCAGCTCCTCAAACTGTTGCTCTAACAGATCACCGGCTTCACTCTCCGTCTCACTGCTGGAGCAAACTCTGCAAAGTTGACAGAGAAAACTTTCAGACTGACTTTCAGACTTAATACTGCAGAATAATATCACCAGTTATCAGTGATCAATAAACATTTTATTCAGAAATCAAGCATGAAAACTAATTTGTTTTCTTTATTCTTCATTAGTTGCTCTTCTATTACATGGTATCACCCCTACTTCCCTTGTTTGGTTTTCCAAGTACCTACTCCGTCGAGGTTCCAAAAAAGCTGAGCAGCTGCTAAAGGGTGATGTGACACACTGCAGACCACTGATCGGTCAAAGAGAGGCGGTGAGGGTACTATCTTGAAATGGTAAACAACCCCCAGAAAAGAACTCCATATCAAAGGTGGGTAGAGTAGACTAGAGTGGACTAGAGTGGACTGGAGTGGAGTAGAGCACCGTGGAGTAGAGCAGAGTGGAGTAGAGAAGAGTAGGGTAGAGTGAAGTAGAGTGGAGTAGAGTGAAGTAGAGTGAAGTAGAGTAGAGTGGAGAAGAGTAGGGTAGAGTGAAGTAGAGTAGGGTAGAGTGAAGTAGAGTGGAGTAGAGTGAAGTAGAGTGAAGTAGAGTAGAGTCGAGAAGAGTGGAGTAGAATGGAGTAGAGTTGAATAAAGTAGAGTGAAGTAAAGTAGAGTAGAGTAGAGTGAAGTGAGGCAGAGTGGGGTAGAGTAGAGTAGAGTGAAGTAGATTACAGTAGAGAAGAGTAGAGTGGAGTGAAGTAGAGTGGAGAAGAGTAGAGTAAAGTAGAGTGAAGTAAAGTAGAGTAGAGTGAGGTAGATAAGAGAAGAGCAGAGTGGAGAAGAGTAGAGTAAATTAAAGTAAAGTAGAGTAGAGTAGAGTAGAGTAGAGTGAAGCAGAGTAAAGTTAAGTAGAGTAGAGTGAAGTAGAGTAGAGTAGAGCAGAGCGGAGTATAGTAGAGTATAGTAAAGTAGAGTGGATTAGAGTAGAGTGAAGTGAAGATAAGGAGAGTAGAGTAGAGCAGAGTATAGTAGAGTGAAGTAGAGTGAATTAAAGGAGAGTAGAGTAGAGTGAAGAAGAGTGAAGTAGAGTAGAGTGAAGTAGAGAGGAGAAGAGTAGAGTAGAGTAGAGTGAAGTAGAGTGGAGTAGAGTAGAGTAGAACACAGTAGAGTAAAGTAGAGTAGAGAAGAGTAAAGTAGAGATGAGTAGAGTGAAGTCAAGTGGAGTATAGTAGAGTAGAGTGAAGTGAAGTAGAGTGGACAAGAGTAGAGTAGAGTATAGTACAGTAGAGTGGAGTAAAGTAGAGTGAAATAGAGTAGAGTCGAGTGAAGTAGAGTGGAGTAGAGTAGATTAGAGTGAAATGAAGAAGAGTAGAGTAGAGTAGAGTGAAGTGAAGAAGAGTAGAGTAGAGTAGAATAGAGTAAAGTAGAGTGAAGTAAAGAAGGGTAGAGTAGAGTGAAGGAGAGTGGAGTAGAGTAGAGTAGAGTAGAGTGGAGTAGAGTAAAGGGAAGAAGAGTAGAGTAGTGTAGAGCAAAGAAGAGTAGAGTGGAGCAGAGTAGAGCCGGTATTAATTTACTTTAAGCACTGCTTATTAAATTATGAGTAATGTTTCTGTGGGCCTCGTGCTGGCAATGACGAGTGTTTTTACAATAAAGAATCACAGGGCTTTTTACGTACCAGACTGTCAGCTCTCAGACGTTTCCAGTGGCAAATGCCATTTATTTCAATGAAACCCTCTGGCAGCAGTTTCCACAGCTTAAGGAGATTTGATTTGTGTTAAAATAGTTTGTGTAATAATAGTTTCTGCTGCTGAGTTTCATGCTGGAGGGCAGTAAAACTCTGCGGGTGGGTTGCAAACATTTTAATGCTGCTTATGTGCAAATTCTGTTCATGCTATGGATGAGCATGATTCATCATCATCACGCATAAATGGAGGGAGGCTCTAGGCTCACCACTGCTTTGACACACACACACACACACACATTCAAGCGACAGATAATGAATTGCTGCCGGCTACAGAAACCCATTGCAGTGGTTTTCACAGAAAGTTGAGACACAGTTTGTGTGGAGGAATATTTGCTGACATGACACATGGTTGTGATTTACAAAGTCGTCCAGTTGTGCCAGCCGAGGCCGGAGTTGTGGGCACGATAATTGAGAGCAAGGAAATATGGCAGGAGAGAGCGGGGGAGGAGAAAAGGAAGATCGATGACGAGCAGCATGTGGCTCCTCTGTCTTGTTTTGCTCCCTTGTGTTTTAATGAATGATGACGCAGCCATAAAACTTCTGCAGGGACGAAGCTGCTCTGTGAAAGCTAAAGTCAGCATGCTAACATGCTCTCAGTGTCAATGCTAACATGCTAATGTTCAGCAAGTGTAATGTTCACCATGTTAACCATCTTAGCTTGGCATGTTAGCATGCTAACACCTGAGGTTGTTTAGATGTCATTAGTGTTGCAGGAATTTTAGTCATAAATCCAAGTGTTGGACAAAGTGCAGTTTGACCACAAAGCTTTATTTGTATTCAATATTGTTTTTGTCTTTGCATGACCAGGTTTCATGTTAGATTTAATCTTTGTTCTTTTTTTCTTTTCTTTTCTTCTTTCTTATTTCTGCTTCTCACGGCAGAATCGAATCAAATCATCCAACAAAGAGAATTATAAACCTGCTGTAATGGCTGTCCACTCCCAGAGCCTCTCTGGCGTTGCAGATGTACTGCTCCAGAGACAGAGGACCTCCTCCTCCTCCTCCTCCTCCTCCCTGGGGGCTCCCACTACCATCCTGGAACTCGGGCGTCTCCACTCCGGCCTCTCCGAGATACACCTCGTTAAACTTCACAATACCTGTTGACACATTTTAGGAAGAGCATGAGTGAAGTGATTCCTGTTGTTCTTTGTGTGTCCATTTGTCTGAATGTGTGTGAGCATAACAATGTGCATACGAAAGGATCGCTGAGACCAACTGTGCGGTTCTTTACTGCCAAATGACTAAAACTGGGACAGGATCCATTTTAAATCTGGTCTTGCATGTGTCTGCATACAAAATATTCAGTACGCAGGGCGGATTTTGGGAAATATCTAAATTATTAACGAGGCTAAAAGTCTAGAGCTTGAGTACAGAGTGGATATTAGAAGCTATTTGATGCAACCCCAAAAACTGCCAAATGTTGGATGGAACAAACGTGATTGAGCTACAAACAAAAAGTTCTAGGGGAGTGGATAAGAGGAGAGGTCAGGTGGTCATTCAGTCAAAATGATTAAAATTCAGATGTTTACTCCCTTGAGTCCTAAAATGTCACGACAATAAGATTATAAGATATGTACACATATACTTAACATTTAGGCCTGAGGGTGGCACAAGAGGACGGATTACAGGGAGTCCAGAAAAATAGGGTTCATCCACTGTGAAGAAGAGCGTTCTCAGCAAATGTCACAGCAATTCAATCATTAGATTTTGACCCAGCTCCAGTGTCCACTCTCACAGACTCAGACTTTCAGTCCAGCAGTTCAGAGCAGCAGGAATGAATTTACTGCAGAACAGAAAATTTAACTCATGAGAAGAAAGATTAAATATCCCCTAAATTTTTTTGACTTTAATCTGAAAGATCTTTTTCTTATAAATTTGTAAGTTTCTTGTAGCTTTGGTTATAAAACACTATTTTACAAAACAGTGTTTGAGTTCCTGCACTCTTTAGCCACGTTCACAGCCTGTTTAAGGCAAGATTACTGCGTCTCATCGCTCTTTGTATCAGTTACAAAGGCGGGATGGGGGGGGTCACAGCTGCTCCGCCTCCAAGCTGGCAACTATCATGTGTATAAAAACCGGCATGCGGGGACACGTGTGTACAGTACTAAGGACATATTAAAGGACAGTCCCAGTGGTCCTACATGTCACTGTCCTTTGTCAACATTGGTCACATAGGTTTCATAAACCCCAGCCATTTTTCTCCAAAGTAGCAACAACAAACAACGTCTGTGTCAAAATATTTCTTCATGCTAATATTCAAGCTAGGAAGGCAGCACTTGTGAGGAACTACTTTTCCAGGCGTAATAACTTTGGTTTCCACAGCTCCCAGCTCCTCTCTCTCTCACGCAGCAATTTTTGACCAAACAAACGCAGATGTTCTCTTTAGAAGGGTGAATTACCTATACTTTCACATGTCCTATAGTGTTTCTATATCCTGTTTCAACATGAATGGCAGTGAATGGGGTTTAAAAATGCAGCCTGACATCCACTGAAGTATACACACGTTATTTCCTTGCACGTTTTTCCCTCTTGGTGCACTCAGACACAGCCAGGAGTCACCAAATATGAATTATTACAGGAAAGATTTGTCATCCTTATCTGCAAGGTGAATAGAGAAGTTGCATTGTTTAGGTGTGTGTGTGTGTGTGTGTGTGTGTACCTGTCCCTGGAGATATGAGCCAGCTGTACAGAAAACCTCCAGCCAGTGAATAATAGAGGACCATGGCTCTCTGAGCGTTGACCGTCTCCAGGATGTGCTCCACAGTCACTGGGATGTACGGGTCAGCGCTCGCCGCCTGCTGACTTCCTTTCTGGCGTTCAACCAGCAGATCAGCGAAGGCACGTGTGCGCCCTCGCTCTGCTATGGCGAGCGCCTCATCGTGTCGGCCTGAGAAGCAGCACAGAAGATGAATTTGAGCGAAGGAGGAGATGCAGGAGAACTGGAACGCACTCCGACATCAGGGGATGATTTGTGCATCACTGTGAGAATGACTTAGAAAAAGTGAGGCTCAGTGATTCACAGCACAAAATAACAACACATCAGGAGAGGACAGTTAATTCACCTAGGCTGACGAGGACTCTCTGGAGAGCCTGGTACGAGCTGGTTTGCAGATCAAACAGAGAGAGCTTGTAATCCGTGCTGTGCTGCATCTCATGACGGATTGTCTCAAACAACGCAGACGCTCTGTACAACTGAAACACAGCAAACACACGTCACATTAACACATTACAACATGAGATAAACATACACAGCTGCTTTACATGGATACAAATATCTCTGTGGCGTTCAGTTGGGTTGACATTAACATCTGCTGTCTGTGAGGATGTTTCAAGACTAGTCAGATCATTCAGTGTATGAAAGCATCTGCATCTGTTCTGTTGCTCCTTTCATTTGACTCCTGTCTCCACATTTCTTTACCACAGGAGCTGACAGCCCCTGCTGCTACAATGCTAACCACTCGGGGGCGCCACAAACACACAACAACCTGAAGAACTCATCAAATCAAACTCAGCTCAAAGCAGAGAAGTTTGCTCATAAACTGAAATAAATGCAGAATGATGGTGTTAATACATCTGATTGGTGATCATGTTGCCTGTGAAAGTTTAACAGGAGGAGGAACTTCTTATGTTCTTAACACAGAGGCAGTAAAAAGTGAAGGAACAGCTCTTTGTGTAAAATAATCTAATACAAGTGTCAGTCCTGCATTCAGCATTTAACTGACTAAAGTACTTCAGTATTAGCATAACATTTATTAAAAGTAACATTCCTCATAAGGCTGAACAGTGAATTTTAAAGTCATATATTTATACTGCATGTGTCAAATCATTTGATTATTATCTTTTATTGTTTAACACATCAGGCGCATTTAAGTGCTGCAGCCTGTTGAACTGGAGCTGATTTTAATTGCTTTGTTTCCTTTTTGGCATTTTTAGCTGAAAGAAATCTCAGAACGCTTCTAATCCTCGACCAGCAGGATTAATCTTGGTGGTGAAATTGAGGGGAACTGCTTGCTCCATCCATATTCCACCACTGAGGGCCCTTAAGCAAGGCCCCTAACCCCAGTCGCTCCAGTGGAGCTGCTCAGTGGCCGCAGTGGAGTGCCTAAGTCACGCCCCTTCCAGTGGACCATATTGCATGACGATGATCATTTGATCATCACCAATCAGTAGCTAAAGATGTTTGAGTAGAATAAAATGGAGATTATAAAGTAATCTGTGTCTCTGCTTTTGATTAACAACCTTTTTCTCTTTAAGACTCATCAATGCGAGAGTGCAAAAGTTTACTATCCGATTGTTCAAACGGCAACATTTTTCAAAAGGCTGCTGTCTGGTCTCTGTGTTGTAGTCATAGATACAGCTGTCATCACCAGCAATGGTTCTTGACATGAAATTTGTGTCATCCATCCATGAAGTTGACTTACATCCTCACAAATTATGTCACAGTGCAACAGACCAGATTAAGCCCCCAGCAAACCATACCCTGGCACAGTGTGGGCTAGCCTTAAATATACTACTGGGTATAAACTGGTTAAGGTTAGGAAAGACCCACTGAGCAGGGCTTCTGGACTAGATGGGTATAGTTTGGATTCGTTCAAATCATACAACACAGGAGAGCCCACTTAAACCAAGGGTTGAGTCTGGCCAGGGGTTACACTTTGGTCTGTTACATCCATGCTGCTTTTGCTAACAAATCAGGAAATTGCAACAGTGCACACATCAGTGGTCAAAACCAGGCGCGAATCTCGGGTGCAGGTGATGATCAAGTGATGTAACTTGATACACTTTCCAGTGAAAAGCATTGCTAACACCTGTTAGATGCACACTGCAGTGCAGACGTACACTCGCAAATAACAGGAACAATCTTGGACATTTTTGATCACAGCTTTGTGAAGGAGCACACACACACAAGCACACACACACACACACACACACACGCACACACCTGGTGTTGTGCCTCCTCCAGGTTTCCACTGGCCCACAGAGACAGACCGAGGCGATGGCGGATCTTTGCCTCGTCTTCTCTCCGACCTAACTGCTCTGCCAGGCGCAGGCCTGAGGAGATGAAGGACGGACAGACAGACAGGAGATCAGACGTCAGCTGCTGCAGGCTCATCTTTGAAAGCACTTTGACGCTCATGACACCTGTTGCTGCACTGCAGTCAACCTGCATCGAGCCCAGGGCGCTCACACATGCCATTCTTCCTCCCTCATTGTTCCTTTTGTCTTTCTGTGCTCCTGTCTTTGTATCACGCTGACTGAAATTCAAAGTTTTCGCAGATACTCTTCAGTCGCTCTCTGATATGTTTCATCTCCCCTGCTGTGCATGAGCAGACACTTTTTCTGGCAGGTTGTAATTAGTTCTCATTAGACCCTCAGATTGAGCAGAATCTCATCTAACATCAAGTTCTGATTTCGGCTTCTCTGTCTGTTTTCCTCCGTCTGGCCCTGTGATGTTCTGAATCTGTTTTTCTTTCCATCGGTTTGAGGAGGTTAATTGGAGGCACTCGTACGAATGTTTCTCCAGCTTCGTCCTCACTCTAACTCTGAATCAAATTCCTCGTTGCTTGTTGAGTTAATGATCAATTAAAATCCAGAGGATGTGTGATTGAAGTGACAAACCGTGACGGTGTCTTACAGACCCGACGGAGCCTGAAGGAGTTCATAAATGCAGCCAAATATCCATCACATGTTTCTTACTGTGTCTCAGCCTGCATTTGTGTGCGTGTGAACATGTTTAAATGTGCTTTTTCAAACATTAGAAAAGAAATTCCTGCTGTAATGAAGACAGAAGTAGTTTTAAAACTAGAGATGAGAGACGTGTGCATGCGAGTGTTTCAAAGTGAAGCCTAGTTAGAGAAGAAGTTAAATCAAACAGGATTATTGACAACAAGCTGCTTGAAGGAAACCACACTGCAGCGTTTCCACCCGAACACTGATCTTCTATTAGCCTGCGTCAGACTCATGAATACCTTTCATGCCTCTAGAAGGTTTCAGAAATACAAGTTTGCAATGTTCTCGGGCCTAAACAATGCACAGTATAAATGAGATACTGCATGCAGATCAAAGTCTGTGCTGAGAGCCCAAAGCTGAAGGTGAAACTGTGACAGACTTTTTATCAGGAGAGGAGAGTTTGTTGATACGCGTCGAACACAGGCTGCTCATGAACACAGTGCAAATGTTGGAAACAAAAGGTCAACTTCATACAACAGTCACAGGGCTGGAGCAGGTTTTCAGCAGAGGTAGGAATAACAAAGTACTACTTTACTGTTTTAACTTGTTTTTTTTTTTAATACATGTAAGAGGCTTGTTTCTTTGGTTTTAATGCATTTAAAGGGGAATTATATCCGACCAACTGGGGATTTGTGGGGCTGATGTCGACCTCGATATTAGGGAGCAAGAGATTAATGATACCTGACATATGACCGATACTTAATAAATACATAATCTTACGTTTTTTCATTGCCTCAAAGTCGGGGTAATCAAGCTGGAAATCAAGCTAGCTGCAGCATGAGACTCCTAAGGAAGCAACTCTGCTGTACCCTCCCCTCCCTGTTTTTGCTCTGGCTTGCATTTTATTTCGTTTGTTGTCACTTTCTCTTGTAAGTTCAGTTTGCACCAAAGATTTATGACAAGACAAAATGTTCGCAGGGAAAGTTGCCGCGGTGTAAACTGGTCCGTCTCAGTTTGAATTTGAGCCGACTGACAGTGTGGCTCGCAGACACCCTGTTGTCAGCAGAGGCGAATCAGAGCATAAGGCACAAACAACTATGCAGCTCGTACCAACGTCACCTGAAGCGCAACAAAGACTGACCAATCAGGACAGAGAGTACAGAGAGCATCACTGATTGGGCAAACAGGACAGGAGCAATGGGGTTTTTTTCTATCAATCCCGAATACAGAGGCATGATGGGAAAACCCAGAGATCTCACGATACTCTCAGACAACATCATTTACTAACAGCTGTCGATGGGTATTATGACTTTTTTTCCAAATAGAACACAAAAAAGTTATTGATGTTTACCCCAAAGTTAACTGTTGCAGCTTTATTTATTAAAGGTAAATGTACTTAAACGCACCATGTACATCCTGCCACTAGAGGTCTCTCAACTAACGAACCAGTAAGAAATGGAAGAATCTCTAAACTATCAACCACTTGCCAATTAATTTTCTTTCAAACTATCTCTCCTTAAAGTAGTTGGCTATTACTTTATTGTATCTGAACACACAAAGTGTTAATTAAGTTAATTAGTTGAGATTTTGAGTGTCAAACGCTTATTTTACTTAAAGATGTTTTTGCTAACTTTAAATTTAACTGTTGCTTTTTTAGTCATGACTATCTCATTTGATAGAAAAATATTTTAAAAGTTTTAATGGACTTTAATATAACATCAGACTATTGTCACTATCATTAAACATTAAGGTAATAATTTATGCTTAGTTGCACAGAAATGACACAGCTGCTAAGCTAACCGAGCCTCTTACCTTCCTGCAGGTACATCACAGCCTGTGCATAGTTCTGCAGAGCATGGTGTATCCTTCCCAGGCTTCCGTAGGCAAGAGTTTTAGCTATCAGATCATTGGTCTGTGCCGCCACACTCAGGTGCTGCTCCTGGAAGACCACAGCCCGCTCATGGTTCCCTAAAGCTTCGTAGGTCAGTCCCAGGTTTCCGTAGGCGCGACCCTGACTCCTCACACATCCTGTCTGCTCAGATATATCCAAAGCCCTTTGGTGCCACTGGAACAGGAGAGCTTGATGACTTAAAGGGCTGGTTTGACACTTTTTAAAGCCAGGAGATGGTTAGCTTAGCTAGCCTAGCTGCATCTAAAGCTAACAAAATCTGTCAACCAGTTAATCACTAATTAACATGTTATTTCTTTGTTTTATGTTTACAAAAAGTGAAATGTATAATTGACAAGTTGTAGTATTACCAGATTTGTGTGCTAAACTGTTTCTTGGCAGAGTGCTGTGAGTTCATCAAGCTAGGCTAGCTGTTTTTACCTGTTTCAAGTCTTGATGCTAAGCTAAGCTAACTGGCTGTTGGATGCAGCTTCATTTACAGTGTACATATAAGAGAGGCATCATCTTACTCAAGGAAAGACAGTAAAATAAGGATATTTTTTCAAAATTCCAAAATATTCCTTTAAATTTCGGCTTGGAAATCCTGTTTTCTGAATCTGCACAAACCTGCAGCGCCGTTTCGTTGTCTGCCATCAGCTGATAAACGCCTCCAAGTGCATCGCTTGCTTCTGCTTCCAGGGATTTATCCTGACAGTTAAAGCAGGGTTTACTTCATTTTTCTGTGCATAATGTACTTCCCATTCAAAAAAAATGATAATATGTCACATTCAGAAGGGCAAGAAGAGAAATCTGCTGCTGAGAAAAGAGCCTTTCTCCAGTGAAGTCTTACCCCTGCTGTGCGAGCGATGCTAAGCTGGTGTTCCAGGCAGGAGAGGGACTGCTCATAGTTGCCCAGCTGGCTGTGTAAGGTGCCCAGCTCCCAGTAAGCCTGAGCCTTCCCCCCTCCTTCTCCACCCAGCTCATGGGCCACCACCAGCCGCTTCTCAAAGCACACCAAGGCCTGCTGGAGGCTCCCCATAGACCTGAGGAGGGAGGAGGGAGAACAGCGGTTGTGATCGTCTGTTTCTTTGCATGTGGTTTCTTCTTGCAAACACTTCACGTAATGATACCTGTCGCTTAAAAGCACACAAATAACTGAGTCTTTTACTATCAAAGCCCTCTGTTTTCCAGAGAGACCCATATAGGTAATTAAAGAACACAAAGAAGAAAGCAAAAAGTTTCATTAAGACAGGACATTTTGATTTTGCGCTGCATAAAAAAAAATAACATTTCTGTTGAAGAAGAAAA
>JAQFJA010000011.1:20484204-20499307 GCA_029874485.1 Naso brachycentron | reverse complement strand
GGGGGTGTGGTAGGGGGAGTGGCCTGTAACAAAAAGGTGCAAAACTTCTAAACTGATTCATGTAATGCGGCCAAACTTTGTAGAAACACATACACACACACACACACACACACACACACAGTATTTGGAGAATAACCATGCTCCATTAAATAATTTCACTGTAATATCAGCCACAAATGCAATCAAACATGAAAAACAGATTTGTAGTGTATACAAAACAGTGAGTACACACACACCTTCACATTATGGTCAAACATAACCAATATATATATTTTTTTAATTACATCATTTCAACATTTCTCATCAAAAGATGTTGCTTCATTAAGATTTTAAATCTAATTTTACTATTTTCTTGTGTAATATGTTTGGAAGGTGAATCCCATCCCTGCATTGCTCAGTATGTGACAGTTTGTTTTATTTTTTCATTGGTCAAGGCTTGCCCTGCCCTTACACTTTAGCCCCGCCCCCCTCCATAACTCTCCATAACTCCATAACTAATTGTCGAAAACTGTAGATTTTTGTTGAGTGTTTTATTGCAGACAGCAACTTTTCTTTTATGATATGTCTGTAACTTTCTGATAACATGTGACACTGAAGACGACCGTAATATTTTTAGCTCTGATCACAGCGATTGCTCATTCACACTTGTTTCAGCGTTAAACAGCCTCCATGTTAGATCAAAATCTGTGTGAGTGACTTAGGCGGAACTTTTCACAGACGAGGCAATTTATTAAAGTTTGATTCAGGGTCACGTTTAGTCACGTTTAATGACTTCCTTCCTCACTCTATGACTGCTGTTATCCCACAAGTTGGAAACACTGTCAGAAACATTTGGGATAATGTAAGAGTGTGACTCAAAAACATTTAGAACAAAGGTAGGAAAATTTGGAAAATGTAGGAAATGTTGTCTATTGTGAGTAAGTGCAGCCTCACATAGCTGCTGGTTGACTCTTCATCTTGTTTCTCCACGTTTTACTGGTGCAGCACTTTTACAGTTCAGCAGTTTTATGGTTGACGAATTGATTTAAAAGTTTTTGGAAACAATTTCTATGAGTAACTGACTGAAAGCTGAAAAAAGACGATTGAGGATTAGAGTGTGCAGTGTCTGAACAGTTCCAGGAAACCAGTGATGATGATGATGATGATGATGATAATGTCGTTAATCTGTTGAACAGCTTCACACACACAGACACAGTGTGATGGACTGTCAATAAGGTGTCCTGAGCTGCAGACTCTCGCTGCAAGGATGATCTGTGGATTCAGTCACAGTGACAGTAATGAAGTTGGAGACCTTCTGAACACAGACTCACAACAACACACACTGAAATTCAAAAATGAGTTTGACCTTTCAAAGCACACAAGAAGGGACAGCAAAGAAGTCAGAGACTATAATGAAATGTTTGCAAGTTTAAAGAACGTGAGGGAGAAGGAGAGAAGAAGCTATGAATTATTGAAGAGGGTTATTAGCATGTTACTTACTCATCTATATCCGATACACACACACACACTCCCTCACTCTCGTACTCCTGGAGTCTGTTTCTCAGCAAAAAAAAATCTTCAGATTGTTTTAAAGAGCAACACATTTAATTCAGCAATTTTAATCCTGTGTTTTGATGTGTCTACCACTGCTATTACAATATACATCTTATGAAAAATCCGGAAATTTTGAATCTAAATTCTCATTTTGATCAGTTAACAAATAACTGCATTTTAAAAATGTTTTGATTCAAATTAGACATTTAAGGACATTTTGCCCTGGCCTGCAACCAGACTGTCGACAGTTTTCTTCTTCTTCCCTATATTCTTTTGGCATATGTTGATACATTACCGCCCCCTGTAGGTCAGTGAAATCATGTGAAATGTTTGCTGGATTGTTGGTCTCTCTCATCCTTGTGTGCGTGCATGAGACAAAAAAACAAAAACCAAAAAAACAGGAGCCTACTTTATACTAATTTATAAACATTGGCTAGTTCAGTTCAGTGGTTCCCACCCTAGAAGGTCGGGTTCCTCAAAAAGATAACCAGAAAAATCTAAGGAGTTGTTGGATAATTAATGGGAATGTAAAGAAGAGAAACAAAGCTCTGATACAAAAATATTCATATTTTGGACTTTATTTCTTCCCTTCTTTCAAATATTGGATAATTTTTGCATAATTGTATCTTAAAGTATTATTGTAAATTAAAGCATTTGACAATTTCAGAGGATAAATGTCTCTTTGGTAAAACTGTTAAAGCTGTTAAAAACTGTTTTTTCTCCAGCTCACGTCTTGTCGTTCTCTCTTGCAAGTCAAGTTTGAACAGAAGACTCATGATGAAACGAAACGGCTGCAGGGAAAGTTGACCTGTCAAGTCGCCAGAGGCCATTTTTGAGAATGTAAGGCACATCACTTGTTTCACTAGCCAATCAGCTCGTAGCAACGGCACCTATCGCTAAGAAGCGCTGCGCAGAGCAGCCAATAAGAACACGTGTTCTCTGAAATGACCTGTGATTGGCTGAAAGTCCCGTCGCAGTCTGAATACAGAGCCAAGAAGAGGAGCAGCATCTAAAGTGTGGTCAGGTACATGCTTAAAGCAGCGTTAAAAAGAAATACCTGAGTGAAGCGACTTACCTCTAAATTGTACAGCACTTGATTAAATGTATTTAGATATTTTTGACACTGAAATTCCTCGTGGAACCTTTAAAAGAGATGATCTGATCTTTTAGTTCTAGCACCTTCAAATGGATAAGACACATATTACACTTTCCTTTAAAGCAGAGCCTTAATGAACAAAAACTGTCACTGAAAACAGCCAAACTGACCTTTACAGGAATTTACCGCCTCTAATTAACACCAGCACTCTCTGCTTTTTCCCTTTCTGTTCACGTGTGTTCACAAACCAACAGCACAGAACAGCTCAAATCCCAATTCCCAGCATAGTGATGAGTGCAAACACATAAAATCCAGTTGACACATCTCTGAGGCAGAACAGGGAGATTTAATAAATGACGAGGAGGCCTGTGTGTGTACAGTCGACCAGACGAGGTTTTGATTTCCCTCAAGGACACAATGTTTCCCCTGCACGAGGAAACGCACAAAAAATCCAATCATGTTGTGTCTGCGATTGAGAGTCACAAAACAGTATGTGTGTGTTGTTTATGTCTGTTTGTATATATATGAAAAAGATGGAGAAACTGACAACCCCTGTCATTCTGCAGACAAAGAAAATCATAAGAATCATCATAATATGCAACCTGTCATGACGCTGTGTTTTATTTAATGTTGAGGGAAAAGCTCCAAATCTCATTAGAAGAGTCTGCGTGAGAGAAAAACACCTCGTGAGTAAAAAGATTCAGGAGGGAAAAGATGGATCTCTAAATCTAATCATGGAAAATAGAAGAGGAGAGGCGAAGAGAGGAGGAGGAAGATGAGCAGTGACGGTGCAGCTTCTGCTTGACAAACTGGCCAAGGGAAGGAAGAAATACAACCAATCACCAGATTCAATGTTGGATTCAATGCACGTTTCTGCAAACAGCAGACATGTTGAAACTTGATGTTTTTGTGGTTAACATGTAGTTAGATGTGTGCCATGTGGATGTTATCTACACATTTAAAGGCTTCTTTCATTGCTAGCTGCTAGCATTTTTAGCAGCAGCACTGGCAGCAGTTGGTGTAGATGTGTATTAACAAAGATAATCAATTTATTAACACAACATCATTCACTCTACGCTATGCCAGTAGTGTGAAAGGGTGTATATATTTCCTGTCTCCCGAGTGGGCGGAGTCACGTCTCCCATGGAGACAGTTAAGAACCACCATCGCTCCGCCTTGTCTGGAAGTGTAATAACATCTTGTGATTAGAGCTAAAGCAGATTGATTTTGCATCGCCTGACATTTGTTTGATATAAGTTTTAACTTTTACCTTATGGTTTCATCTATAAGACCATTCAAAAGTTTGTTTATGTCCGTTGTGAAGCAAGGCGGGAAGCACCGATTCTCAGATCTCACGAGAGAGTGCTGCTGAGACAGAGACAGGTCTCGAAAAAAGTGAATTTCTCCTAATTTGTTTGTCTGAAAAATTTCATTTTGTGTTAGAATGTTCGGAAGATACATGTCTTGTGGAAAAATAGGTCCAATTCGTATCTTGGTGACGACAGGACGAAAGAATTGGTCATAGTCTGTGATGAGTGGACTCAAGGCTGCTTCTAGTCTCCTAAAGGGGCGGGGCCGTGGCGAAAACCCATGTGACACTGATACAGGAAATGAATGGTCAGTGAAAGGTCTCACTTTCTATTAAGCGTCTCTGGTACAACTGAAAGAGAGTTGTGGGAAATCATCACCTGACCTGCAGGATCCCAGAGCAAAAAGAGGCAAAAGACAAACTTTTCAAACCAAACGTTTTCGTTGCTCTGTGTGGTCGATTTTTCAGCTTGTTTGCTTTCCGTGCAACAAGTTACTCTTCTCTAAAAGCAGCAACATTTTGTGATTGAGTGTGTGTGATGTGCAATTCTTTGCATGTTTTCTTTATGAAACATCATCATAATTATCATCATCATCATCATCGTTGTCCTGTGCTGCAAAGATTGCAACTGAAACAGGAGGATTTAACGAAGATGAGTAAGAGTAAATTTAATTTCACAGAGTTTTGTGTATTTCTGCTTTCGTTTTAGTTTGTCTCATTTGTTTAATCAGCTGATACAAGCACAGTTAAGGAAAAGCATCTAGCTGTCTGTTTAAATTGGATAAAATACTGTTACATTGTTTTCCCAGATTGATAACCCGTTAGTTTTATGGCATTTGATGTGTTTTTTTTAACATCTCAAAGTTTCTACAGGCTCTGTCGAACAGAGCTCCTCACAGAAATGCTTACATTGAGACTTTAAGTCTTTAAATACATTTTATATGCCAATTTTTTATGTGAGGTGCCATCTGTGATGGTGTCATGTTTATGTTCATATTCAACGAAAATCTGTTTATTGTTCCGTTCATTTAGCCGTTTATAATCATGCACAGGGTTGGGAAGGTTACTTTGAAAATGTAATAGATTACAGATTACTAGTTACCCTATTTAAAATGTAATAAGTAATGTAACTATTTCATTTACTTTATCTAAGTGATGTAACTTAATATCTTTGATTACTTTTTAAATTCTTTTCTAACGAATGTTTTCAACTGTTACCCTTACAGTTGTACTCAGCACTGCTTTGGCTACATACCTGCAGATGTTTCATCAGGTTTGACATGGAAACTTTGCCGTCAGTAGCATTTTAACAACTGGGCAATGTACTGTTATGTTTTGTTTTTCTGAATTCTGAATAAAATGTTTTTCGAAGATAATTTTTTGAGCTTTTTATGCCTTTATTAGGACAGGACAGCTGAAGAGTGGACAGGAAACAGATCAGAGAGAGGGGGAATGACATGCAGCAAAGGGCCACAGGTGGAATCGAACCCGGGTCCGTTGCGGCGAGGACATAGCCTCTGTATATGGGGCGCCTGCTCTACCCACTGAGCCACCAAACACCCCATAAAATGTTTTTTAAATTTCCAGCACTGGAACATATTTTTATCTGTAGACATGATGGAAACTCTCAGACAGGTTGTTAAGGTTTGTGGATTTATTTAACTGGCAGACATGCGGGGCTGCAAATTCCAATCAGACCCAATCAAAAGCATCAGAACAGCATCACTACTAAAGGCCCCTTACTAAAGGGCCTTGACTGGAAATGGCAAAAGAAGGCATGTGCACATGAAAACATGCAAAGCCACAAAACGAATATTATTCAACATATAGCCTAGACTTTTTACAGAAAATATTCAGATGTAACCCCCTCAGTAATCATTAACATTTTCATAAGAACTGTAATTTAATTACACATTTACTAACAGTTACATGTATTTTGTAAATAAATTACATTATTCCATTACATGCAACTAGTTACTCCCCAACGCTGATCATGTGATCCATATCACGTCGCAAAACTTTTAGAGACAAATTTGTAAGATTTTATTTTACAAACAGGGAAGCAACTAACAATTTTATTATTAACACATCTGTTGATGTTTTTATTAATCTATTTATTGTTTTAGTCTATGCAGAAATGAAAAAGTAAAAGCCAATCATCTTTATCTAGAGCCTGAAATGTCATTTTCACATCTTGTTTTGTTTGTCCAACAAAGCAAAACATAAATAAATTGAACTTAAATGTTACAAAACAGCTCAGATTTTAGATTCTGTTTAAAAAAATGACTGAAACAATTAATTGATCACTGAAACTGTCCATTATTAGTTTTCTTTCAGCTAAGAGAGTTTCAGCTGTAAGTTGCACCTGACTGAATTTGAATGTAAAGGTGCTTACTTTGTGTCCGGCCCTGCAGGTTATAAACATCAGCTCTCTGCATGCGGCGTCTTTGTGTGGAAACATGCTGTCTGGAAACGCGCACACGCCGCACAAATAAACACATGTAAGATAGCAAAGCAAACACACGGCGGGAGATATGGATTTGTGTTGATGGCCGTGTTTCAGTTGCCTCAGGCTGCGCACCTGTGGAGGAGCAGCTCAATAATCGTCTGTCAACAATGAGATGTTCGACTCCGTCTGTGGTGAGTTTGCAGCTCCAAACACACAGCAAACACACACACACACACACACACTCAGATGGAGAGACTGTCTGTGTTCGATCCAGAGCAGGTTTCATGACAAAACTACACGTGTGTGTGCGTGCAAATTTAATGTGACTGAACTGGTGGCTGGTCAGACACTTTAACCGAGAGTCAGACGAGACAAACATGAAGCTGAATAAACAAAAACACGATCAGATTCGCTGCTTCCTGCTTCCATCATCGTGAACCTGCCCAAACACTCATTCATCTTGCCGACAGCTGGTCAATCCGCCGCTCCACATCCACGATGCAATCACACGCCTCTAAGTGACCGTGTTTGTGTTGGAGTGTGTGTGACTGAGTGTGATATCCAGCCACTGTTGCTTTCAGCTTTCAAGAACATTATCACAGCCGCAGTGCAGGTATAATAAAACCGCAGGATATCAGTTAACAGTTGGAGGATCCAATCATCAGCCCACCTGTCGAGTCATTGAGACACTGTAAGAACAATATCAATCAAAAGATATGAGAGTGTTGAGGAGCAGAGAGGAGATGACAGCCATGACGGTCATTTTGACCATCTTCATGTTTATGTCATATAACTTTGTTGAATTAAAAACTTCAGTGCTGCTAGTCCCTGACTTTTCCCAAACATGTCTGCATTTTCATTTAAAATGTAATTCATATAAATTGCACTAAATGCAAAAAAAAAAAAATTCACCATTTCTGCCTATTTCAGCCACAGGCAGCCATAAAGACCGCACAGACTTCGCAGCGGTTAAATTGATATATTTTTCGCGCAGTGGCAGCTGCATCTTGGTTGCTTGGCAACTATCATTGTCTCTGTCAAAAGTAAAACTTTGAGAGCGGTTGCAAGTTCCATTTACAGAGGCAATTTTTTTTCCCCTCAAAGCAAAGCAGCACACAGCCGGGAGCGGATCTGGATGATCCATCTCTGATGAAAGGGAGTGTTTCCTCTTCCTCCTTGGCATATCTTTAGGTGTTATTTTGTTTTTAAAAAAGATATCCTAACACAATAAATGCATGACTCTCCATGTTGAGTATTTATTATGAGTGGTGATAGAATTTGAACCTGGCAGTCAAAATGACCACTCACAGCCGTTCTAGCGGGTGTGGAATTCTGGCCCATCTAGTGTTAAAGAAGTTATTAATTTAAACATTTATCACCAGTAGGAGGCGATATGATGGTTTACACAGTGAGACAAGTCAGCCATCCTTTTAAGTCCTTACAAGGAACTTTTAACTGGTTAGGAATCAGTCTAAATTTAATCCTGACACCTCACATCGCACCTACATCAGCATATGAGACCATCAGCGAGGACACTGGAGGTTATTCGCCTCTCTTTTACATTGTCTTTGTCTGGTCTGCTCAGTCAGCGGAAACACTACAAAACGCTTTACAGCACACAGATCGGAAGATTTGTTGTTTTCGAGCACGATCGATCCACTGCTCTCTTTTTACTATCTATGGTTGGAAGCAGGAGGAGATTTTTATTTAGATCATGTCAATATTTTGGCTAAATAAGTAGCGTGTTTCTTTCTCTCACTTCCAAAACAAATGCTCATGCTAGACAGGAAGCAGTACCGCTTCTGTCCACACACGGCGCTACAATCAACAGAAAATGAAAGTTCCTCAAAGAGGCTTTAAATTCAAGTTAAAGGACAATTTACACACTTGGAGACATTTATTTATTTGTTTGCTTAAATTTAGTCGAGGAGTTTGATTTTAAAGGGGTATTTCACGGCTGGAAAGACAGTCTTTATGCTAAACTGGGCTGTTTATGCAGCAGAAAGATGCAAATATTTTTGAAATTGGTTCTACATGGCAAAGAAAACAGAGAAGGGGCTGCTGTAATCTCATTAGTTCAAAAAGTAGAAAGTGCTCAGTTTTGGCTTGTTTGTGTTCAAGCAGGAAAACATGGCGGCCTGGTATCAAACATTTTCTATATGAGAGCTGTTTCACAAAAACTTGAAGCAGGAAAAATAAGCAACGTAGCGATAGAAGCTTTGTTCATATTTGATCAGCACAGCTGTTTGATCTCCATTTTCTTGAGCAGAAACAGAAACTTTATCTGGACAAAAACAAAAAAATTAAGTGTGCAGAATACGTGCGGATGAGTCGCAAACAGACCTGAGATAAGATCAAATACAACAACACAAACACCAGACGATAAGATCCCCCAACTTACAATTAAACTGAAAACAGAGCTGCGTTCTGATCCACAGTGGTCACAGAACTTGATAGCAAACAAAATAGAAGAAAGGCCAATATTCACCATCATTGATTAACACACACACACACACGCACACGCACACACACACGTTTGTTTACATTTCCTTTATAATAAAAAGACAATAAAATTTTCAAAAAAACTAAATCATCAGTTTCAACTGAACTGAGTAAAACACTAAATTCAGTGAGATTTTGTTGGATCTGCTATGACATGATGTTTATCCACGCATCATACAAATGAACACACACACACACAGACACACACACAGACACACACACGCTCACGAGCATATGGGAGCATTTAAACGAAGGTAAACACACACAAACAACCTGACAGCTTTGCTTTGTGTTTTGAGACATAAAGGGGCCAAAGTCTAATCTGTTACAGCAATCTAATTAACCACAGCTCTCACAACTGTCCAAAGTGCTTCAAAAGAAAGACGGTGAGTTTCACTTTGGCCTGAGGCGAAAAAACACGGCTTTCGAATGAAGAACGAGGGAGCGAGAGAGAAGCAGGAAAACTGAAAGAGGAGCAGCTCTGAAGTTTGTTTTTTGGATTTGTTTTGGTTGCGATGACTCTGTGAACTTGGAAATCTTCAGAGATTTACAGTGTTGGATGAACTGCTGACACTCTCACATCACAAACACATGAACACGGTACAGCAACAGCGCTCACTCCTAAATTCAACTTATCAGGCAGGCGAGAGAGTTCACTATACAAAGACGATGACATCAACAAGTACAATATGTACTTTTTAAGTATATACTTATATATTATATTCTTATTGCTGCAGTTTCACTGTTCTGTGCTTTAGAGGAACACAAGCACATCTTCTTCTACATCTTCATCATTATAAGTGCAACAAGTTGGCTGATTGGACAGAATGCTCACTCTAGAAAGTTGTAAATTGCCATGTGCACAAATAGTGTCTTTTTGTATTTGTATTTAGAGGAAATTAAATGGTTGTTATTGTGTAGAATTTGTTGGTGTCGATAAATCATCTTGTTGGAAATGTGTTGCTGCATCAATGCTTATCAGTATTTTTGCTGTTTTATTTGAGTATTTGTCAAAGAGGATTAGCAAATTATCAGATTCTCTTCAATTTATCCAATTTATCCATTATTAAGTCCAATTTGCACCAAAGATTCATGACGAAACAAAATGGTTGCAAGGAAAGTTGCACCGAGGTTAACCGGTCCATCTCAGCTCGACTCAAGAAGGGTAGTCGGACCCACCGGATGTGATTTGCGGGTATAAGACTGCCATTGGCTGAGTACGTGCCAGCCCGGCATTTCCCACCCCTTCTGCTTCCTGTGTGTTACCATTTCAAGGTCCTCGCTGCTACGGGAAACAACAATATTAACATCCAAGCTAGCAGCCTACAAATTGTAAATGGCAAGTTTTGATGATAGGATTTAGACATTTTAATGACAGGGCTCTCTTCAGCACATCTAAATCTTTCCCTGAAACGAGTTTACCACGCTATTTTGCAGAGGCACAGTCGTAGTGTCCCGGGCTTTGCGCCGCCCATGATGATCGTGATTGGTTTAGAGAAAAACAAGACAAGCTGAGTGCGGCAGAAGGTGTCTGGCTACGTGAGACTACAAGCCAGCTGACGGTGTCGCCTGTAACTCAGCCTGTCAAGTTGCCAGGGGCCAGTTTTAGAACGTAGGGCATGTCACTTGTTTCAACAGCCAATCAGCTCGTAGCGACGTCACCTGTCGCTTAGAAGTGCAGCATTATCATCAGACACTCCCTGCTGTCTCTGTTGGTTCAACTCCTCTGAATGTCGGGAATGCTTTGGGAATAAATGAGAGAAATTTACAAAAGAGGGGAGATCTCCTGTTTGAAGCTCCCGGCACAAACTCGTGCCAGCACCCTGGGTACTATGGCGCACCCAAGGAGGGCTCCAAATTCCCCCCATGTATGTTATGTTTCAGCCGTTTCTTCACCACTAAGGTCATGTTTAGATGAGAGCAGCCCTACTTAAAACAGAAAAGTCTTTCCTTTGCGTCTTCAAAATATGTATAATAACAACTGAAAGTACTGTAGTATGTGTGCAGGCTTGTGGTCGGCAGTACAAGTTTGTAATAACATACCGTCGGAGCTGCCGAAGTTGTCAACATCCTGTTGCTGCTGAGCCCTAAGCAGCCACAAATTAAAGAAATTCAGCCGTAGATTGATTCTAAAATTATGCTACGAATACATGAATTAGCCTCGACAGACTCTTGTCATATTTAACTTGCTTTTGCTGCACTACAGAGTGTTTAATCAGAGTTTGGCAGTGGCTAGAGTGGAATGCATTGGCTTGCGCTAGCATTAGCATTAGCATTAGCGTCGTCACCACGTTTACAGGCACTTCTGTTTGCAAGTTCACGCAGCCAGAATGACGGCTGCGGTTTCAAAAGATTCCCCTCTGGAACCCGGTTTCAAACGTTTGCAATTTCAGGGATGCCAGCACGCTGTTATGTAAAACGAAGGCCAAACCGCAGCAAAAGTTGTTTCGTTTGATGCAAAGATTTTGCCGTGTAAATTGCCCCTAAAACTGACTGCAGCCTGTAATTCACTACCAGTGTCTTCGTTCACGTTTTAAGGACATGCAAATTATCATTATCTGCTACAAAAAATCTGAAAAAACAGGAGTTAGAGCAGAGGTACAGAAAATCGTTGCTATGGATACAATACACTATCATCTTGTTGCAGAGCTGTAAACTGTATGAATGTTGCGGACCGACCCATCAGCTCGTCTCATCATGAACCTTTGGTGTAACCTGGCATAAAGCACGCCTCAACCTTTTCGGAATCATAGTTTATGAAAGAACAACCTCACAACCTTCGCTGTCTCTCGGCATGTGTGTTATCAGATCAAGTTGAGAGCTTGACTGAGTGCAGATGGCTGCACTTAAACCCAGACTGACTGCAAATCCATACAACATGTGTCATCATATGAATATACATGAGCACACTCCCTCTTCCTCTCACTTATGGATGTGAACGTACCTCTCTGTCTTTGAGCTTCATGGCAAGAACAAGCTGGTTCCTGTGATTGGCCAGAGCTTCTCTGTAACTGCCTTTGGAGAAGAGGGCGGAGCCAAGGTTCCCATGAGCTCTGCATTCACCTGACTGATCACCTGTGGATGAGACTTTCATTAAAACTGTTTCATTTCCTCACAGTCCATTCACATTATCGCTTGCTCTCTGTCCATACCTAAAGTCTTGGTCACCTCCAGGTCCTGCTGCATGTACGCTATGCTCTTCTCTGCGTTTCCTAAAGACCAGTACGCGGAGCTCAGGGCCGAGAAGACGGATCCACGCAGCTTCAGTGAGCATGTGCCAATCTTCAGCCCTGCCTCAAGGACCACAACAGAGGCTCCGTGGAAACTGTGTGTCAGCAGCTCCTGACCGATGACAGACACGACCACGAATGGACTCTTGTCCAGCTTCATCTTCTGCAGCTGCTGGTAGGTGGGCTCAAGGGACTCTGGGAAGGTCCAAGTAAACATGCAAAAACACTGATGAGGTGAAGAATGACATTAGCAATTTTATTAGCAGGCAAAAACCAAATAACAGCTCATGGATAGGCTTGTATAAAGTGGCGAAGTCACGCCCCTCTACTTCCGGGACCTTAATTCCGAAAAAATATGAACCGTAGTCAATGGAGAGGGACAAATTATTTTTGATCCTGTTTGGCTTGTGCCCTGAATTACACATATGATGTTTGCAATTTAAAAGATAGCTTTTATGTAAAGAAAGTCGAATTTTGTCATCAAACAGTAAAGTAAAACAACATTTATTGTGAGAATGCTCAGTGAAGTACACCTCTCGTCTCAGACAACATACGACATCAATACAGACATGGCTGTCAGCTTTGCGTTTTTCCCGACGAGGGGAAAAGTATTGAAAGAGGTGAAAACCATTATGAATCAGGTCATGTTGAGCTGTAGCTACCCTAACAAAACACACACGCATCTTGGTTGTCAGAGGAGGAAAAATGTTATGGTGTCAGTTACACAACTGGTGTTTTAGTCTTTATAATTAGGTATTTTCACAAGCTAATACATCGACCATTTTACATCAAACAGACTTTCTTCAAATGAAAAATCATCATTTAAATTGACAAACATCATATGTGTAATTCAGGGCACAAGTCAGACAAGAACAAAAAATATTTTTCCTTTTCCAATTCACTACCATTCATATTTTTTTCTGTACTGAGGTCCCATAGGGTCCATCGGAAGAAGTGTGACCTAGGTACTCTATTTTTATACCGCTTCACTGCCTCCATTAGGGCTGGTCTTAATTTGACAGCTTCTGATTGGTTGAAACTGTAACACTGATGAGCTCCTGCACCAATCTGTGCTGCTTACAGCATTTGTACATCATCATCATTTAGTATTTTCAGTTTTGCCAGTTTCCTAAAAGTACATAACAACTAATGATGATGTGGTCCTTTAGCCTGGTCAAACCCATCCTGATCACCCAATCAGCTTCAATTTCTGTTGAGCTCATGATCAGTCTGGACAGGCTCCACATTAAGAGGTTTGAGAAGCACCAAGAGAGTTGTGGGCCGATCAGCGTCTCCTGAGGAAGGTCTACTGGCAGCTACAGGCGTCGCTTCAGGAGTGCCGAACAATGGTGGGGGCTTCTGAGCAGGTTAGCATAGATGCTGCAATAGCATCAGTTCATCAAAACTATAGATTATTTGTTAACTGAGAGAAGAGTAAAGAATGACACCGCTGGTCATAGGGTTTGCTGATCTGACTGGCTGAAGTCAGTCTGCAATAGATGGTGACAGACGGATGGTTTATGCTGGGGTCAGACTACAAGACATGTTTGTCTGTTAAAATGTTCACTGTGTCAGATTAGGCAATTAAAGAGTCATAAATTCTTGCCGTGTCATGGCCAAGAGACATGACAGATGACACATTACTCCTTGATCAGTCATCATTTGCAATTCCTGACATGCGTGACATCACCAGCAAGGAAGCGCTCGCCACTGACCACTACTACTGACAAGCCGTTGTCGTGTGAGGTAAGCAAAAAAATCAAACATGCTAGTCTTTCTGTTGCAAGGTTGTGATGCGTCCTATATGCGGCTTCAGTGGTTGTCTATTACGACACTCTATGCAAAACATTGAGACATTCAATTGTAGCACCTGATGTTCATTGATAATTTCCAAGCCCACCCAACGCCCTACATCTTGCCGGTTGGGGTATTATTGGGCTGATAATGTGCAGTCTGACCTCAGCATTATCCAATCACTTGCCAAGTATTTTTTCAAAGAGCCTGCTTTTTTCCAAATGGTTTTCAAGGGCTTCTGCTTCTGTGCAACATAACATCTGACTTGTCAGCTTACTGTTCCTCAGCATACAGCTACAGTGTGTTAGACTGTGTGGATCACAATCCTGTACTGGATGCGAGCATTGGTAAAAATGGACTACACGCAGGCAGGCAGCGGGTGAAAGCAAAAATATATTTTTGATTTTTTCAGAATAAAGCAAATTAAAAAGATGTGCAATTTAAATTACTATTACACAGCCACAATTACTTTTATTTTGAAAGTCACTGACAAACAGGCCTTGACCTCACACACACACTCACACACACACACACACACACTTCGTCAATTTCGTCAGTGATCTGACAGAGATGTAGCTAGCCGCTAGCTGCTGCTAGTTTGTACTTCTTAGTGCTACATCAAAATGGATGACATAAAGGTAAAAATAGCCAGTGGGGAATACCAGCTTATGGATACCACATCATCCAGGACTAAGTCGGACGTTTGGGAAAAGTTTGGTGTAATAATAGAGCGCTGCAGAACAGATGTTTTAACCCTGAACATGCACTGAGCGATGCATTGCAAGCTGAGTTTCAGTTGAGGCTAGTGTGATAAGATACAGCGGGCAATGAACAGGAGTACATCAGGATCACAACGAGCATTGAGAGAGAGGACTTCATCTCCTTCTTACCTCAATGTGAGTGACTGTAGCCTGTGTGTGTGTGTGTGTGTGTGTCTGTGTGTGTGTTTAATCATTAATAATGGCTACGGGCAGGTGCGGCTTTGCCTTAGACATAATGATGCGTAACGGGTGTGTTCTGGTATGGACAGTGTTGGGAAAGTTCACTTTCTACCTGAACTAGTTCAAAGTTCAGTTCACTCATTTTAAAATGAACTAGTTCAGTTCATCGTTGATAATTCCACATTTTGAACTAAAGTTCATGGTTCCCAAAAATGAACTAATTTAGTTCTTTTTTTCTCCATTACTTTC
>JAQFJA010000011.1:20467116-20477565 GCA_029874485.1 Naso brachycentron | reverse complement strand
CCTCTCTCTGCCCTGTTTCCTGTCCACTCTTCAGCTGTCCTGTATATAAAGGCACAAAAAGCCCCCAAAAATATCTTAAAAAACTGGTGAGAACTGATTTTGAGATGGGCCAAAAAACATAAAACTTTCAGGGGAGTTGTAAACAAGCCAACAGTTTGACCAGATTATCTTGTGCATTTCATTAGGTTGTAAAAGTCAAAAAGAATCAAAACTGTGTGACAGACTTCTAGTTTTGAAATAAGTTAGCTGCAAACATTCAAAAGTAAAATTGTGCTTCCGTTAGCTAAATGGCTAACTACAGCTAGCAGTAACAGTTTGTATTAGCTAACTACAGCTGGTGAAATTGCCAGCTACAAATTTGAGGACTGCTTTTGTCATTTCTTATGTAGGATATGTTAGCTTTAGCATTGAGTAAAATGTGTATGAAGCAATCAAGAATATAAAAGACACCTTCATAATATTCTAGTTTTACAAGGGAGCTTAAAACATTAAAGTTAGCTTAAAATGGTTTTTGCTTTAGCTAATTAGCTAAATACAGCTAGCAATGACAGGAGTTTGCATTAGCTAACTTTAGTTTATGAAATCTGCAAGCTACAGTTTCAAACCTGCTTTTGTGTAATTCTGTGTCACATTAAAGAGGCATGGTTTCAGATGATTGTAATTCAATATTTATTTGTAAGCTTACAGGCAAAGCAACGGCACGTGCTGTCATTGAGCTCTGCAATTGAGTGCAAAGTTTTCAAAAGAAATAGCCTACTGACAAAAGCTAAAAAACCAAGATAAGTTTGAGTTTTCCTCTTAGATAATGAAGCCTTCAGAGTGAAACTAGAGGAAGAATTATTGTCTTTCTGGAACAACAGGGGTGGAGGGGAGCTGATGTTACTTACCATCACTTGGAAGCAAGATTCATTTTGCTAAGTCAATACCCCACTTATCCCACAGTGGGTGATATAACGACATGCTGTGTGAGTTGCGAGCTGTGAGCTGTAAACTCAGAGAGTGAGATCATTATTTAAGAGCCTGAGCGGGTCTGAGGGCATCATTAAAAACAGCAATGTGTACTGTGAAGATGCTGCTTTGTACAATTGAACACACCTTATTACCAGGATCAAGTATGATCAAACCCAGTGAATTTAAGCCAGCAGAGCACAGTTACTCACAGTCTGGGAATTAACAGCCCCTTCATCTTGCAAGGGGACATGATTGAAACAGGTTCTTCTAGTAGACGAGTCAGCCTGTAAAACACTGTGGCGGAGAACTAATGCTGCTGAGCAAGCATCTTTACAGAAAACTGGAAACACTTAATCGAACACAAATAAGAAACAAACAGCCGCTAAGGTCACTCAGTAAAACATTTATTTTAACCTTTCAAACTGAGTCAATATGTAGAAAAAATGTGAGGTGTGGGTGTTAAAGACTGGGAGGTGACTGATTTTGTACAGATCCAGAAGTTATACAAACGAAAAAGGAACAATAAAACATTTGAGAAAATCGACTTCTGGACTGTTTTCCACCTATAGGCATTATTGCAATAACTCCTATTCACAGACATGTACATGTACACACACACACACACACACACACACAAACTTGCCAACTGTTCCCTGGTTAATCTGCATGAATATTTATCACTGTTTCACTGGGATGCTAGCTAAGATGCAATAATTGAGTTGGAGTGGCCATAACCACCGTTTCCACTGGGACCAATAAAGATGTTACACGACCAGCTGTGGGCTCTTTCTCACAAACTAATGGCTTTATAAGTCGGTGTACTTAGTGTATTAAACTTAAAACTAAAATTGTAAAGGTGGAGGTTCATCCAAGGACAAAATATTTATATAAAAAAAGAGTTTTGCTTGATATTGAACCCTCGTTCATCAAGGACAGATTTGGTGGTCTGTAATAATGTGAGCGTGTCTAAGTGCATGTAGATGTGCAGGACCATATGCAGGGTCATCACTGATGTCCCCTGCCATCATATGTTGAGGGACTACAAAATTTATCTGGAGCCAACAGATTAGGAGTCGCCGTCTGTCTGATTTAACTCGAGCATGACAGCGCCTCAGTGCAAAGCTCTCCCTACATTAACAAACAACACGGGTCATTAACTGTTTGCAGCATTCAGTGGACATGACTGCGCTTGGCAGGAGGTTTTACAGTGTTGCTATGAGTATGATTATTGCCGTTTAAACTTCAGTAATTATAAAACTACCGTCAGAATGAAGTTCTGATGAAAATGCAAAGTAAAACTTGAAAGATACTGGATTATATTCATCAATATTTTACTTATTTGCACAACAGAGGTCAGAAAAGAAAAACTAGAAATACATGTGTGCAAGATAAACAACACTGCACTCACTTTAACAGAACACACACTAAATGAATGAAGCTTTTTGTAAACTTATCAAATAATTTACTGTGTAAACATACATAGTCTTTTCTGTTTTGAGTCAGTCTGATAAACTAGATTCCTCAGCCTCCATATCAGCCTTTGGGCCTTCTCAGTACCCATAAAGAACATGTCCTCCAACTAGTGTAACTAAATCTTCATGACGGTCGACTGATAATGTTCCCACAACTCTTATTTTGTTAAGACAAATAAAAGGTTAACATTAGAGATCAGTGCTGTTGGAGATCACTGACCAAGAGAGGACAGGAACAGCTTTATGCCACGTTCATGTCATATCAAAATTATCATTATCATCAGTTTCTGACTTGTTAATAGCGTTCACGTCAACATCCAAGACGTAATTACAACTAGGAAACTGATATTAGACGCTCTGATGTATCAGACCTGACTACATGTCAGCCAAAGCCTGTTTGTGATGTCATCCAGATGTAATGGATGTAGTTGCATCGTGACAATAAACATGATGCAGGTGTTGGTGTGTCAGTCCACAACTTCTGTCCGGGCTAAAATGCCCTAACGAATATTAGATGGATTGTCGTGATATTTCGTACAAATGATGAACTTAAAATCACTCTTCTAGTTTTGATTTTTTGTCCAGAACCAGCAACAAGCAAAAATTTACTTCACTAATCTTTAGATTTGCTAATGCAGTGAAATATCTTAACATCTACAGGATGAATTAATGCTCCCCTTTTTTCTTTATAGCCCCCATGAGGTCATTTCAATTTGTCCATTGCTTTGGTTTGCATATCTGTCTGAATTGTCAAATGTGAATACTGGTCTACAAAAAGAGAATCTGTCTCGTCTCTGCCATCCATCCCATATGAGGTGGACAAAGGATTGAAACTGTAACACACACAACACTCACATCATGCATTTACACCGGCTGAGATTTTTGTTGCTAGATGTTTAAGAGTCTGCAGCCCTTCATTTTCTGCACATTTTAGCTCACCATGCTCGCTTTATTTTGACAGTTCAGTTAACAATCTTTTCAAGCCAGTAAGTTTTAATTTTCAACTACCTGCCTACCACCAAACTGCTGCTTCACAAAGTCAAAAACTAACAGTAAAAAGTCACACATGCACAAGCCGTAAAGCCTGATACTGTTCTCAGGATTTGGTGGAGACCAAATGAGAGAAAGACGAAGGGCCAGGGCATTTCTCTAAGGGATGACGCCAGACGGGTTTCCATCCACCTGTTTTTATGCAAATTTTAAATTTGTGCATGAAAAAACTATGTGGAAATGCTTAAAAAAAAAAATTAGAAAAACTCCAAAAAAAAGTCTTTACACTTGGAGGAGGTGGAAAAATTGTCATATCAATAAAGGCTAAATGCTAGTAAGTGCAGCAAAAACACGACGACATACAGAAATCACATGATTAACCCTGAAGAGACACAGAGGTGGAGAGCTGTTGATCAACTCTTCTCAGCTGTCCAGTGTGTTCTCCGTCACTACTTTCCATTAAGTTTTCTCTAGTTTTTCTCTCGTTCTTGTTTTTCTTACACTGCTGACGGGCGCTCTTTCATTACACTATCTCACTGCAGCCCCATCCTCTGCAGTAGCACCCAACTTGAGAATTAGCACCACTTCCTGTTTATCGTGATGAACCAACTCCGATAGTCGCATAACAGCAGTGGATGGAAACATGCATAATTTCACATTTTCTTTTGCTATATTTCTGAAAATTCGATTAAAATTTACATACATTTGGGTGGAAACCAAACTTATGTGGCTCCGTTTCTGCTCAGGTGTATAAACAGGAAAACTTTTGTACCAAAACAACTTTATAAGGGAATTAATAAATCAGGTAAAGCTTATATTTTTGGCCCCCTGGTGCCATAAATCAATACATGCAGTTTTGACAAGAACACAGGATGTAGCTATAAAGTTTTCTAGCATAACAAAAAATATATAATAAACAAATGATGTCATACATCAGTGAGTGCTGAAATATGTTTTATTTGGAGACAAGTCCACAGCGTTGGTTCATTTTCTATATTGGTCAGGGCCACAGGATCAAAGTGTGAATGTTGAAGTGTAAGTCAACACATGAGAGATGTACAGAAGAGCATTTTTCAATCTCCTTTTGAAATGTAATGTCAAGGTCAATGTAAAGGACCAGCTGTCACATTTCTTCTTTTTTATTTCTTCCTGAAGAGCTCAGGCCTTCACTTCACCGCAGCTGTTCAAACACCTGATCCCTGCTTTAAACTTTCACTCTCTACTGTCATCCAGTAAACAGAAGTTCTAGCTCGAACAAACAAACACTAGAAGCATTTTGCTCAAAGTGCATTTTTTCATGCTGTGTGGATAACCTGCGCTGGACGTCAACTCAAACATTTAACCTTGGAGTAGAGACTGAATTACTCTGAACTGAGAGCTCTAAATTAAAGAAAGCATTTTCTCGGTTGCACACACACCCACATGTAATCTTGGTTAACCTCAACACACAAGGTTTATTCCCTAGGCGACTGAAAGCAATTCCCTTTTTCTTCTTCTCTGCCCGACTTTATCTGTAGCCCCAGACCCTGAGTCATTCCCTCGACCTTTTCTTGTATGTGAATACACTATCTGCCGCCATCTTTAAAACAATCTACCTCTGCCAATACTCCACAGTGCACACACACATGAACACACACATACCACAGTGTAATAAGAAAAATATGCATAAAAGAGGAGCGGGGAGGGGAGAAGGACAAGTGGCCCTCTGATCCTGTTAACTGCAGTACAGCGGAGGGGTTTGGTTCTCTTACATGGGGTAATTAAGCTGTCACTCAAGCGGCTGCTGCTGCATGTATGTGTGCGCGTGTGCTCGTGTGGCGGGGCGGCTGATCGTTTGATTGCCTCGCTGACCTACGACCCAGAGAGAGCAAAAATACCTTCTGGGAAAATGTGGAAGAGGTCAATGTGAAGAGCTCAGAGACGAGAATAGCAAAGCAGAGAGGATCGCAGTGGAGAGAAAGAAAAATTAGAGATATAAAGGCTGATGTGAACAACTCGGTGCTTATCAGTGCTGCATAATGATTCTGCCGTATTTGTGTTAGCGGGGAGATCCATCACTTCAAATCAGGCACTCGCAACTCTTTGACAAGAAAAGAAAGGAAGGATGTGGTGGAGTAAAATTTGCAGAAAGTCAAAGCTTCTTGAGAAACAATATTTAGGTGTCAGAATCGCAGAAAGCAGAAAAATCAAATGCATCCAGAGCCCTCTGGTGGCTGAGGGGTGACGGCACTGACCATAAAACACAATGTCCCTGTTTTGTGCGCCACCAGATAGCTTCGTTGCATGTCATTCCTCAACTCTCTCTTGCCTTATAGAGTGGTAAAGTAATGAGTCTGTCAGTTAGCATGTTAGCACTTCCTATTCCCTCGTCTCAAAGTGTTTTTTTGAATGGGTTTGTTTGAAAAAATGGTTAACACAGGCTAAAGATATTTAGACTTGTTTAGACTTTGTTCTGTAACATGAAATACGCCAGTGTAACCCAGTTTTTGAACTTCGGGTTAAAAGGTTAAAGGTGAAGGTTTTATACATCTTAAAAAAGGCGGTTGCTTACAAGTGGCTTAATGAAACTACAGTGTTTATCGGGGACGATAAAACGTCATCACTTGAAGGAATAAAATATATAACATCTTTGGAAACAGATGTGTGATGAGCAATAGACATAGCCATGATCACTAGCCAGATCAGGTCATGCTAGGAGGAGAGTTTAGTAGAAAAGTCAGGGTGTTAACTCAAATCAGAAGCTGGACACTGTAGGGTGGCGACATTCAAGTCATGTGAACACGATGTCGTTCGTTTATAGTCTAACAACAGCTATTTGCTTCTGTCAATTTCATTGTGGCTATGCTGCAAAAACACAACCGTGGTCTTCATCTGTTAAGATCATCACACTGAACAAAATGTCCAAGTGTCATATATATATTTGTGTTCATCACAGAGCTGATTTTCGAACCAGTCCAATGCTAACTTCCAGATTGGCTACAAAATTACTTCATCACTTCATCCTTCTGTTAATCATCTCTCATCAGCTATAAAACAAGACATGAAATGCCCAAAAAAACAAAACAAAAAAAGCCAAAACACATATCTAGTCAAAAAACGTTGCATTTGTACCCTTAAAAAGGTTCTGAGTCAATACTGAGGCACAGTGGTGCTTTGAACTAAATGCTAAAGTCAGCGTGCTAACTTGCAAATGTTTAGCATGTCCACAATAGCAATGCTTACATTATTTATGATGCAAATTTTCGGTGAACTTTTGAAATCTTGAAAAAAAAAGAAGCAACAAACTGGTCTGAAGAGAATAAACTGGGCTGCAAAGCGTAGTTTAGTCAGAAGATGGCAGTATATGCAATGTTACACGTGACGGTGATAAACAGTAAAAGCAATTGCGGTTCTGTTCTATGGATGACATCTAGAGATACTTTGGTCTCCACTTCACTCCACACGTGCCTCTTGTTGCTGTTATCAGTCATGTTTTCACATGTTTGGGGAACATCTAGGAAGACGGCGAAATCCACTTCTTGCACTAACATTAGCCCACTACTTCTTTTTGGAGCAGAACCAACAGATAAATATTTCCTACGTCACAATTATTCAACACAGCTGTTTCCATCTCCTGTTTTGCACATTAGCTGTTCTTCTATAAAAAGCAAAAATCACTCAAGTCAGCATAAAAACCTTTTTGCGAAATTGAGGATTCAATTTTTTGGTAATTTTGCCAAATCCATTTACAATTTCTAATGTGATATTTCAAAACGTCCATCAAATGTCATAGACAGTTAAGCGTGTTAGCATGTTAGCAGTTAGCTATAATCACAAACTTTCGCTTGAAGGTTGATGGAAAACTCATCAGATTTGTTGGAATCACGTCATAAAGTACAGAACAAATAAGCAAAAAATAAAGATAAAAAATATTTTCTGCTAAAACTTTTTGCCCGAGTATTCAGAGAAAATTTGTGATTCTCATTTTGATCTGAATTCATTCTTATTTGTTAGAATCTTTTTCTCATTTTTCCCGAAGGTGCGTTCCTCCTCTTTTACATCTCAGTGTCCTTCTCCTCCTCCACTTTTTACACCTCTAACACCTAAACTGAAAGCAGGGTCAACACCCTCCTCCTCCTCTCTAGGTGGTTCACCGTCTTAATTAGAGCCAAATCATCTGGGGAGAGATGAGGAGAGGTGGAGGACAGGAGGGGAGAGACAGCGCAGCACAGAGACCAGTGATTACTCGGGGGAGGACGCCACGCGTGCAGCTCCCACTCACCGAATCAGGGCAAGGAGAGAATACACTCTAATGATTCCCTACAAAGCTAATTAGAGCCTCTCTGTTTCACATTCAGCCTCACAGGTTATGATAATTCATAGAGCAGCAGCTACCCCGCAAACACCATTCAGTCATTAATCTGCCACACTTCTGCTCCTGCAACAATCCTGCTCCCAGATGCTTCACTCAACGTCTTACAGATAAACATATTTTATTTTGCTGCCGTCTCACTGTGTGCATGTAAGATACATATGTGTATTTTTTTTCGGTGTAATTAATTCACTGACAGGCCTGACTAATCCAGTAAATGGATTATCAGTTTAGAATACAGCACATTAGTGGAAAGAAAGAAAACGTACAGGACGTTAATCCAGAAATATACACTTTTAATTTTAGCTGACCCTTCATTAAGCCCTCCCCCAGAGCAGTGGTTGTCCAATCAGAGCGTAGAATCAGTAACTAGGCACAGCAGATCTATAAAGCTCTGGATTCATGAGATGTTGAATGTGTTTGCATAAAGCTGAGGCAAGTAGCTCTGTAATGAATATATATATATTTTTTTTTACATTCTAAGGTCCCGTGTCCACCTGCTGAGAGAGAAAAAAGGGCAGCACCAAGTGTGTTTTTTCTGAGTACGCGGCCTTTTTTTTTTTTTTTTGCGGCCACTCTAAGTGCTTCCAGTTGAAAATTTCTCAACTTTTCAAAAGGTGCTGATGATTTCACCGGCACTTCCTTCAACCAGCCAGTCATATACAGTAGTATAAGGCAATGACATTCACTGTATTTTTGTCTCTTGCTGATTGTGTCATTCGAAAAAAGCCACATACATGGGCCCTAAGATTCTATTAGTTCATGTTAGTGTAAAGTTGCAGTAGATACCTTCTGCTAACAAGCTAGCAAGCTAACGTTAACTGTAGCATGAGACTCATTGGAAAGCTACTAAAACTATTACTGCAGCCATTTGTGCCAGCTCACTTTTTGTTTCATTTTTGTCACGCTCTCTTTTAAGTCCAGTTTAAACCGAGACAAAGTAGTTGCAGGGAAAGTTGCAGCGGAGTAAACCGGTCTGTCTCCGCTCGAGCTCGAGCCAACTGAGGGTGTCGCTTGAAGTTTATATATAATAATGACGTAGTTAAGTTAAAAAAAGTTGTCTAGTTTCACTTCAAGTAATTGGCTAGCCACTACTGCTAACATGTGCTAGTTGACGATGTCATTTCACTACAAAGAGCTACAGATTGGAAGGTGCTTTTACTTACTTCTGTGTGAGTCAAAGACCAAAAACTATTCAAAAATACTTTGAGTTTCAGTGGTAAATATGCCACCATATTATTTCAAACTGCATTTTCCCATGTCGGAATAGGAAGCTTGACAGAAGTGAGGACAGACTTCTTTGGCAGTTTAATGAGAATATTATGGGTGTGAGGATGAAGCAGACCTGCTTACAGAGGAATTTAACGGTATTTGAAAAGGTGAAAATACCTTCACAGGTCTGTCAGGCTGCAGCATTTCTCATATAACCCTGACGAGGCTGCAGTCGACTTTCAGAGCATTTTCTCTCATTTGACATTTGACTCCATTTTTCTTCCTCACACATTTTTCTTTCTCTGCTCTCCTCTCTTCTCTGCCTGTGTCCAAACCACAATCTCTTTAACCTTTACCAGAAAAAACAAATAAATCTGAAATTCTCTGGCAACAAAACCTCATTATAATTGTTATAGGAAGCTGTGAAAACAATCTATTAAACGGTGAAACGGCTCAGTTAAATCAAACTTTTAAACTGTTGTCCCTGCCATCAAACAAGGGCAGGTGGAGCCAAGAATGACACACAAGGATGGAAGTAGCCTAAAAAATAAAAACAGCTGAAAAGAGATAAAAAGGACTCTGGTTTCCAAACATGATTTACATTCTTTTTTCCAAGCAAAAGCTTCATTCTTTCACAGGAGATCACTCAGGTGTGGCCGTGCATATGCTGAAGAGGAGACTGCTGCTGTCACACACAATAATTATTAACGGCATCAGCCCCAAAGGGCAATTAATTTTCTGAGTTGGTACACCTCCCCTTCTCCTCTCCGCCTGCATGTTTCCTATATGTGCTCTGCTCTCTGCTCCTCTTTTCTTTCATTAACGCTCAGGGCTCATCAGTAAGCGTGGCCCACTTCAGGCTCAATTTAGACGAGCTGCTTCTATACGAGCCAGCCAGTGAATTGTGATGTCACGGCCATTGTCTGCCAATTACAATTCAATTTAGCAGAAGAAACGCTCTGGAATGTGATTATAGGCAATATATAGTGCGTGTGTGCATGAGAGACAGAGAGAGGCAGCGAGTCTTAGCGAGCTCTCATTGTGTGAAGAGATTTGTGATGTTTTCCACCTTTCACTCAGCACTTTCAGACTCTGAAGTGGCTTCCAGTTCGTCTTTCTCCTCCCAGTTCTCCTGAGACTTTCCTCAGTCAGTTGGCTTCGTTTTTTCAGACAGCCTGACATTTGCACCTCCCCACTGCCTCGCTAAGCCGGAGCAATGAATACAGCAGGCACACACACACACATACACTGTACACATACGCAAACACACACTAGCGGCAGAGTCTGATAATACATATTGGAAACCTGTCGCGTTTTATGTGGATATGTCATGTTCTCAATAGCTTATTATCTGCATTATTTACAGCAAATATTCCTCCTCTCCACTGCCTCTCTGATGCTTTACTCACACTGCACCAAATGAAGACCAAAAACAAACGAGAGGGGATTCAGATTTACACAGACAAAGACATG
>JAQFJA010000011.1:20451446-20466128 GCA_029874485.1 Naso brachycentron | reverse complement strand
GCACAGGAAGTGAAGAGTAAAAATGACTAATTTACATTTTATTGCCGTTTCATACATGTATTTTGCTTTATCTTAGGTAGGGGACAGTTAAGAACTGAGACAGCCCACTGAATGTTCATTTCCTGTATCAGTTTCACATGGGTTTTGCTAATGTCCTAATGTCGTTAATGCCCCTTTAGGAGATGAGAAGCAGTCTTGAATTCATTCACTCTTATGGGAAAAATGAACGTAATCATTGTCACCAAAGAACATATTGGACCCATTATTCACAAAAGGTACGCATCTTCTGAACATTCGGACACTAAAATGGCATTTCTCAGACACACAAATTAGAAGAAAATCAATTTTTTTTATTCGAGACCTGTCTCTGCCTCAGAAACATGTTTACAGCACTTCCAGACGAGGCCCCACGCACTTAGGAAACAGCAAGTTTACACCATTTCACACCCATGGAGCAGCTTGCTGTGTGATATCTTCTGTCTTTGATCGGGCTACTGGTCCTAACAAAAAAAACCCCACTGTCCTGGAGTCTCTGCTGGTTGCCTGGCAACTGGTCAACACAAACCTCTTACAGGAAGTTGGAGAAAATGAAAAAAATGTAAGAATAACTACCAGGTGGTGAAATATCATAATTTCCCTTAAAGATAATCGCCCACAAACATGGAAAAACAGAAATGAATTTTAGTAAACAGCATGTACACAAACTACACACACACACACAGAACACACTCTGGGCAGAAGGTTGTAAATAATGACTGCTGCTTATCTTTCATTCCAGTGCCACAAAGCTCATTTAAATAAAACATTTTAAAGGAGGACGTGTTCTCACTCTTCTCGCTCCACTGCAGCTGGTTCAATCCCATTTGTTTGTCGTACACACACACACACACACGCATACACACACAATGCATACAAGCATTTCCCACCTGATGCTGTTTAGGGACGCGAGGCTCGCTCTGCCAACATTACAGCTCAGGTAAAAGAGGCACATTTATTCTCTGTGGCAGGTACACAGCGATTTGTGGGCTGGTTTCCACCAGATGATCACAAATAACTACATCACTTACGACATATTAAATATTCTCTGCATGAAGCTGCAAAGAAAAATCTCTCTCTTTATGAAAGATGGCATACCCACTTTGGCAAAGTTGAAGAGAGTTTAGAAAAAGCTGTAAAACCCAGAAGACACACGTTTTAAACACATTCACAGATAAAGTGAGTCATTACAGACAGATGAAGTGAGACTGGGCTGATGTTACTGCACATCTGCTACGGTTCAGTGGGTGTAAAGTGTGCTAGAAGGGCTACAAAGAGACTGTGTGGTGATGTGTGACAGCAATATCTCATTCAATCGGGGTTACAGACAAACCTAATGACGAAAGGCAAGAAAACAGAGAGTGCAGGAGGAGGAGGCGCAGCAGATATGGAGGCTATGGGACAAAGAGGAGAGACGCACATTCCTCCTCTTTTCTATATTCTGCTTACATGAAAGAATAATTGTTTTATTTGCGCTTCTCCTCTCCGGAGAGCTGTTAAAGGATGAAGTGGGGAGCCGCTGAAACAAGAAGAGAATCATGGGGAATAACATCATCCATGGGACAGATTAGGGTTCAGTCAGAGACAGTATCTGTACCAACAGACGTGGTGATGGGCGTGAAATAAATGGAGAGGTACAACAAGAGGAGAGAGACCGAAAAAAACAGCATGTCCTGAGGATATTGGAGCTGTGCAGCTCAATCAACATGACAAGCTGCCTGGGGGAGCGTCGTCCTCTCAGCCCCGGGATGCACCCGCACTTCTGAAAGAGGCGGAGAGAGAAAGTCTAGCTTTGGTCACCACTGTGGGAATTCCTTTAAGCAGAACCACTTTCTGCTTCTGCACTCAAAGACAGAAAGAGAGGCAGCACACAAGGACACATTTTAAAATATCACTCTATTCATCGCTGAACACTAACTTCAGTTTTTACTGACACTCCTGTGCTCAAAACGTCCATTCAGACTCCTGAAAAGAGACTTTGCACTTTAAAAATCTCTGATACGCTGTGAATGTTAAGAGTTACAGAGCTGATCTGAATATTAATAACTCCTCACGTATTTATTTCAAACCATCAGAAGGCCTTACATACACAGATACTCTACATATCACCAGTCATGTCAGCTTTATCTTTGCCAAACATCCAACATTGAGACAGAAAATGTGCTTATACATTTAAAAAAAAACTGTTTTTGCTCATTTTTCACCTTTTAAACACACTGATGACATCCTGCAGCTTCTGATAATTTAAGCTGCTCTTTTAAGGCGCATATCAGTATATGTTTGATTTCTCACCATTAGCAGAGATCAGCCCTGTCTGCTACTAATGTTGTTAAAATGTGACCATGTGTTTACTTTAGTAGATCTCAGGCTGCATTTTTAAACCCCATTCACTGCCATTTATTGTGAAACAGGGTACAGAAACACTAGCCTATAGGACACGTGAAAGTTGGTAAGTATGGGTAATTCACCCTTCTAAAAAGAACGTCTGTTTATTTGGTCAAATATTTCAAAGCGAGGGAGTGAAAGAGAGGGGAGCCTTGGAGACCAAAGTTATTACGCCTGGAAAAATAGTTCCTTATAAGTGCTGCCTTCCTAGTTTAGCAGGAAGAAGGATTTTGACACAGACGATCTTTTTAACTAACGTTGTCACACATTTTGAGCTTCTTTCTGTAAACAAACAGCATATCTCATTGATAAGAATATTTTTTGGTTTGTGGAAAAACGTTATGAGCTCTTAAAGTTGCAGTAGATAACTTCTGCAAACGAGCTAGCAAGCTAATGTTAGCTGTAGCATAAAATTCAATGGGAAGCAAATCCGCTGCAGCCGTTTGCACCGGCTCGTGCTTTATTGTCGCTCTCTTTTTTAAGTTCAGTCTGAACTGAGACGGAAAAGGGAAAGGTGCAGCAGCTCGTCTCAGCTCGAGCTCAAGCCGACTGATGCTGTGGCTCGCAGACTCTGTTGTTGGCAGAGGCGAGTCAGAGCACGGTGAGCTAATCAGTTCATACCGACGTCACCTGTTGCTAAGAAGCGCAGCATAGACTAGCCAATCAGGACACAGAGTACAGAGAGCATCACTGATTTTTCATTTTTTTGCAAAACCCTTGTCCCGGTGACAAAGAGAATATCATGGTAAAAACAGGGTTTACTGGAGACCAATTTAGCAGCGAATGGTGTCATTTTTCAACAACTATTACGCTGTTGAATCAGGTTATACATCATAATGACAAAGTTAAACCAAAAAAGTTGCCTAGTTTCACTTTAAATTTAATTTTGTGACCTTCTTTAAAACATATCGACCAGATGTGACTGATCCACGGGAAATATATATACAGTTAAAACTGCCCAGTTTACAAAGTAAAACCATGTTGAAATCATGAATTTCTTGTTTCCTCTGAGTTTTCATCATCATCATCATCATTCGCTGCAGAACATAATAGCATCAAACAGTGGCTTCAGACCCGTCGCCTGCGGTGCATCTTCCTCTGGATTAGAGCAGAATGTGGTGATTAGTTGGTGGACACATTCAAACAATGTCTGACTGAGTCCTTGTGCAAAGAAGGGTTTTAGTTGCAGGGCTAAGTCTTAAATCAGAGGCAGGAGTGTAGCTTTAAGCAGCTTAGCAGCATTGTAAGTAAACACATTACACCCAGCACATCGCCAATCCAGCTGAGCTGAGACAAATATGAAATGTTTCATGAGCTCCTGCAGGGAGCCTCAGAGAGAGAGAGAGAGAGAGAGAGAGAGAGAGAGATACTTTTTATTTTATACACTGGAAAAAAAAAAAGAAAAACAAGTGAGTCAACCTACAGAACTGAGCCGAGGTCCCTGAAAGCAACACACACGCACTGTTTCAGGGGAGTTACACCCATTGTCAACAGTCAGCTCATAAAACTCATATGTAAGGCATCCGTGGATCAACTGTTAACACACACACACACAAACAGAACAAGTCACACTGTATGATGCAGCGTTTATTGTTCAGCTACTGCATGTTCACCTGTGATTAAACTTAAATATGAGGACAGTCAACCAACTGGTTGAAAGCTAAACCATCATACATCAGAAAGCTTCAAATCTGCACCCGACTTTTCTCCTAGAAGTGAGATTCATACAGGTCTAATTTTTGCCAAATAATTCTGGAGGGAAATGTAAGTGCTGCCAGGAATTTGCACACTGCAACAAAGAAAGAAGAAGGTAGAGGCCAACAGTTCCAAAGGGAGGGGGTTCATACGAATGTGTGGCCGTCCCGGCTATCGAAACAAAGAAAAGAGACACAGAGAAGGCGTGTGACGTCACTCTTCATTCTAGACATCAATACACTACTTGTTGTTACACAGTAAAATATGTTTTTACTGAGATCAAATAAGGCTGAATTTTGTATCGAGCACTTTTAAGCTCTGGGTTTTTTTTGTCAGTAACTGCTGGGGGAAATAACTTCTGCTAAATGCTCCACTATGTTCCCAAGCTAGCTGCCAAGTGTGTCAGTCTACTGTTTGATCAGCAGCAATGTACAGGAAACATTTTCCTGTGATTAGAGCTGTGGACCTCGATAGATTGTACCGAACTTCTGAATTTACATGGTGTAAATAATAAACATGGCAACACTTGAAGAGGTTAGCATTTTGTTAATTCTGTGATCAAAGCAGAAAAAGCTGCAGCTGCTCCGTCATAGGTCTGTTAGCTTGTTTTTAAAACTTTGTTTTCTCTGCTTATCATTTCTACAGGTCCCTGATCCTGTCATATCCCCATACTGCCCCTACAGTTCATGTGGGTATGCAACATGGGTATTGCATCTTGCAGACGTGTAGCATTATGTGCACAACCACCACTTCACACTAATGCAGGATACACAAGGAAGCTGCCATTTGCACGCGGCGCTTTGTGAAAAGCACGTATGTCTCCAGTCTTATAGGCAATAAACCAAAGCAACAAACAATAGTTCATCTCTACAAGTGACCATTACATTGCATATTTTTCTCTGATCCATTGTTTATATAAAAATATTGACTTTAAGAGAAAACTTTTTCAGTCTGACTTAACTTTAAGCATCTATTTGAAAAATATACATGATATTAATGATATATCCACACTGGGGGAAGACTATATAGGTCAGGGAGGGATAAACAGTCATACATCAGGAACTAATGAGGACAAATGTGAGCAAATGTTACAGATCTGCTCATTAGGGATGAAACTCCAGAGTAAAAAAAATCTAATTGAGGCCATCTCACACCATATACATGAGAATATCCCTCCACCTTCACCTCACTGCTCCTTCATCCCTCTCTCCTCCCTCCTCTTCTCTACATTCAGCTGATCCTGGCAGATTTTAGTCCAGAGTCAGATTGATCCCCTGGCTGGATGAAGGAGAGAGGACTCATTCACAGACTCGTCTGGATGACAGGATGGGTCCCTAAGCAGCCTTCACACTGACTGTCCATATTCCTCATGATTACATTTTTATTTCTTTGTTCTCTGACTTTGTCCTCTATCACACCGTGCTTTTCCTCTCAGTCATTCATTCTCTCTTTCCTCCTGTCCGCAGTTTAATTGAATTTGATTTTATTCTACAGATAAAATGGCCCTGAAGCAAAAGCTCACACAAGCAAACTGTAAACATAAAACTGCATCTGCATGAGTGTGAATTTATGCGTTATGTGTGTTTGTGCACACGTACCAGCTCTCACTAGAGGTACATGGCGCCGGGCAGAAAGGGAACATTGATTTTATGGCATCTTACATCATTAAAAGACAGCTTGATTCAAAGTAATACGCAGCAGTCTATGTCACAGTCACTGCCCTCATTCACTCAGTCTTCTGATTGGGAAAAGAAAAGCTTGAATATTTGCGTGTTTGTGTTTTCATTCTGATTCAAAACAAATGAACCCAAATGACGGGAATCTGCTTCTACATATTCATCCCTGCAACAAGTAACTGATTTTTAAAGACTTTGGGAGGCCAGTAAGGTTTGTACAGTAGATCTGCAGCCACAGAAACACAAACACACCATAAGCGGTCCACTGAGTCTCTTTCAGTCGATTTCGTCACTCGGTGAGGATCCTGAGGCGCGAACACATGTAAGCTAGAGCGAGATGTCAGGTCAGCATGAAGCCTTCACAGACACACATGCAACTTTTCATGAGAGGCAACACTGTTGGAGTGCACAGTTCTGAAGTTTGGTTACATCTTACGAAGAAAAGTTCAGTTCTTGCACACTGTCACTTCATCAAAAATGAAACATCTCAGTTACAGACCAGACACAATCCTGGGGCGCCTCGGTGGCTCAGATGGTAGAGTGGACGGCTCATGTACAGAGGCTATGTGACCCGAGTTCAATTCCACCCTGTGGCTTTTTGTTGCATGTCATTACCCCCCCACCCCCATTTCCTGTCTAATCCTTCAGCTATTGATAAAGGCACAAAAGCCCCCAAAATATATGTTTTTTTAAAAAAGTTGCTTTCAAGTTTGGGATACCTTTTTGTTTTTTGTTTTTTTTAAAAGCTCATAAGGATAAAGAAACAAAAATGTCTGGTAAAGAGAGAGGCGGAACCAGATTTATTTGAGCCAGAGTTTACCAACGTTTAGAATAACTGTAACACGCAACACAAAACACTGGGTCGGATGTGTTGGATTTAGGTGCTTTTTTAGCCAAAATCAAAGTGTTTTGGAAGCATTGAGCCTACAACACAATACAGAAGACTTGGAGTATTCCACATGAAGCTGTGGAGAGTTTTGGATGGACGTGTTTAGATGGTTTTGATGCTTTTAAAAGTGAACCTCCACAGACTGCCAGCAAATGGGAGCGCACATTTTTGATATCACCTGTTTACCAGGGAGGAAGGCTGGAAGGAAAAAAAAAATCTTCAAGACATATAAGGGAGAGTGACTGATATACAAAACAGAATTTTGCGATAAAATATTACTGTAAGATTCTGTTTAATTCTTTAAAAGTGACCTGAATGCTTCTCTTATAAAATCAGAGCTAACACTGTGACAATTTAACCTCTGCTGGTTTCCTACACATCTGTTAAACGGGTGCGATCAACCAGGCAGTAGAACTTTCTCTACTTTACCTTCACAAAACCTGCAAAAGAAATCTGAACACACACGGGCCACACATCCACACGACTGGGGTTGTTTACAGTAACTCCTCTCATCATTGCCATTAGCACAGTAACAGCTGAAAGTCTGGCCCTGTCAGCTCACTCAGTCCTCTGGGAGCTGTGCTGCTGTTACAGCTCCATCCACCACCTCAACTTCAGGCCTCACACTCTGTTCTGAGCAACACTGTCATCGCCACCCTATGATCTTTGAGCCAGAAACAAATATAGTAAGGCATCAAATCTCAGTTCACACTACCCACTCAATAGATGGAGGAGGTTTTAAAATATCAGCAACTGCCTTCTCAAACATATTTTCCTTCTCAGTGAGAAGAGTTGCTCCTACTTCAGACTTCAAACAGATCTGGATGGTAAAGTCACGCCAGCAGCAGGATGCTTGGAGCTAAATGTGAGCGTTAGCATAAGCAGTGGCGGGTTAAACCAAGTTCATTTATGCATAGTTATTCAAGTCAAAGTAATTAACTGTAGCACTTTTTGTTGACAATAAAAACAAAGCACAGTATAAAAACACTGAATAAAACAGAAAAATAATGCACGACAAAAATAAAATGTCCATTTTCAAAAGGGGGTTTTCACTGTTACTATCATATTTCCACATTCTGCTTCTTTATGATATAATAATTCAAGAGTTTAGCACTAATAAAGGCCAAACACTCAAATGCCTTTTTTCCGTGATTAAATAAGTTTTTTGCACCTATGTGAAGTATATTTTGCTGATTATTCTCATGCACCTTTAATGTTTTCAGTCCATATACAGTCAGAGGGTCAACAGGATCCTCAGGATTCATCCTCTGGAGAACATGAACATCAGTGTAAAATGTACCAACAGAGCTGAGAGATGTTGAGTCATATGTCACAATTCTGTGTTAGCTTAAGTTCAAATCAGAGGTGGTTTAAAATAACACTAATCAAGCTACAAAATGCATTTCGCAATAACCTGCAACACATTTTTTTACACTGTCAGTTTATTTGTGGATCATTGATCAATTGTTTAAGCTGGAGTGCCAAGATTTTTGCATCTGGATGAATTTCCGTACCTTCAATTTGTTGCCAAAAGTGATCAAAATGCAGATCTAGCCTACCACCACCAGGTCAGTCTCTGGTTTCTGCAGTATACAAGTGCATTTAAGTCACACCTGAGCACCAGCACTCAACTGGTGTTATGCCAGCCAGTGACTGGTTTACCAGAGGTACAGTGCAGAGCATCCGTACTGACTGAGAAGTTTAGAGCAACCACGGTGAAGCCTTTTGTATCATTAGCACATCGACAGTGTTGGTGCAGTTCCTCTCATTGCCAAAGGGGGGGAGCAAAAGTTCAGCACTGCAGATTTTAAGCCTAAAATAAATTCATAGAAATTTGACATAAAATTTTTAAAAAGACCAAAAATGAAAATCAATAAAAAAGTTAAATTACCCTACTTTCACTACTCCAAAGCCAAAGACATTAAATTTACCGCAGAAAATAAAACTACACACATCAGAGCAGCTGCAGTCAGTGAAGGTTCAGTGTTGTTGTTAATAAATGAATTAATGAATGATTAACCAGTTTTCATTTATTTAAATTACTGACAAGTTATTTTCCTGCTGATTAATTGATTTGTTGTGTCAGACCTATAGTTGTCTGTTAATGGTCTATTAACACAAATTATACAATCAACTCTTCACTGCAAGATCAAAAGAAACCAGGGGTGGGAATCACTGGAGACCCGCGATATGATATCATCGTGATACTCAGGGCATGATACGATTTTATCATGATATTGTGATATGTTGAGTATTGTGATATCATATGTTGTAATTTTTTTCACCTTTTTCAAATGTAAATATTTTCTCAAAGTTAAACTTTGTCAACATCATCTAATCATACAAAGTTTCCAGTCTATTTATTTCATAAAATTTTTTCTTTTTTGCATTTTTCATTGCATAACCAGACAGCGAGCACTTAGCACCATCTACTGGACTGAAAAGTAAATTGATTTTTATTATTCTATTACCCAAAAAGTAGAGATTGTATTTACAACATTTATTAAGAATTTATAATAAAGTATCGATACTTGCTGTCTATGAATCTATATAATACTGTCACACAAAATATAGCGTTACTACGCCCTGTCGACTTTTTCCTCCACCCTTATAAGGATCAGACACAAACACAGTCTATCTTTCATTTAGCCCATGATGTCACCGTGTGTCCCATGGCATTTATGGACTGTCTGATGGACCCAACAGTCACTTCACACTGACTTTACTTCACTTTATAGTATCTTGCATGTGTGTAACTTACAGAGTTTATGGCATTTTTATTCTTCAAGGCATCCCTGTAATATTACTACAGTTGGCTTTCAGTGTTCCTGGTGGTGATCAGAGAGTTTAGAGCGACTTTAAACAGCTTTATGGAATTTTTCATCTGCTGTATAATCCTCTAATAATCCTACACAGACATGTTGCTGCAGTGTCTTTGTGAAATGCGGGTTATTAACGGATTATCCTTAATAAAGTGTCCGTGACTGCGCTCTCTCACAGGGTTTAAATAGCCCTGTTGATCCCAAACGGTGCCAGTCAGCCGTCCGACACATTCCGACACAACTTTGGAGTCAACTCACCTTCTTCCGGGGCTGCCATTTCATCATATTTGTAAACCAGAGATGTGCAGCATCAAAGTGTCACAACAACAGCCGGTGTGGAGCGCTGCGGACGCGGCGGCAGAAGCATCTCACACCGGGAGGGGAAGCTGCCTCCGCCGGCTTGTAACACTCGCTTGTGAGGGAGCGGAGCGGAGCAGACGCTCCCGGTGCAGGAGATAGTTAGTTAATCCCGTTAAAATGACAGAGGAAGTCTCCGGTGACACCGCGCGCGCAGTGTTGCCGTCCTGTCATCCAGCCGCCGGCTCGCGCAGAGCATCATCCGCCTGCTCAGGCAGCTTCTGCGGCTCTGAGGACTGAACTGAACCGAGCCGAGAGGCGCGGAAATCCCACACCGACTCTCCCTCTCTCTCCCCCTCCCTCTCTCTCTCTTTATTCTATTAGCCTAGTTTACTCACACTGCATATAATTGGGGGCTAATCGGTGGCAATGCACTACGCCTAAGTAAGCATTATTGTTTTTGCACTTTGAGTAAGCCTGCATATTTCTGTTAAACCACATACCTGTGTGTATTTCTGTGCTTCTTCTACTTAAGATAAAAAAGAGTGATGTAAACCACTTCCTCACCACTGCGCTGCAGGCTGCACTGTAAGGATGACATAAAGAATTAAAAATGCCATTTTACAAATAGCCTATATAAAGTCTCAAAGGCATTTTGAGTTCACTCTTGCATATTGCACATCTGTGTAATGTAAAGGTAGAATTTTTGCAGTTGTGCTTTTTTTCCTTTTGCAGAAAACAAATATTTTGATTCAAAGCCATGCTGCAGATTCACACATTCATAACTTTTAAAGCATTGTCAGCAAAATGTTCTTAAAGTAGGATAATAGTTACACCAACCAAATATGTTATAGCGATGTTTTTACTCATCCTCTGGGTCGACACACAAGCAATAAATAAATGAGCTGTTTCAAACACATTATAATTCAAATATACTGTATAAAGACTTTTTAGGGATTAATGTAAAATATTTTCAACTATTAGACCAAATATTATTTATGAAACATGGCAGCATAAGCAGTGAATGAACTGAGATGTAAAGGAAGCAAGAGTAGCTGGGAATCATGATCATGAATTCATCGTTTGGTGATCACAGGATAACAAGGCACGTTTTCTCCTCATAATGGAACAAGAAAATAAGTCAGTTTTCAAAATAAAAGCCTCTGTCCCACTGAAGCTGAGGACGGCCATGGTTGCTACCATCTTTTTAAAAAATTCTTTTACCTCAAGATCACAAAATAATCATTTCCTTATCACGGGATAACAAGGCATGTTTTCTCATGATAGCGGAATTTTTTTTTAAAAGTCAGTTTTCAAAATAAAAGGTTCTGCTCCTCTCAAGATGAGAACAGCCATGGTCACTACCATCTTTTTTTTCCATTCTGTTATCTCGAGATCACAAAATAACCATTTCCTTATCATGGGATGACAAGGCATGTTTTCTCGTGATAATGGAATCATTTATCTGGTGAGCCTTCATCATGGGATCGAAAGTGAGTGTCTGGTTAATGATCACACAGATTTGATCCCCCACAGTGTCGGGGAGGATTCATAACTAAACAGTAAAGAAAAGTATAAATGTTTAGTTTCGTTTCCTGCAGTTTGAGAAGACAACTATGCCGTACGGATCATAACAAAAACATCTTGTTTCTGATAATTAAAGATGTTGACCAACTCCCATCTCTGCATCAGCCATTGGCTGCTCAGATAAAGCCTATAGGCTGTTATTAAAGGCATTATTATGGTCACAGTTTTTGGTGAGACTTGCCCGTCTCACTGAGTGACTCCCACAGCATCTACACATGGACACTTTTCAGCACTAGTCCTAATCCTAGTCCTAGTCCTAATCACTTTTATTAGTAAAGAGGAAACAACCTTTTATTTTGAAAACAGACTTTTTTAATCCTGTTACCACGGACAAACAAGCCGTTATCTTTGATAATGAGATTGTTATTTTGTAATCTCGAGATAACATAATGAGGAGAATGAGAAGTCACATGTAAGTCTATATAATTACAGTATAGATCAGATAGTGCTACACTGTATTAATTAGATTTTTACTCAGAGCATGAATTTGAATTTGTGCTCCTGCTTGTGCTCCAGTAAAGATTAGGGCTATTGTTTAGTTATTATGCTGCAATTCTGGAAGGTTTTTAAAAATATTAATTCTCAGAGATGCAGCATGATCATGACACTAGAAACCACAAAGAAACCAGTGAATACAATTAGTGTGATCAAGAAAATGGCAGAAAGGGAACCACGTAGACCAGAACATTTTCTGCTGACATTTCAAAAATAGAGACCTATTTTCAAATTAATTAGTCAGCTCACATTGTTATATAGACGCTTTGTAGACCAGCTGTGTTTCAGTATCCTATGTGCTAAGCAACATAAAACATTTTCATCATGATGTCGTTTATGCTTTTATCAGAACAGTCTAAGATCACATCCCAGAGAGACACAGATACAAAACCCAACATAAATAACAGCAGAAAGAGCAGAGAGTGAAATGTGTTGAGGAACACAAGTGAAGGCATAAGGAGAATCCCACACCTCAGTCTGCATCTCTGCACTCAGGGTGGCAGGGAGGGTCTGAAATCAGAGCCGAGGGTAAAATTATGGAGGATCAGGGAGATGAGAGGGCAGGGACACTGGGCCTCACAGAAAAGCCTCCAGGATCCTTTACACAAAGACAGAGGGCAGATCTAACACCCACAGGCCTGCAGAGCAAAGGACAGAGTATCAGATACGTTGGTAAAGACTGTGACGGACTGAGGGAAATACACAGAGGATGAAACAGGTGTCACGTAATTGGTGGTTTGTCTGTAAGGCTTTTATAACACACAATGGACACTAGAAAGCAAAAGGACATAGTGAGAACTACTGATTCCTTTACAGCTGAGAGTTAGATGAGAAGATCAGTCGTGTCATCACTCATCATGCAGTCGGTTAGCTTAGTTTAGTTTAAAGACTGGAAACAGGGGGACACTGTTGCCTGAACCTGCCAACAGAAACGAAATACGCCTGATCACACATTGGAAATAAATTTTATTTAAGTGAAATTAAACGCCCTCTGAGGTTATGTGCATGTCTGCTTCTTGGCCGGGTGCAGTGGCTTTCTGTCAACACGACAGACTAAACTGAAACCAGCATAAACTCAAGAAAATCACTGCACTCAAGCAAAAGACAGACAAATAACACACCATAAAACCACTGGAGCCCAACCACATGGGATTTTGTGGCCAATGCTGATACGGATATCAAGGAGTAAAAAATTCTGATATCTGACATATCGACTAATATTACACAAAATAAATGTGCCTAATTTGGTTATTAAATACTTGTGACAAAATATGTAATGGAGACAGAATATCTTAAATTTTAACACACTTCATTCCAAACATCAGTGCACTGAACAGTAAACGCTACACTTATTAGTAATTGAATAACGACTGCCCTCTGCTGGACAAACTATGTAGTTACACCATTTTAAATCACAAGCCCAAGCATTTTTCCAGCCTTAAAAAAATATTTTAATATTGGCACATATCGGAGAATATTTAATACCAATGTATGTGCAAAACTTTGATCACGGCCAATATCAACCAAACAATAAATCTGTCTGGCTGTAAAAACCCCAGCTAATAATAGATGCTTTAGACGTGTTGGCAGGTGTTTTTTGTTACCTTTAGTGCAGCCAAGCTAGCTATGTCACCTTGGCAGCGGTCAAATAGTCCTTTTTGCTTAGGAAGGTTCCTAACTGAGTGAAATGTTCCGGAAGTAGTTCATGATAAGAGCTGTTCGAATTGTCTAAATGCTAAGGAAAGGCGGCTCAATGCTTCCTTTCATATCTCCTTTAGCATAGGATACACCAGACCATCCTTGGCAAAAGGAAAGATTATTCCATCCCACAATTCTCTGCGGCAGCAGCACTCATAAGCGGCTCACTGTCCCACTGCTCGTGAATTCAAATGAATAATGATGGACAAAGGACACAGATCATGTAGGTTACCATTGCTCATTGATCCTTTCCAAATTATGTCATGACGTGCCTTAACTTGCTGATAATCTGATGCCTCTGCTTTGAACTCTCAACATTATGTTAAGCCCACAGTCGAACTATGAGCGTTACGCTGCTGTCATTGTAATATTGTTAAAGCGAAAACGTTGAACAGTCAAGCTGTTCAGTTAACATGCTCAGTAGCTTTAGACTGTGCATTAATTGTTCCCTCATCTTGAGCATATCATGTTGCCAGTGTTTATGGATGTCATGCGGCCACATTGGTAATGCAGACGTATTTCTTAACGGGTTGTTAATGTTTAAATTGTCTGCAAGGTACAAGACGGTCAGGACGCACAAGCAGAGTAGTACATCTAAGATGCGCCTTTTGTAGTCCATCTTCAGAAAATTGTAGTTTCACCACAGCACAACCATGTCAATAACATCGGCCGTCACATGATTACGTAGCCTAGTGAAAGTGCAGTCAGATTCTCAAAGCACAGCAGTTGTCTTTTCCTAAGTCCTTTTGAATTCTCCTTTCTCCTTTCCCTGACCTCATGACGTTTTCCATAAGGGTTAAGGAAAAGAGGTTAGGAAAGGACTAATGAGGTGACTATTCGACTGCAGCCCTTATTTTCAGTCTCAATGCTAAGCTAAGCTAAGCTAAGCTAACCAACTGAAGCTACATAAAGATACTGACATGAGAGTGGTATTGATCTTTATGAAAACAATTAATGTTTGGCACTTAATGCTAAGCTAAGCTAACTCTACCCTCATCTGGCTCAAGCTTAAAGGGGAATTCCTGTTTTTTGACCCCTGGACCTTATTTATAGGAATAAATACGCTCATATACTCACCCAGACAATTTTGGTGCAGCTTGGA
>JAQFJA010000011.1:20427303-20437393 GCA_029874485.1 Naso brachycentron | reverse complement strand
ACGGTGAGTACTAAGACCCGACCCATATATCGGTTTGTTTTGCTGATATTATCTGCTAATATCAGCCTATCACCAACATATCAGTATTAGCATATACTATATATTCTCCAATATGTGTCGATAATACAATAATAAAACTTCACTTCGCTCAAAGCATCCATCTATAATGCATTATGAACATACTTATAATGTGTTACAAAGCACCTATAGTGCTGTATAATCATAGTTATAAGCAAGGTTAGAGATAACCCTAACCATAACCACAACTATACATAATGCATCATAAATGTGTTCATAATGTGTCATAATGTGTTTTATTACATGGCTTTGTTGAATGCTTGACTCTGATTGGTCACTCACGGCATTTTAAGATCTGTTATTTCTGTATAACCGACCGTTGTTATGAATAACAGACCGTTGTTACGGATGATGTTCAGACCTGGCTCATCTTCGGGATAGAGAGTTTCTCGTCCTGTCATATCACTGTCTTTTTGAAAAAAAGTGAAGCCCCTAGCGCAAAGCGGAGGGTCGACCATCATCCTGTCAGTGTCCTTTTCACAAAACAACCTGCTCACTTGACATTATCCCTTACATATACGTTCATAATGTGTTATAATGCATATATACAGAGAGAGACAGGCTTCATAAGAAGTGTTACCAAACTACTTTTTAAAACCCGAAAAAATTAGAGATTAGTAATTGGATTAATGGTTTAAAATGGTGCAATTATGTAGGCTGTCCAGCAGAGGGTGGTCTATTATTTAATAACTAATAAGGGTTTACTGTTGAGTGCACTAATGTTTGGAATAAAATTTCTTAAATTTAGGATATCCTGCCTCCATCTCATATCTTTGTCACAAGTATTTGATAAACACATTCAGCTGATATTATATATGTAATATCTGTTCTTATATTGGATATTGGAATTTTTTGCTCCCTAATATCAGTATCAGTATCAGCATCAGCCCCATAACTCCCATATCAGTTGGGTCCTAGTGAGTACAGCAGGTCAGGCTGTGGATGGAAATTGAAACTGTGACGGATGTTTACAGCAGAAAGCTGTTTCCATTTGCCATTGTTTTGTCTTCTAAATGAGTCGAGCTGGGTTTTGTTTTTTTGTTTTGCCTTTAAACTTCCTGATTTTTTGAAAGCCTGCATTTCTTTGGACCTCAGTTCAGACACAACATCAGTTTCATAATCTGAGTAATTAGCTTGGTGAAGGCGTGTTATCATACCAGATAGAAATGATGCCGCAAAATGTGCTGTTAACCTTTAAATTCAGTCGCGAGCTGCTATGCTGTGGTCAGTTGTAGCTCTAAGTGGGTTTACTGTTGAAATAAAAGAGCTGCTGCGTAAATCCTTGTCCTGTGACATTCATTCTCGCTCACTCACACTGTGATAGCAGTCACACTGCGCCATGTTCAAGTCCGACCGAGTCCCTCTTTTATTATCTCCCACTGCTGTTATCTTTCTCCTTCCTCTGCAATTCTCTTTGCACTGACAGCCGAGGCACCCGACTGTGAGAGATGAACACAGAGGGAGGATAAAGAACGAGTAAAAAAGACTCCAGTAGCTCAGGACGGTTGCTGAGACAGCAGAGTTTGGCTGCGTCTGGCTGCGTGTGAGCAGATGTCTTACAGCAGCACATGAACCAACGCTGCAAGCAGAGAGCTGGGAGCATATCTGCAGATTAATACCACACAATTAGGCCCACTCTGCTTCTGCTAGGTAAAATCAAAACTCATTAGACTCTGCAGGCGAGAGGTAGAATCAGTCTGGGTGTGTGAGACAGAGCGAGCAGCAGGTTATTTACTGCTGATGTGCACTTTTCTGCAAACATGTTATCACTTCACTTACAGTTAGGAAGCTGAGAAACAGCTTCATCTGCTGATGCTGCTAATGTGAGTGATAAGGTTTATGAAAAAGGATGAGAAGAAGAAACAGGAGAGAAAAGGCTGCGTGACCATTTAAAGAATCCTTTGCACCTCCACAAGGTGACAGAGCAAACAAAGCATGGACATGATCTCGCTCAGCCCAGGCTGGATTTCATGTTCTGTGCATGTTCATAAGCTGCAAGGCCTCATGTGATGTGGGTCATGAGAGGCTGATGAGCTGTAACAAAGGAAAAGTTGTGTGAGAGCTCCATGACGCTCTGACCAGGCAGTTTCCTGGCACGTCAGTGCTGCCCTCTAGTGGCTGCTGCTAAAGATTTCATTCCTTCTTTTTAACTTTCTACATGACACATATGACACATGTTTGCAGATAGCAGGCTTGGTAATGCTTTAATTTGTGGATCCTTAATTTCCTACTAAGCTTCCTGGAAACAAGTATGTAATTTGAAGCAAATTATAGGGTCTGATGCAGGAAAAGTGCACACTTGTGTGGATACATGTACTGAGTGAAAAACAGCTCGGTAAAAACAGAGTTGATCTTCCGTTAATTAATTCCAAACAAGGGAGTAAAAGGGAAACATGACGCCTTTATTTCCTCAAAATCAAATTTTTGTCCTTGTCTCTGAAATCTTTCCAAACAAAGATCTTCTACCGTCCAGCAGCCGAACTGCAGAGGAAGAAGAGAGCGGCGTTAATAAATATTTTCATGTGTTAATCCCACTTTCAGGAATTACACAGCCTTGTAACAAGTGATTTCCTGACTTTTTTGGCCCAGGCTTCAGCTCTCAGGCTAAATAAAGGCCACTGCTTAAATTATACCTGCAGCCTCAGAGGAAGACCTGCAGACACTACTTAGGGTGGTAAAAACACATGTGACCTATCTGCACACTTCCCTTAGAAAACATAATTTAATGTTACTATTTTTATCAGGGAAGGCAGCAAGGGACAGAAGGAAACAATATTCATCTAACAAGAAGTGTCAGAAAAACTTTTATGAAGTGTCTTTGTAAGTAATTATTTCATTGTTTATATGCATATCTGATGGCTGAAGAATGTTTTTTGTAAGATTCATATTTATTTATTCACATATTTTAGGTTTTCCTCTTTTTTTGTTGAGGAACCTCTGACTTCACATTTCTGAACCAAACACAAACTGTTAATTCACACTAATGACTCGCCCAGAGAGCCGTTCAGTTAGTGCACAGCAGGTCAGCTGAAATGTGTCTGCAGGCAAACCAACAGTAATACATTTAGGAAGTGCATATGTGGTTCGGAATGGCGAATGAATAATGAATCGGTATTTACTTGGTTTTAAATGAAATATTTTCTTCAAGGAAGAAAAAGTGTTTATAAAATCAACACAATTAAACCAATTCTTAACTTTTTCTATTTTAATTAAAATAAGTCTTAAATTGCAAAATTCTTACTGGGACACTTTTTGCAAAAATGACAAACAGGAGAAAGTGACACAGGAAGAGGAAGGTGTTGTTTTCACCACAGAAAGTCATTTTAAGTGGAGCATAAGAGGTGAAATGTGTCCCTGTCGTGGAGCGACGCGGTCACTCTCCTCACATGGTCGGCAGTCAGTCTTGGATTACCCTACTGACCCAGATGCAGTTCTCCTTGACACAATTTTGGATGCAGCACAAACACAACAAGCACATTACCAGCACATCAATACAGTCTGGGGTCAATTCATGGAACTGTAAATTTGTCCGAGCAGGGAGGAACCCAAACATGAGAAACTGAACCTTCCCCTCGCTGGGATCAGATTATAACATACGACTAAACTCTGTCATGTGGGGAAACCTTCAGGCTCGTTTTAGTCGGCCGTCTGTGCTTTCTCTGCTCGTCCTGTATGTCAGTAATATTTTTGCAGCCTGTGGTCGCAGAGTAGTTTCTTAATGACAGAGGAAGGCTGCGCGGCTCGGCGGCCTCCTGCGTAAACAGGCGTAGCTGGCTGCCATCTGGTTGGCTTCAGCTTCAGAGCCGAGAGAGCGAGACGATCGCACTGTGATGATCTGCGCTGATTCCACAGCAGAATATTTAGGGACAGTTTGGGATTTTAGGAACCTTACTTACACTCACATGATTAAAGGGTCGCTCCCCCAAATTACTCAGATATATTTTCTCACTTATTTTTAATGGTGTTTATCCATACAAATAGTTTCAGTTTAACTTTTCTGCCTTTTACATAAGACATTCCATGAAAAAGATAAAACCAAATTATCTCATTATCTCGGTTTAACCCTTGATTTTCACAGGGACTTTTTCTTCCGCTGAAGTAGTCGCAGTGAAAACTTTATAATGAGATCTGCAGATTATCTGGAGGAACAAAAATTGGAACAAACTTTTAATTTTACTGTCACCTCCTTTGATGATTATTCTTCGATCAAGCATTTGTCTATGAAACATCATGAAATAGTTACTTAATACTGTGAAAAAATTACAATTTTCTAAATTTTCTAAAAATGACATCTTTAACTCCCAATACTCTGAAAACTAAAAGCATTCACTTTACAAAGATGTCAAACAAAGATCACAAAGTTTAGATTTACATGATTAAAGCAATCTATTCTTAAAACAGTTCATAATTTTTTATTTAAACAGATATACTGACCAGGCATTTTGCTGCTAAAGAGCCACTTATTTCCCTTCAGAGTTGATAGAGACCAAAACACAGTTTAAAAAGACTGAGAATTGGATTTGTATTCTTTGGGTAGACACAAAAACTTGTCCAAATAAAAGATCATGTCTCTCTATAAATTCCTGATCTATTAATAAACAACTGTTGGCTTAAATTCACCAAATAAAATTGCTCGGAGGATCCATGTTTTTTCAATTTTTAGTTTTTGTTACTGTGCTCCAAAATTCTAGCTGACTCTCATCTGATCTCTCATCAGCATCCTTATCCCCGCTAACATGAAAACACTCCAAGCTTGCTGATCCTGAAACAGACGAGCGAGCAGCCAAACATCTGCATCGGTGCCTCCTTCCTCTTTTCAGAGACATTAAAGGGCTAAACAGACGTCTTTATTAGTTGAAACCAAACAGTACAGCCGACTGTGGTGAAGAAAAGTTTCTCAGACCGCTGTGAGTGTAAGGATCTGAATAAAATGCACCTGTATGGAAAGAAAAGCCTCTTTGAAAGAACCAAACAACTTCACAAAAACACACAGAGCGAGTGTGCGGATGACAGCAAACATTCATACACAAAATAGTCGCGTCTGTAGGAGAAAAACACTCAAACGAGTCAAAAGAAAAAGGCTTTTTGCTCCCGCAGCAGTTTTACTTCTGTGATGTGGCTTCATTTGAATCACAAAGAAACAAAAGGCTTTCTGAAAGCTTCGCACTGAATGCACCTACAAAAAAGATAAAGCCGCACAAAACGACAAGAAAACAACATTAAAATGCAAAGAAATGTTGTTATTCTGCGCCGCGTTGTTATCCAGATAAGCACACAAACACATGCGACTTTTTGACCAGTTACACCCCTCTGTTCCCATGACCGAGCTGCCTTTTTGTCCGTGTGTGTGTGTATGTGTGTGTGTGTGATACAGTGAGAGTGTGTTTGAGCCTGTTGTGCCAACAGAAAAGTCGACGGCGGCAGCAGTGGGACAAACTGTGTGAGGCGAAACAGAAAAGAAGAAAAGAAAAGGCGACTGAGTGAAGAGCAGAAAGAGAGAATTGAAGCAGAAGTAAGCGCTGCTCTCACAGAGACTCTCTCTCATTGGTAGTTCATTAGTCTTGACCCTGTCTTTGACCCACAGCGAATGCAGGAGTAAGCCCACTGCTATGACACTGCCACTTTACAAACCACACACACACACACACACACACACAAACACACGCACGCACGCACGCTGAGGAATGTTGCTTCTGTTATTGTCTTTAAGTGCCAAACTCTGGCCAAGGCCTCGCCAGGGTTTGAAAAACAAAATAACAGCCGTGCAAAGCTCCCTCACTCACACACACACACACACATGCACACGCACACACGCACACTCACACCCAAACACCACTTCCGTCCATTCTCTCTCACAGAGAAAGGAAGTGGAGTCGAACTGGCCCGGCCCCAGCCGTCCAGACGGAGGTAGACGAGCAAACCCCGTCTCCTGCCTGCCGGCTTCCCCCCCCCCGAAAGGCTTTAAAAGCCTCTCCGAGCTCTTCGCCATCCTTCACTTCCTCATGTTGTTGCTGGATGTAAAGAGCCACTTCAAGTGTAAAGAAGCACTTGATGCAGTGTCCAGCAGTCCGAGCTGAAATACTGCACATTTTAATGTCACTCATTCTCCATCTCACATGACTGGATCTATCGTGTTCGCATGAAATTTAAAGTGCTACAGCAGCTCATGTAAAGTCACAACTACAGAGGCGATAGGGAGAAAATCGTCCATAACGGAATGTGCAATTTAGTAGATTAGGTTTGCTTGAGGCAGATTCAGCAGCCTAGGAGTGAAGAAGCACTGAGCATGAGGCGAGCGAAGTTTTGTCCATGTAAGAAAAGAGGATTCGGGGATAGCAGGCAACCAGAATATGACCAGAGACACATGTAAAGGGAAGACACACATGTTGAAACACTTTTTCCAAATGAGGGTAAAGTTAAGTTTCCATGGTAATACTTGTCAAACACAGACAAAGTAGTGCTGTGATGGAAGTGGACATGTGAAATGTAAATATGGAAATGCCCAGGAGCTTGAAGGAGTCAGATTTTTAAAAACGTTCAAATAAATAACTGACATAATTTGTTACAACTAACAAATGCCTCAAACTTTTCCCTTTAACTTAAAGTGATCATGAGGAAGTTTCAGTTTTTGTTGATTCTAGCGCCCCCTTTGGACAAAAGAGGTAGTGGTACAAGCGCCTACTGTCATCCAAATCTTTGCTAGCGCATGCCAGGCAGGCAGAACTTGGCATAACATCGGCAACGCGTACATTTGTTTTGGAAGCGAGTGAAAGAGAGACCACAGGATGGATCACTATGAGGTCATGTATTTATATGAGACTGAGAAATAAGTTAAAAGCCAGCTGTACGGCAGTAATGTCCCCCGAGATCTGTTACCTCTGTTTTCTGTAGGCTAGTGTTACACAGCCATTTGCATTAAGGTTACATGCTAAAGTGCAAACTAACAGCTGTAAGTATAGAATATAATTACATTATTGTCATTAAACAGAATAACGAAATTTTTAAAAACAATTATTTTGCCTGACTTCGCAGGGATTCAGACCCGATCACGGGCATCGACACTAGCTGCATAAAAACAGCAGTCTTTTCGCTGAGTGTCTCGTTTGCTGTTACAGGAAATTTATAATAATTAGAGGAATTGATTGTTTCATAAATATTTAAAAGTTCCTTGTAGTCACTTTAAATGATGTTGGAAAATTGTAGTGTCATTCATTTATTGCGTCTCTGCAGCCTCACAAGCTAACTTCATACTAAAGATCAGATCACAATTTAAGTGTGTTCTCACACGTGTAGTTCGATTCATTTGAATCAGTGGATGAGCAGCAACTCATTTGGATTTTTTCTTTGGTTCAGTTTGGTGTCAAACAGGCAAAATTTCAAGTGAACCAAAATGTGCGTACAAAAGCCATGTGAGAGCTGTCATTCAATTCATTGTTCAGAAATCAGGCCGGTCAAACTTCAGCCATTCGCGAAGCATTTGAGCACTTCATGATGTGTGCGTTTTTTTCTAGCTGTTGGACTGTATGATTGTCTGCTCAAATATCAAGAAGTCAACGTATTTCACCCTGCTCCAGGTCAACACCCCATTCGCGTTTGTGTCACAGCAAACTGCTGTTTGTTTACAAAGACGTCCTCAGCCCATAATGCACAGGCAGCACAGCTGGCTACGGGAGCCGGTTTAGTCCAAAAATGCGCAATTCTTCAGCAGTTGGGGCAGATCGAGGTCATACCACAAATGAACCGTACCAGAGTCTGTTTGTAACTAAACTGAGTCCACCTCATCTTTATTTTTTTTGGTCCGCACTTGAGTTCGATTGCTGTGTTCACACTGATACAAATGAATCACACTGAGAGGGAAAATCATCCAGAGTTCCAGAGGCAGGTGTGAAAATACCTGAGTTCTCGTCTTCAAAAATAACAGGTGCTGCAGGCTTTGTGGCGTGGGATATAGACGACCGGCGGGCCGCTGTAGCTGCCAAACTAGCATTAGTTTTTCAGTCCACATCATAAAGAATTGCTAAGGAGTGAAAAAAAGCTTCCTCATGTTTCGCTAGCTTGGTTACTACTCAAACAACAACTTACAACAAAACTAGAGATGCAGGCCTTCTTCTGCCATTAACTCCTGTCCCATAATTCTCTCAAATGCCTCTTGTGTGAAACAGTTTACACCACAAAACAAGAGGCTATATAAAAGTAAATGGTGCAGCAAAGTTAATTAGATAGCTTGCTATATTTTGGATTATCTGGCTCTCTGTTACCTTAAAGGTCAAAACTGTTGAAACAGTTTGATCTCCAGAGTTCAAAGTTCACCAAAGTTAAATTAGGCACAAAAGGCCTCACAGCAAATCCACTTGTTAGAACAGTTCCATTGAAACAATTGGATTTCAGCGTTTTAAATTCTCACTGGACCTTTAGGTACTTGTGCACATCACCTTTCGAGATGTTTTGGTGTCATGATTGCCTGTTTAGCATGACTCACAATTTCCTTCATTTTGCATTAGCCTGCCTTTCTTATATGGAAACATGCGTGCATGCATCAGAGCAGATTATTCAATTTGCTCTCATGTTTGAATGCTGTTAAATAAACTGACATCTCTATTGCAGACAGCGACAAAGCAGGAAGTAGCCAACACGATGTTCTTCACCGTTATGTAGCCAGATATAACACACAGCTAGTCAAGAAACTTATTGTCACATAGTTTCATCTTTATATTGTCCAACACTCCATCTGAACTTCATTATTTGCCTTCCTCTAATGATGCACAGTCAGAGAAAGAACTCATGCATCAGCAACTTCAGACACAGTCTGTCTCCTTGTTCAGCTTTCTGTCATCACTGCTGTCATCACAATGGATCTCATTATGCTGAGTTATATGTGCGAGCCCTGTCAAAAGAAGAGAGTCCAGCACAAGCTTTAAGCAAACACAGCATGTGGGCCGCAGCACCTAAACATCAGGCGTGTGTTCAGCTGCTGCACACCTGCAACAACCACAACTACAGCAAAACAAACTGACAGGATCTGGAGAGAAAAAAGGGCCGAAACACAGACAATCTTTCTGTCTGAGCAGCTAATTAACATCTGTCAGGCTGGAATTTTGCAAACCACAGGAAAACACAAAGATTATATCCAGCAACAGGTGGTCGAACGCACTTCAACATGTTAACCTGCACATGAACTCGAATCAAGAGGAAGACATCACTGCTGAGTTTCAACATATTGATCATAAGAGTTCCTACTTAGCCACATTTCACCTGCCGCACATCTACATAAATATACCATCACTGAGCTGATGTGGAGAGGCAGAGCTCATCTGTACATCTATCTAACCATCCACTTAATGGACACATCCACTCTCCTGCCACATTAAACCCATTTCCCGCTCTCAGCTGCAGTGCGTTCATCCTGCTCTCATTTGGAGGGTGTGATGGAGCGGCACAGGTCACCGGGGTCAAACCTCTTACCTTGGGCCATTTTGGATTGATGAGACGAGCTTTGATGGCATCGTCCAGCGCTGTGCTGTACTGGCCCAGCCTCAGATACGCTGCGGAGCGGTTGCTGTACAGGATGCAGTTCTGTGGGTCGGCTGTCAGCGCCTCGCTGTAGAGACGCACTGCCAACGCGTACTCCCCCTGCTGGCAGGCCTGGTTACTGCGGCGCACACGCTCCAGGAATTCTGCTTTGCTCAGGGCTGGAGCACCAGAACAGGGCAGTCGGTCCGGCCTTTTCACTGACGAGTCTGAAGGGATCACAGGAGAGGAAGAGGAGGAGGAGGAAGGAGGGTTGGTGGTCCTGCTGGTGGAGCGAGAACCAAACAGAGAGAACTGAGGAGAGGAGAGGGGAAGGAGAAGACGAGAAGGCGTTGGTTCATTTTTAAATTACAGCTAAAACAATTATTTAATCAATCAGTCAATGGAAAATTACTTTTATTGATTATTAACTGCTGCTGGTTGCAACAACTCAAACTTTACAATGTGCTGCTTTTCTCTGTTTTATATCATTTTAAACTGAACA
>JAQFJA010000011.1:20365330-20386125 GCA_029874485.1 Naso brachycentron | reverse complement strand
CCATGTTACTTTTACACAGAGTGTTAGCATGTAGACTCTTACCAGCAGTCAGTATTGATTTTTCTATCCATAAATATAATCGTTCTCTAAACTTAAAGCTGCAGTTGGTAACTTTTGCTAACGAGCTAATAAGCTAATGGTAACTAGCATGAGACTCATAGAGAAGCAACGGCACTGCAGCCTTCCCTTCCTGTTTTTGTTCTGGCTTGCGTTTTATTTCATTAGTTGTTGCTCTCTCTTTTAAGTTCAGTTTGAATCGAGATGAATGGTTGCACGGAAAGTTGCTTCGGAGTAAACTGGTCTGTTTCAGCTCGAGTTTGAGCCAACTGATGGAGTCACTTGCAGACACTCTGTTGACGGCAGACGCAAGTCAGAGCGTAAGGCACGAACAGCTAATCAGCTCGTTCCGACGTCACCTGTTGCTAAGCAGCAGCTGCTTGTTCATGCAATAACAAGGAAGAGATGGGCAGAGCTCGCCCACTGCTAATTAGCTTAATTCAAATATTGGTAGTCAATAGAAACTGTTAGCCTTCCTTCAGTCAAACTTTCCAACAACTCTAAATGATCCTGTGTGCTTGTTGTGACTTGTTTATTCACTGCGTTGTGTTATTTTTAGACCCAGGTTAGCACGTAATGTTATTTTAGAGTCAAATACGTTTACAGTTGTTCTAAGTCACTGTTTACTTGCGCGCATGCGTCCTGCATTTACATCAGTGTCTTCCTCCTGTCGCTCTTGTCTTCCATTACGTAAGATGTGAAGTAGCAATTGTTATATGTATATGCACATAGGGATATGACCAGGGTATTGTCGGTCATTTTCCATGTAAGCAGGTCTGCCCCTGGTCTGACTGTAACAGGGGTAAGCTCAACCGAAATATTATGTACATGTAAACGTAGTCACTGATTGGGCAAATAGAATGGGAGCAACAGGGACATGGGAAAACAGAGAGATCTCGTGATAATCTCAAATTACGTCATTTAGTAATAACTGTCTATGGGTGTTATGATATTTTTTCCAAATAGAACACAAAAAAAGTTGTTGATGTTTACCCCAAAGTTACCAACTGCAGCTTGAACAAAGTAGTTCCAATTGACTGAATTTAACCGAACCATTACAGAGTTGGCGTATCTGCAAATGTTCATTTTTGTGGTTGTAAGTGTTTGTTCCAAGGGCACAGACAAACATGTAGTCATTATCTCAGATCACAGAAAGAGAATCTGCACCCATGCATTTCCCTCTGCCCCTGAAGAATCTGACTGACGTTTGCCGCTGCTCCCCCTCATTGTACTGAACAGACAAATCCCAGAACACTCTGCCTCTTGCTGGCCGGCCTTTGCACGGTGCTAGGAGCATTGCCACATAACAAAAGGGAGGCCAGCAGTGGAAGCTCTGCTCCTGTCGCTTCATTAGGCAGCAATGTTAGACCCAGCAGGTTGAAAAACCTCTGCCTCTGCGCACATTCAGTCCTCCTGGTGAGCAGTAGACAGTCAGACATTCACTGCCTAATTCTCCAAAGCACGTAGCAGCTGCGATGAAACTGGTTTAAAGGTTAAAGGAAAGTGGAGTGAGAACAGAGGAAGCTTGACCAATTTGCTCAACTGTGGCTTAGATGGTCTTGAGATACTTTTTTAAGTAAATGTTCGGAAGGATAGGCCACTGCTTTCACTGCTTTCAGTGCTTTCAGTGCTTTTAGTGCAACCGACATTTTAAAAGCTGGCAGTCATCGACTAAAATGTCAACTACTCTTGAACTTCTTTTGGATCTAATGCCCAAATTGACAATTCAACTATCAATTGACTTCAAATAGCACAAAATTTACTGATGAACCATTTTTAGAGCAGCTTCTCGTCAAAGTATAGTGCCACCTACCCCACCTACCCACAATGCAACACTTGACAGCTTGAAGATTTAGCAAAGATTCTCTATATAAGAGATACTGTACTATACACTGCTCCAATGGTGTTAAATGGTATATAGCAGGGACGTTGCTAGACATTAAGCTATACGGGGGCACAGGCCCCCCATTACTCATATAGCTTTTTCTTTCTTCATGAAGGCCTGCTGTGTGCAAGAAGTCTTCAACACAATGCACTTTACAAACTTCCCTTGCTTAGCCCACCATTCCTAAACTGCAGCAACTACTGGGAAAGGTAAACATGTCTCTGCTCCTCTTTCTCTGCAGCAACATCCAAAAAATTTAATCCAATTGAAAATATCCCCAGCAAATTCACATAATCATTCCGGATTTTACGGTTACCAGACATAAAATAGCCTACATTAGTTAGCCTGTATTCAGACCAGATCAGGTAGTCAGCCAAAACGCCACATTCATTTAACAATATAACATGACCCATTGTTTGACGTCAAGTTGTGTCTTTTATTCCCATTCCAATCCAGGGGTGGCAATCGATCGCTGGAAGATGGCCCCTTTACGTAACTGGCTGTCACAGCCGAACACAGCCAGCTGCGGCAAAAAACATTTAGCTGGTTTCAACTTTTTTTTGCCACAGCCAGCTGTGCTTTTAGGTAGCCGCTGCGGCTCAGACCGCTGCAAACAAAGCAGACAGGTCTCATCAAATGACTGAAAAAACCTGCATTTTCGCCAGATCACCTGATTTGGTCTGTATACAGCCTTAGCTTGTTCTTATTAGGATGTCCATGGACATCAGAGTCAGGTCTCAGACATTATGAAAAAGCATCAGGTCTCAAGAAAACCTCTAACAAGTCTAAGGAATTGCATATTTATATATATTTATTATTAAGTGTCATTTCTATGAATTAATAACTAGCTAGCTTACATTTTGGTGTAAGTTTAAAATGACATTTGAATCTCATTAAGTTTACTTGCAACAACAACTAAAAAAACTATATAACTACAGTTCTTTTTAGTTGCAAGGTAATTAGTACAAAGCAGCCAGAGTTTCTGCCAACTGTTTATGTAGTGTCCTAAACTAGCGCCAGCTAAATTATTACTTTCATATCCAAGAGATTAAATCATGGCCTGATCTTAATGCAATTCCTTAGAGTTGACAGAGGTTTTTCATGAGACTTGATGCCTTTTCATCTGATGTCTGACCTGAATCTGACAGCTTAGGATGTAATATTATGATAACTAAAAATTTTACTGAGGCACAGCAGATTTATACTGGTGCTTATGCCCCAGTAAAATGGGTCTAGCGATGCACACGGTATGCACTTCCTGTCTTTTATGTGGGCAGGGTCACTTCTGCTGCCAATTCGTCTGGAAGCGAGAGTGTATTGTTGGGACGGGGACAACTCTCCCAAGCAAAGTTGATTTTTCTCTTGATATTTATCTGAAAAATGCCAGTGAAGTGTCAGAATGTTGGGAAGATATGTGTCTTATGAAAAATGGGTCCAATATGTACTGTGATAATGACGGGGCGAAAGATTGGTCCTAGTCTGTGATCATGGTCACATCTCAAATAAGAATGAAAAGACCCAAGATTGCTTCTTGCCTCCTAAAGGGGCGAGACAGTGATGAAATACATACAACACTGATACAGGAAATGATTGTTCAGTCAGTGGATTCGGGTTTGTTATGCTATTAGCGGCTAATGTAGCATAAAGTCGCTAACCTCAAACAGATGAGGAGCCACAAAGGTCTAGAAAAACCAACCTCTTGGGGCGCCCGGTGGCTCAGTCGGTAGAGCAAGCGCCCCATACACAGAGGCTATGTCCTCGCGCAGCGGACCCGGGTTCGATTCCACCTGTGGCCCTTTGCTGCATGTCATTCCCCCTCTCGCTGCCCTGTTTCCTGTCCACTCTTCAGCTGTCCTGTATATAAAAGCACAAAAGCCCAAAAAAATATCTTTAAAAAAAAAACAAAACTGCATTTAATTCCCCTCTGCAAGCCATTCTCACTCACAACATGACACAAAAGGTTGGTCAGGATCGCTTGGTGTCACCTTTGGTGATAGTTAGTGATTCACAGAGCTCAGGGTCGAGTGGTTGGTCTCATGTAGGTCTTTAAGACAGAAGACGTGGGCTCAAGTCCCAGTGAAACAAAAGCCAGTTATCCAGCTTGTGGTTCTTTTTGTTTTGTTTTTTTTTTCATTTGTTGTCACTGTGTCTTAAGTCCAGTTTGCATCAAAGATTCACAACAAAACCAAACGATTGCAGGGAAAGTTGTAGCACATAACTGGTCTGTCTCAGCTCGACTCAAGCTGGCTGACGGTGTTGCCTGTAACTCAGCTTGTCACGTCACCAGAGGCCACTTTTAAATTGTAAGGCACGTCATTTGTTTCAACTGCTAACACATATTCTCTGAAATGACTTGTGATTGGTCAAAAAGGGTCTGAATCCAGAGTCAAGGAGAGGTGCAGAAGTCTAGTGTTTCAGACCACCTGGATTTAAATATGCTGAAAGGTTATTACGGGATTCTTGCCCTTGGATGACACCAAAAATAAACTGCGATCCCGCCTTTAATTGTGTTTAAAACAGTGACTGTTTCACATGGTCAGCCACGTGTCAGAAAGGCTAAGTTGCGGGACAGCTAACAGATGCTAAAGGTCTAAGAGTGAGATGTGTGTTTCACAGTAAACCCTAAATTCTGGTCAGATATCATTGTTTCAGAGCATTTACACCATTGTTGTCTGTATTTTCTATCAATGGAAACCATGTTAAGACATTTTTCTGCAAGGGACCCAAATTAGACCATGGATGGTTTATGCGAACGTTGCAGGTGGTGATGTGTGTCTCATATTTTTGCCCTGAGGCCATTGACAGAGTACACTGGTTATGCAGGTCAGAGATTCACACAGAGCATCATGTGTAAGTTCCATGAAGGTTTTTCCATTTACAACTGTGTTTCTGTGGGACACAAGCAAACACACACACACACACACACACACATACACATCTGCCTGGCCATCATCCTTCCTGCCTGTGAACAGTTGAGGAGCATCCATGACATATAGCTAATCAGCCACTCGGGGCCACAGCAGATTGGTGCAACACATCTGCTGCTCCTGCTGTGCTGAGAGAAATCCCAAGTGCTGAAAACGTCAATGCCTCAGCTGCAGATCTGAGGAGGAGGGTCAATTACTGCACATTTCACCCGTCCAAACAGCTAAACGCTCGAATGAATGAGCTGACGTGGAAGAATCCTCAGTGGAAGTAAAAGGAAAATGGCAAATTCATGAATTTCAATTGATTGCTTGCATGGATTGGGTCAGAACGGACTTGACCTCAACCATGACACTGATTTACGACCAGAGGGGCAATTTCAGCCACTTAAAATGAGACAATCTATCAAAAACATAGAGCTGCTGTCCTCTAATATGTTAAAGAGTAGTCCACCAAAAGTTCTGCCTCAAGTAAAAGTATGTTACGTATCATAAGCAAAATCTACTTTAATTTATGTGTATGTTACATTTTACTGCTGTAGATGTGGTTGAGCTCATTTAAACTACTTTGTGTACTGTTGGAAAGTTTGCACTGGGCAATCCTAGTAAAATACAGTGTATGTTTTCTGCTCTTTAACAGAGAGGGAGTTTTGCCATTGAAAACAGCACTTAAGACAATTAAGTCTCAAATGCAAACAACACAAAGAGCAGAGACACCAGAAAAAAGACCGACAGTAGGAGGTATTTCCCCTGAGTTCAGCAGAGAGGGGATGTTGAGCTGGCATGAAGCGTTTCTGTTCAAGCACATTAACCACATCCGTCAGTACCTGAGCGCTCAGCAGCCTGTATAATCCACCACCACCCACCTCAGTCAATACAGCTGATTGGGGGTCAAAAGGGGCATTCAGCCGGGATTACAGGGAGCATGGGAAAGAATAGGGGGCTCAATAAACTAGACTGTGGCTGAGGATGATAGACCAAATGAAAAAGTAAGTGTCATAGTATTGCAAATCGATTTCACACACACTCTTAGCCAATGCATGCTTCCTTTCTTCATCTTCTCTCCTCATCCCTTCCTGGAGCAGCTTTGACTTCACTGCTGCCACTACATGTTAAGCAGTGAGATGCCCCTTCACCCTTTGTGACTGTTTCCGTGACGCTGACCAGTGATTGCAACAGACAAAACACTTCCTCATCTCTTTTTACTGTCCATTTTGTAAAAGACAATAGTTCTGAATAGTTATTTAAAGAAATTGTTTGATATCTTGGAAAATATGCTTATTATTTTCCTTGCTCAAAGACGATAAGAAGATTCATACTAAGCTCTGTTTTCTTAGAAATTAAGCCACAGTTGAGACACAGTTAGCTAAACTTAGCATAAAGGCTACAAGCGGGAGGAGACAGCTAGCCAGCTATCACCTTTAAAGCTAACTAATGAACATACAAAAACTAAAGTGCAAAAAATGACAAATTTCTTTTAGGGGGTTTTATGTTTCAAACAATATGGATTTTAATTTTGGGGGAGAAAATCAGATGAGGGCAAAAATCAGAGAAAGGATCCGCACACTTTTAGAAGCTCCCAGCAACTTTAATGAGAAGGTCAATGTGAAAGTTTTTGGATGTGCGTACCCTACACCTTGTTTGGAAAATTAGCTGAGCAAATCTACCACTGTCACAGCTGGTACGCTAAATTTGAAGCTGGAGCTAACCCGTTTTGTTAGCTAAACTAAGCTAACTAGCTGCTAGATATAGCATTAGCGTAATATTAGTAATTAAAAGAAACTCTTTCATCCATGAATTTCAACATTTCTCATTACATTTACATTTTTCAATCAATCAAAAATTACATTTCTTAAAATTTTTTGTTTTTCTTTATATTTACACAAAATACACTTTACAAACTTAGGTTACTAGCCAACTGTTGTCTCATGCGTGCCATGTTTTTTGTTCATTAGCTTATGCTCAGTTGCACAAAAAAGACACATTTATCTCATAATAGCAGAGCCTAAGGGACATGTTGGTATATGAGTGAAGCATTCCTTTATGATCGCTAATAAGCTGAAAAAAAAATTGTAACAGGCATTCAAAAGACAATTTATAGGCAGTTTTCCCATCAGCTTAAATGAAGGATTCTTTCTTTTAGTTAGAAAAGAAATATAATGCTACAGTGGATTTTTTAAAATGGGCTTTTTCTAGCTATGGTGAAAGTAATGTCCTCTACCAAAATGTTCTTGAACAAAATAAATATTGACCACATACAAACACATCCATAGTCGACAAGAAATCTGGTAAAAACATGAAGAAAATATGTTTTGGATGTTTAGATATGTTTATGTAGACATTACGTTATCACTAAATGTCAATAAAAGAAATGGAAGTATAATAAATAAAATATAAACAAATATCAGATATCATCTTTTAAAAATATTTCAAATATCACCATTTAAAATGCAGACATGCTCTTTACTTAAATGACAATGTGCATCTTATTATGTCACTCAAATTACATCAGCTATGCGATAATGTAGTACTTTTTTATAAAAAATAAACAAATTGTAAACATCAAATGTATCTGAACAGAGCAAAGTTCACAATTAGTCATCTTTTCCCGCTTTACCTTTTAAAAAAAATATTTTTTAAGAAAGAAAAAAATGTCTTTAAGAAAATACCTGAAATGTCCCTTTAAAATAAGATAATTTTTATTCCACTCTTTTAGAACTCAAAGAGTAAGCATTGCTGATTGACGGACATTGAACAACTGATTTGTTCAAAGTGGTAGGATATACAAGCTGCTGTGAACCATAACGTTAAATTAAAAGTTCAAACTAAAAAACATCAAAGGACAGTTTTCACCATAAACAATATTATACATTTTTATAGAAAATGTCAGAATTTAAAATTAACATCTGTCTCTGACACATAAATGTCATTTCTTACCTGAGGCTTTCAAGCAGATGTGGTGATGTTCTTTTCCTGTCAGAGCTGCTTCAGTGTGACGGAAAGTGTGAGACCTGCAGCTCTGTCTCAGCATCAGCATCCTCTCCGGTCCTCTCCTCCTCCTCACTGCCAGCCTGCTCAACACACACACACACACACACACACACACACACACACATAGTAAAAGCTTTGCTCCTCCTCCCTCTCTCTCTCTCTCATTCTCTCTCTCTCTCTGTTTAACTAAATCTGTCTACTCTCATCTCATCAGCAGAGGACAAAATGGTGATGCCACTATTGCTGGCAAGTTTAACTATAAGAGAAACAAAATGTTGACACCGTGCTGTACTGTGCAAGTTGTAGGGTACTCTTCCATTGGTGTAAAGCAATATTTACTTCAGTATTGTCTTTAAGGACAAGTTTTTAGTATTTTACTTGAGTATTTCCATTTTACGCTGCTCTATACAACAATCGCGCAACATTTTAAGGTAAATAATGTACTAAAAATGATGCACACAAAAAAAAAATCTTATACTCTTATAAACAGGTTTGGGGAGTAACAGAGTAAACCATTAAATGAGTATTAAAAGCAGGATTATAAAATTCAAAATACATTTGAAAATAAAAAGGAAACACCTGCAAGCCCATGCCGCTCTGGTTTTGGTCTTTACTGTGTCTCTTAAAGCAGAAATGAAGAACAACATCACAGCAGAAAGGGACTTATTTCTTTATCGTGTCTTTATTTGCGTTTTTGTACAGAAGCGCATTGCAGTCACTGAAAAAAAAAGTAGACACCTGATTTTGTAAATACGAAAAAAAATCTCATAATTACGAGATCTTTTCTCATAATGGTTAGATAAGGAATCTATTGTTTTGTTTATTCAGAAAATGTAATGTGCTTCCGTATTCTTGGCATCAGTGTAATCCAAAAGTAAAAGAGTGATCAAGTAACATTATTTAATATTGTGACACTTGGATTTGGCGTATCTCTGCCAACCACAGATATGTTGAAACATTATGTTTCTTTATGTTTTTTATGTTAATAGCACATTTCTATGGTTGATGTCTGAAACCACGTTAAGCAGCTACAAAATTCTGTAATATGTCAAATGTCCCAGAAGACACGTTTCTCTGGAGTGAAAACATTAACTTCAGTCCTTTACATTTTTCTGTTATTACTTTTGTACTTATTTAAGCAGGATTTTAAATTGACATTGCTCCTGTAATGGAGTATTTTGCATTATTGTATATTGCAAGTAAAGGGTCTAACTTAATGTAATCTTTTACAATCACCAATCAAACAATCACATTTCCTTCTCTGATATCATTTGAAAGAATAAATCCACTGTGGCTCATTTATCTCTGCCTCTCTGACTGCATACATGTGCTACAAAAGAGCTTGTATTCATGCTCCATATGGGAATACTTTCTAATAGATCTATTTTTGTCCTTTTTCCCCTCAAGCTAAACAGCTGCACTTATTATGTGCAATACAATACAAATCCAATAGGCCTGCTGCACTGTGCAATTAGAGCCTGTAATGATTATGTAATTCTATTATTCAGCAAACACAGCCAAGGGTTAACCTTAAGCCATTTCACGAGAGCAGTCACTGGAGCAACAAAGACAAACGCCGTCACTGTCACACATGTAGGACATGACACTGACATGTGAAAAGCTTCCTCACATCAGCGTATTGAAAGAAACGTCCTCGTCTGTGGAGCCACTTTGATTTATTGAGCTGTAGTTAGTGTTTCCCTGAGGACCATTTTCGGCCTCTGAGGGGTCAGCTTTAATTAAACAACTGCCAGTCATGCAATGTGCAACTGCAGGTCAGTATGCTGTTGCCCTCTTGTGGCTGCTTTACTGTACTGTCTAATGAGTTGCCACCGGGCTCACCGCTTTGAGCCTGCTCTGTGATTAAACTGCACTGCACGCTTGATGGGCCAAACGTCTCTCTTTGCACGAAAGTGATTGTTCGCTCACCCTTGAGAAAAATGCCACAACAAGCTCTTAGTGAGTCACAACCACTGACAGTATGATAACGTGATGAGAGTCCCTTCAGGCAACAGAACATGAATCTTTTTAATTAAGCAATGTAAGTTCTGAAAATTACATTCAGGCATCAGCGTGGCCTGCTTTCTGTCTGCTGAGGTTTAGCTGTGTGTTAACTCAGGTGTGACTGTATCCCCTCTGAGCCTCACTGTAGCTTCATGCCCAACAGGAAGTGTTGCAAGACACCAAAATAAAATATTAAATACAATTCACACCTAACTTAAATCATCTAAATACAAAATGACATTGGTGGGAGAAGTGCTCTTATCCTCAATCAAAAGTAGTACAGCACAGCGTAGAAGTACTCTGTTACAAATAAAAATATATTGAGTAAAAGAAGTTTCACCTCAGTGTAAACATACTTTGTCACAAGTAAAACAATTCTTTGCGTTTTGGACTGAACAAGTGCTTTGATGATGTCACCTCATAATGGGCAATTTTCACTACTTTCTAGCATGTTAAACAATCAATAAATCATGAAATAAGAGATTAATCAACAATGAAAATAACCGATGGTGATGACATTTTACTCTAACGTCCCCTTTTAGCCTTTGTAAGCAGTGTATAAAGATTTAATAAATGATGTACAAGATTTATAATGGAGTTGTAAGCAGTTTTTGTATATAAGATATTTTGAATAACTTCACCTTGTTCTGTGAATGCTCATGAGTGGAGGCTGATAAATAAAAAGACAATTAATGCCAATGAAGTGCAATAATTTAAAATACATCTCATCTAGAGAAGATGAACCCGGGTAAAAAAACACTGTGCAGTCATACACATTTAAAATGTAATTTTATCCACTTACGACATTGAAGTGTGTTATCCTTTTCTCTTTTCATAAAGCACTTTTAGGATGCTTTATTTCAGTAAAAGTGTCAAATTATGAGCATGAAAAAACCAGGATGAGGAAGCGCTCCATATATGTCTGAAGCTTTAAGACAAATGAGGACATCCACACATGGTGAGATCATGTGTGTGTGTGTGTGTGTGTGTGTGTTTCGCCATATTATGCACGAGTAGATGAACTCCTCCTGTCAGTTCAGTGCGGGGATGCAGTTGTATTACACACTGGAGATCTTCTGATTACACAGATTAATCAATTTGTTAATTAAATTTAAAACCATGAGCCTGATCTGTTTAATGTCTTATTCCTTACTCACATATTCATATAATAAATCACCAGTCATGCAAACACATCATTAATTACATAATCTGAAAGAGAAACCTGCGTGTCAGCTGAAGAGCATCTCGTCACTGTCTGTGTGAACCTGAGCACAACATACTGCGCAGGAGGAAGAGGCTGATGGATGCAAGATGAGATGGAATCTGATGCAGAAACATTACAGGGATTAAACAAAGGTTGTGTTTGTATAATGGTTGGTGAGGAGATGTCTGAAGGGCTGCCATTAGCAAGTCAGCCCAAACACAGCATAGATAGGAGCAGAGCTCATGACAGTAAATTAAGTTTTAATGAGCTTTTAACAAGATGTAACAGAAGCTTCAGGCTTTCAAAATCATTCTTATCTCAGAAGTAACAGTAGAACTGAATCAGTCGGCATGCTGCAAGTTTCCATTTAATTTAATTTTTTAATCTTGGTGAATAGCACAGCTCCTCATCCTCATTTGCCAAACCTGTATTTTTTATTATTATTATTCTTTTTGTTAAACATTAAAAAAGATCACTTTTACTCTTACTAGGAAAGTTCAATGTAGTGGCAGTCCAAAAAAAGAGAAGTCCCGCAGCTTGCTGAAATTTCAGATTATATATTAAAAATCACATCACACTGAAAGCTTTGACAATATACTGGTTTTAATGCGGAGCTTGATTTCACTCCCTTCCTGAAGTTCTAAGTTGTAAATTCTGTCGCTTTTTAATAACTGCTTGCTATTGTTTTTTATCCGTCTTGGTATCGTGTATATATGTAATTTACTGTGTTTAAATAGGAAATCTTTTTACTTCACCATGTGATTGTTACTGATCACGTGATTGGATGCAAATCTTTAAAGGCCAGCTGATATGCCTGTTTCCCGAGCGTCAACTGCCGTGTTGTGACGTATTCTCTATTCAAACAATTAAACAACCAATGAACGGTCTGTAGGGGCGGGACATAAGTTGGGGGAATCTGATTGGAGTGTTGTTGGCGAGTGTTGTTGTTACTCCTTGGCAAGCGTTGCTAAGGCTTTGTTGGTTAACTGCTAAATTTTAATACCAAGCTACCTTTAGTTTATTTAGTATTTACAGGTTTATACTGACAGGTGGATTGGCGTTATATGATTGGTTCAATTCAAAAAATGATTCAACCAATAATGGCCCGAGTCAACGCTGACATCAGGGACCCAGGAGATTTGTTTTAAATGAAAGACGGACGACTTTAATATAAAAATATGAAATAATTCATTTTTTGTGATACATTTTTAAACTTGACTACAATAAGAGCAGGGATATGGTCCAAAAGGGCTGAAAATGCATTTTTGACTTCAGCTTGACTTTAAAGGAAGTAGCCCGGCTGCCATTTTGTACCTGCCCTGATTAAGGCCTGTATGGCTTCAACATGTTGGCATGTGTGTTATGATTCTGTGGCCCTGATGAATTAAAGACTTTTTTATTTAATATCCATCTGAGTGCCTCAGACCTCTTCAGTTACATCAAGCTGGATCCCCACACTAATGAGCACCAGAGCGACAAAATTTTTTAATATATACTGTATATCTATACCCATGCAGTACTCCATGCATTTGCTTTTTGATTATATATTAAAAATCTTTTATTGTGGCATGGATCCAACCAGTTTCAACTTCCCTGATGAAGACTCATTTGAGTTGAAACTAGTTGGATCCATGCCACAATAAAGGATTTTTAATATATATTTTAAAACTTCAGAATGCCTCAGGACTTCTATCTTCTCAAACTGCCACTACATGAAACTGCAGTAGCAGTTTATCAAGAAACTAATAAATCTCCAAATCAATTATCTCACTAAAACTGTAGGGCCTGACCAATATATCGGCTTGCACGTTATCGGCAGATACATGTTCTGCAATATATGGCAATATTAAAGCTGTTTTTAAAGCCAGAAAAAATGCTTGGGCTAGTGGGGCTTAAAAATGGCGTAGGTGACCTATCCCTAAATAATTTCTTTGGATTTTTACAAATTCGTAGCTTTAGTCAGGATCACAGCAGCCACCTCTTTGATTGTCAGACCTCACAAATAGAACGCTTAATCCTCAGCAGAGGCAAGATGTCAGTGCTCGGTCAGGGGTGCGCTGAACTTAACCCTGCTTGTAATATGACTTCAGACTATCTGCGACAGGTATGGAATAATGATTTTAATCTCACAGTGGATGAAACTCTATATGTAATAGAACCAGAGAGAACCGGTTTAGGATATTGTATCACTTGCAGGTTACCCCCCAGATGAGACGCAGGATGAATCCAAACTTGACGGAAATGTGTTCAAAATGTCAGGTGGAGGTGGGGAGTTACAGGCACTGTATGTGGTTGTGTATCTATGTTGAGGAGTATTAGGGTAAAATCATGGACAAACTTAATTTGATTTTTAATGTCCACCTTGATCCTGAACCTCAGGTTCTGCTTCTGGGTCTACCCAGTTCTCCTATGCAAGGCTCTTACCAAAGACGGTTGTTCGGTGTTCTTAGATTCGCTGCTCGAAAATACATATCGCTTAGATGGATCGATAATGCACCTTCTACAACTGCAGAATGGCACAAATTGCTAATTGCGCTAATACCAATGGAATATTTAACACACAGATTTAAATGTAAAATGGCAGATTTTCTTAAGACTTGGACACTCTTTTTTAAATATGCCAGTGAAAGACTTACAAATACTGCACTAAAGGAAATGCAGCACTGACTGTCGGCAAAGTGGCATTTTTGGGTCACCAGGTTAGATGGCTACTTGTGGTGGTCACCTGATTTATTTATTTACCAGTCATGTCTTTTTCTTTTTTTTTTTCCTCGAGATGGTTGTTGCATTGCTGTCGATCGTACTGGACTGAGCACTTCTATATGTCTGAGATTTCAGTAAGATGTATTGTTCTCGTGGCCACTGTGTATCGTGTTGTTTGTTGTTTGTCTTTGTATGTTTGCGAAAAAAAAAGCACAATAAAAATATAGTTTAAAAAAAAAGTGCAGTTACATAGTTTGTCCAGCAGTCTGTTATTTCATAGCGAGGCGTTCACTGTTCAGTGCGCTGATGTTAAGAATAAAGTTTGTTACAATGTCAGATATCCTGCCTCCATTGTCTTCGTCACAAGTATTCGATAACCACACTCAGCCGATGTTCTATGTAATATCTGCCAATGTAGCGGAATTTTCTTGCTTCAATAATAACAATATCAGCCTCAAAAATCTCATATTGTTCGGACTCTAGTAAATTGTACTCGGCCTGTTACGATGTTGATCAGTTTCAGCATCACTCATAAGTGAACACGTTGCACAAGACAGGTCCGCAAAATTCTACTGATGTTTAAATCGCACATAAAAAGAAAAAAAAAGGCAGTCTTAATGTGGCATGTGCCTGCCATTTATTGTTACTGAGGAAGTTAACATGGTTAACTGCATTGAAAGTCATACAATAAACCTCTGAAGCTTTGTGAGAGGTTCCTCCCTGCCTCACAGAGAGAAAGCTGTAGGAATATACATACAGTATATCTTAATGGCAAGTAGATATGTTTTAGTAAGTACATTCTCCTCTACCAGGTACTCATGTACAATATACATGTTAAAAAATATAGTTTGTTTGCATTGCGATCACCGTTTTTTCCTTTTTTGTTCAGGATGAAATAATTCACATTTAAGTGTTACAGGTTCTTGAATGGCGGTGGAACTAAAGAGCACTGTTTTGTTTGTTTTTTTAATAGCTATCACGTACACAGAGGCATATGCATAGAAGGCACGTCTATGCATCTAAATTGCTTACATGATAAATGGAAAGCAGTTTTATCATCTGGGAAGAAAACAAAAACAAGAGGGTATCCAAGAACATATGGCTAATAGGCAGCCACACTCTCACAACATACACACACACACACACACACATCCCCACACACTCTCTCACACACAAAGGACACGAAACACCACAAGCACGCACTCCATGAAACATGAGACGAGCACAAACTCATCAGTTTGACGATAAAACTGCATACAGTACAACCACACGAGAGGAGATCTAAGAACTCAGTCAGTGGATGGCGTCCACACGGCAGGAGAAGAAGCATTTCAAAGAACACTTGCTTTGAAGCAGCAGCCGGGTGTTAAAGAGTCCACCGGCGGGAGGAAGCAGCCCCCGAAAAAACACTGATTTCATGATTTTTAATTGTTACAGAAAGAAGCTGTTCAATCCTGGATCAGTGGTTGTTGAGAACTGTCCATCAAGGCAAAGAGAAGAGCCGCTTCGTCCTTTTCTCCACGGAGAGACTCCGAGTCAGCACTGTTACCGAAGACTGCAGTGTCTCAAGGCGCAGTGATGGCGAGCACATGTGCACAAAAAGGCTTGACGAAAGAAAATACTTCAGGCCACATGTTTGAAATGAGCGTTGTGGATTCTTGCTAGAACAATAATGCAGAATCAAAACATCTGACTTCCCTAAATACTGCGGCTGACTGTGAAAATGGAGTTGAAGAAAAAGTTTGACACTTAAGAAAATTTGCTCGCTTTCTTGCAGAGTTGCACTCAACGATTGGTTCCACTCTTATGTCTGTACGCTAAGTATGACGCTACAGCTAGCAGGAGATTAGCTTAGCTTAGCACAGAGAAAGGAAGCTATAGGAAACAGCTAGCCTAGCTTTGTCTGGAGGTGATAAAAGCTTGGGATCACAACTTATTACTAAATGTTACTGAATTAACATTTCTGTTTCTGTACAGATTGAATGGATATGATGTGTCTGTCAGTGAGCTTTAGGCTTGCTGGTAGATACTTTTCACCTTTGCAAAGAACCAGGCTGGCTGCTTCTACCTGTTTCCAGTCTTTAATCAAGGCTAAGCTAATGGGCTGCAGGCAGAGGCTTCATATTTAGCAAACAGACATGAGAGTGGAATTGATCGTCTCACCAAAAGGCAATTTATTTTCCAAATATATCAATATAAAAACGTCAAGTTGTGGTTAAAAGCCAGAACATTTTCCTGGCGAGGTGCAGTGACTTCCTGGTCTCTTGTCTCTTGCAGCAACAGCCAGTATAGCTGCTTTCTCCAGTTTCCATACATTATGCTAAGCTAAGCTAATCAGCTGCTGGTTGTAGCTTCATATTTAGCTTAAACAGTAGCATCCACCTTCTCATCAACTCTCTGCAAGAAAGTGAATGAGCGCGTTTGCCAAAACATCTAACTATTCCTCCAGATGAATTACTTTAACATGAACTTAAAGACAAGAAAATATTCTCTCATAGAAACCTGAACGTGTGTGTGTGTGTGTGTGTGTGTGTGTGTGTGTGTGTGTGTACATGTGTACATGTGTGCATGTGTGTGTGGGGGGGTCGCTCGCCTCCTTACCCCCTTTCCTTTCTCTCTGTTCTCCTTTATTGTCTTTTAACCTTTCATTTCTTTCTCTCCTCTCAGAATACAGCACTGTAATTGATGACATCACAGATCAGCTGACCAGCAGGGATGCAGGGAAGGAATGCATTGTGGGAAGTCAGGGGGTGGAGTGTTGGTTAACTTTCTTGTAAGCAGGAATAGAAGTAAAAGTGCATTGTGGGAAGGCGGTGTGTGTGTGTGTGTGTGTGTGGGGGTCATCTCCAATTTTCTGTTTGCTGCCTCTAATTCCAGCTGAAGGTTCGTCTGCTGCAAAGCCATTACCATTGATTTTCTTTTTCTTCAGCTGCTGCAAAATGGGATTGAAGTCACACTGTAGGCCTCCTACTCTTCATCCTACTCCTCATCGTCCTCCTTCTGCATCTCCCTCCTCCTCCTCTTCTCTGTCTTCTTTATTTACTTTGTCAGTTATAAATCATCATGGCTTATATGAGTTTGATTCATATTTACATTTAGTCATCATCTGGTCATCATCTTCTTCCATTAAAGTCTCATTTTGGTCCATTTCTAAATTGACAAAAACTTTGGAAACCGAAAAATGATGTCGTCCCAAAAACACAGTCGTCTTTGCAGAAGCTTCGTCTTTAAAGACATTGGTCAGAGTTTAGGTCAGGGTGGACGGGTCAAACGTAGGACTTCATGAAATAAAACACACTTGTAAATTGGACATGACGTAACTAACATATTTAATTAATCCTAAACTATGATCTTTGGCTAAACCTAACCAAGTTTTTCGGTACCTAATCTTATGGACACTCTGACTGTTTTACATTGTTGACGAGGTGACAATGACGTTGCGGCATGCCTGTCGCTGATACTCCATCACAGCCGTTTTAATTTCTTTCTTTCTTTCTTTTTTTTGTGGACGTCATTATAAACGAAAGATATGATGCAAAGAGAGCATGAAAACATTTGACTTTGGTTTTAATACATGAAAAAATCTTGAAGTTTTAGATTAATATTTAAACAGGAACCTCTTCCTCTTCTCCAGTTTATCCTTCTTCTCTTCCTTTTCCCTCTGCCTTTCCTTCCAACCTTGTTATCTGTCCTCTGCTTTCTTGCCTTTCTTTATCCTCCCATCTTCCCTCCTCTTCATCATCTGAATCGTGATCACTCTTAGCTTAAAGCAGACAGCACTGCTTCTTCCTCAGCTGCTGTGACCTCTGACCTCCCACCTCTTGGCTCACAGATCCTCCAGTTTGTTGTGCTACCCGACCTGATGCTCTTTGTTCCTATGGAAACCGTTTAACTCCAGAGCCACTGCATCTATTAGCACTTAATTATCATTTATCAGTTTTGTTTCATGTTACTCTCTTTCAGTTACAGGAAAACAAATGCACGCTTGTGTTTTCTGCATTTTCCTTTGACTGAAGCTCCGCCCACCAATGTGGACGTCATTTAACATTTAAGTCGCTCACTGTGTGAAAAAAGGAGATGCAGGAACTCAATTTCATCTGGAAAACTTCCTTCAGATTTTTGAAGGTGGAGAAAATGGACAACATGACACACAGACACACACACACACGTTTGTACTGCTATACTTGTGAGGACACTCATTGACATAATGCATTTCCTCGCCCCTAACCCTAACCTTCACCTAAACCAAGTCTGAACCCTCGAAATGATCTTTAAAGGCCTGTCAGAGTGAGGACCGGCCAAAATGTCCTCACTGTCCCAAAAGTGTCCTCACTTCCATGGAGTAAAACTTAAATGACTAAAGATTGGTTCTCACAAAGATAGCTATACCAGAGCACACACACACACACACACACACACGCAAAATCATTATTCCTTTCAATTTCAAATAGTATCCATTCTGCTCCACCCACCTAGTTTGACCTCTGACCCCTCCTCCCTGCAGCACTTTGTGTGTGTGTGTGTGTGTGTGTGTGTGTGTGTGTGTGTGTGTGTGTGCGTGTGCGTGTGTATGTGTGTGTGTGTGCGCGTGCGTGTGTGTGTGTGTATGTGTGTGTGTGTGCGCACCCTCTCACAAAAAGCTCTTGAGGCCGGCAAAGACTTCGAGGCATCTTTCAGCTTCCTTCTCTCCTTCTCACCGCCCCTTCCCCCCTCCTCCTCCACCACCCCCACCCCCACACACACTCCTCCTTCTCCCCACCTCCTCCCTCCCCTCCTCGTCTTCTTCTCTTGCTTTTCCTTCATTTCCAGCATGCCTCAGTAATGAGAGCACCGTAAAGCACCATTAAGAATCAAAATTCTCCGACTCAACCAGAAACACATGTAGAGTCAGCTTGCATCAGCTCAGTGGTTCTCAAACTGGGGCAGGGGGGGCTCGCTGGGGGCCCGGGCTGGGTGGGGGCGAGTTGGTGCCGGGGGAGAATAAGAGTTGAATGTGAAGATAAACAAACCAGAGTTTGCTGATGCTGTTGAATGTCAAGTTGCAGCTTTGACATGTGGCATGACTCTGGCCAGCGTGAGTGATTCTTGTCGTCTCGTGTCACTGCAGACACATGAACAGAAACGACGGTGTGAAACTGTGCCATGCATCTTGAACTTGGAGCAGAGTGACTGCGTGCATTGTGCTGTGGTTTGCTTGGTTGGTAATACGCAGCAACTTTGTGACGACTGCAGTTCATTTGCAGCTGTGACAAACTAAACTGATACATCATGGCAACAAAAGTTTTCTAAGAATCGTTACTGAAGATCCTGAAAACAATCAAGGGCGGCTGATTGTTTCTAATTTGAACCATCAGCTGGAAAACTGCTAAACCTCCCAAAATCCACCTCTCTGACAGAGTTCAAGATGTGTGTGTGAGTGAAAGTGTGTGGAAGGAGTGGGGGGAAGGGGGGAGCTGGAGGGGTGAAGAAGCCACGTTCTGATTCATAAATAGGTTATCAGCAAAAAAAGCAGGATTTGATATTGTTTTAATTCGGCGAGAGGGACCTCAGCGTCGAGGCGTCAATGTCTCGTAATGCGTCGGCACAATAAATAAATTAAAGCCATAATGTTCTTTCCTCCTTCCAGCACTATTAATAGTAAGCAGGACGCTCTGCGGATCCAGAAAGGATTAGCATCTGTGTTTGATGTGGTTCCACTCTTTTGCGCCCGAATGCGATTTCTCGTCTTGTTTGTTTGCAGCGATGGAGGAGGAGGAGGTGGGAGCGAGGGGGGGCTGCTGATGTGTGTGTGTGTGTATGTGTGTGTTTTTAGATATTTTCTTGCATTTTTTTCATCTTGTTGCCTTTCGGGGCGTCAGAGGAAGACAATGCCAAATTAAAACCGCAGAGACACTGCTGGTTTCACTGCTTCTCTTTCTGTTTATTTCTTTCTTTGTGTGGTTTGTTGAAGGCCTGGCTGGCCCGAGGCTGCAGACCGGAGAGAGACAGGAGCTGAGGATTTAACAAAAACAGAAAGGCATGATGGGAGGGGGGAGACAGCGTCAGGGAGGACAGATTTGTCTTAATTGGAGGTTTTTCTGGTGCATCGGGAAGAGAAGTGGTGGAGCAGCGCAGAGAGGAAAACTCCAGTCAGGTATCAAAAGGGCATTTACTGCTCGCTTCCTGTTTCCAGAGGAAAAAATAAAAGCAGGAAATGTATTCGTCAACGATTGGCCTGACCCCTGTCTGCTTTTGCAGTGGAGCATTCTGGGAGTTCTGCTATAGAGGTTTTAGAGCAAATACGCCAAATGTTTTTGGAACCAACTCTTTTAATTCGTATTTGCAGTGATGAGGTGAAGCAGTGTGAATGTGTTGGTCCATCGGTGATTTCATTTCTTTTCACAAAATGTCGACGTGACTCATTCTGTATTTTATGCAGAGAAAATCATAGTGTGTAATTTAGTCTGTCAGTGCTGTCTGACTTCCTGTCTGTGGCTCTCAACTCAAACCTCATTGGTTCAAACAGAAGATGTCAATCTTTAAAAACTTTGCGAAAATATTTAGTTTTATGTTTAAAAAGTTTTAGTAATTTTTTAAAAACAGCAGTTTTTTTGTTTTTTTGGGTTTTTTTCTCCCGCCAAACAAACATGAGGAAGTAGTGCATTTGTTTGGACTATTTTCTGTGGCAGATTAATCCAAATATGGTGTTTTAGAGAGTGTTTGTGGCAGCAGGACAACTTTTGCTACAGTTTGTTCTTTCTGTTCTCCTCTTGCTCCTCCTCTTCTTTGTTCTCCTCCTCTTCTTATACCTCCAACTGCTCCTCCTCTCCCCTCTACACTTCTTCTCCTCTATTTCCTGTTCATTATTCTTTACTCCTCCTCTAACCTCCTTTCCTGTTCTCCCTTTACATCCTACCTCGTCTCATCTTGCTCCTCTTCACTCTGCCTCCTCCCTTACTCCACAGCCCTTCTTTACTTTTTTCACCCCCCCCACCCCCCCCAGTCCTGTCATACTGCACCTTCTGCTGCTGCCCTTCCTCTTCCTCTC
>JAQFJA010000011.1:20347190-20365230 GCA_029874485.1 Naso brachycentron | reverse complement strand
GAACAAAGTTTGGTTGCATTTCACAAGGGTACCTATTACTGACACTTTGTGTGGTGAAAAAGCTGCCGATGTCCCTTGTCATATGGTAAGTAAATTCATATTGGTATGGACAATTTGGTCCTCCCAAAATAATGGTAGGAACATGTCCCTACCGTCCATATGCAAACCTATGCCTCTGGATGGATGGATGGATGGAGAATGTTTCTCTCTTTCAGTTACTGAAAGACAGAAAAGTTCGGAAATTCCATCCAGCTTTGTTTGCAACATTTCAGTGGCTGCATTCATGCACAGTATTTATTTTGTCGTTCATGTTGTCTCATTGGTGCCTTCCAGCTGGCTCTGTTAATTCATCTGAACTGCTCCGGGAGCTGTTGCGCCTTTGGTCAGTCTTTCATCATAATTATCAGCTGCTATTTTGGTTCCAATTAGTCTAAACTACAAGAGAACATAAAACACTTTGCTTAAGGTCCAAAAGACTCAATGAGGCAGGAAAATCCCTTTAAGGCAATTATTAGGACTTAGTTGTGACTTGCTTTATGTAGATGTTAATAACAAATATTAATGCCTCTCAAAACAGAAACACTTCCTGCACAAAAAGGGTTTTTCATTTAGTCTATTCAAAGACACCAAATACTACATTTTTAACAATGTGAACAACAAAAACAGATAATAATGCACATTGATAAAATCTTTCATTAACCCATCCAGGCTGAGTTATGTACAAATAAGGAGCAGAGCAGCAAAGTGGCTGATTCTTGATGTGAAAATGTGTGAGATGAGTACTTCAGGGTCTCTTTCAGAGCTACATAATGACTCTAATAACTGAGAAACACAGTGAAAAATATCAAAGTGCTTTTATGATTTTTGTTCTGTGTTGGATTGAAAAACATACAGCAGTTTGTTCAGACAGGAGCTCTAACATTAAGGTGTCAGAGGAGCAATTATTAGAAAAGAAAAAAAAAACTACACAGAAGATTATGGAAGCACAAATGTGTTTTTAGTGGAGATAAATCATGTTTATGAGCCTCACTGGGCTCATGGAGCTGCAACCTACACATTGAATAGCGTTTCTACCTCAGGAAGCGTGTGTGGAAACATGGATGTAATATAACTTCACTCATGTTACAGCTGATTCCTTCTTGTTTTTGAACTTGGAGTCACATTCAGATGTTGATTCTTTCCTTTGTGTTCATGACCAAATCTCTACTTAATCACAAAAAAAGACCTGAACTTGTGGCTATGGCACTCCTCTGCCTCTGTACGCACAGTTTTTAATGGCTCTATCAGGGTCATTTTTTTAGTAATATCTTAGTAATACTAATATCATGAGGCTAAAGTTGCCCAGCAGGAAAAAAACAGGATGCTAAATGGATTTTTATTTTAATTAAGGTACTGTATGTGCTCTGAAACATACATTTTTTTGGACTAAACAAATATCGCATTCTTACTCTGATCATTTTGTGGCCACCCGGCTGCAGAAGCTGCAGACTTCCACATACAGACTCAGACCAGCGTTAGCATCCATCTACAGCAGTGGTGGACTCAGGATGTTTGAGGGGCAGGGGCAAAGATAGTAAAAATGGCACCTTTTGTAAGTGGTGGGGCACCAGCATCTAAAAACTTTTTTTCATGTGTGTGAAACATTTTGAACCCAGGAAAGCACTTTACCACATTTTGTCCCCTGGAAAGGCACCTTTGAGGGCACTTCATTGTGTTTCCTTTAGCATAGTGGCATCCAAGAGGGCACAGAGGGAACATTTGGGCACCAGGGACCCCCCCTGAGTCCACCAGTGATTTACAGTTTTGTTTGTGTCACCTGATTAATTTTCACAAATTATTCAATCTCCTTTTTTGCTCCACTTTGGTCTCTCCTCTTGTTGAAAATATGGCTCTTAAACTGCTGCCTGCTCATCTCTGTGCTGCAAAACCACTTTTTTTCGGCTTAAAACCAATTCATATGGGACTGTAGTAGTGTTGTAAATTCACTCAGACCCAAAACTCGACATTTTAGTGCAAAGTCTGCCAATTCTACACAGTTTGATAAAACACATGCATAACAACTGTCCTCCACATATATTTGAATTTCGCTATTAGCTGATTCAGTTTGTGCTGGCATATGTGGTTAACTCCCCCCTGTGCCCCCCTCCTCTCCATACCAACTCCATGCCCCGCCCCCTGCTTTCAGCCAGCGGCTGCTACCTCAGCAGACCACATGAGGAGTTTTACCATAAAATCCAGAGTGTAAGACACACTTTTACTACCTTCTGATTTGTTTATTTTAAAAGTGGGGTGTGTCCTGACATCACCGCAGGCTGAGCTCAACCACCATCTAACAGGACTGCGAACGCGTAATGACAACAACAGATGGTAGTTACAGAGCTGCAAAGAAACTGATGTGGACTTTGCTGAATGCATCGGAAAATTGTTTGGATCGACTTTGAGTTGGAAAAACAAATGTTTTTTAAATATTTGTAGAAAGGGAGGCAATGATTTGTTTTTAGTTTGGTCAGTGCGCCTTGCTGTCAGACGTTTATCCATAGCGATGTAGTCTGCACACGGGCAGCATTAGAGGTAACAGTAAACTCGCTGTAACGACTGTATATTTTTATCATTGCTTTGAATGAGAGATTTTAAGTCAAGTCATTTTTATTCATACAGTGTCAAATATCAGCAAAGTTGTCCCAAGACACTTTACTGCTCAAGCTGACGTTCTTGATGCATTTTTCTAAATTTCAGGCAGGAGGCTCTTCAGCCCGAAATCTGGGGGTTTAGTTACTCTTTAAGTACATGTGGTGCTCAAAATAGGCAATGGTACACAAAAGGCATTCGTCTTAAAAAAAGAAAAATGGAAAAAATGAATATGCACTTTTACAAAAAAATTTTAAAAAACAAAACAAACAGGTTTTTTTGGCAGCCGTGCGTCTGAGGCAACGCCTGCAACTCAGATACATGACAGACTCTAAAAATCTGAATCCGTCATCACTCTGACTCTGACACACAAGTGCAGGCATGAAGGGGGAGTGAATACAAACATGTGGCCCCCCTCCCCTGAGACGCCTCTCTAAACCCCAGATTAGATTATCTATAAATCCACCAGGTAAATCAAGGCTTTACTGTTACTGTTATGCTGCTAAATAAACGTGCAGCAATAAGGGCGTTCGGCTTGAGCTCAGGAATGGTTAATGACAGACACTGTGTATCCCAACAAAAGCAAAATAAACCAAACAAAAAAAACAGTTCATTCACAATCTGAACAGCCTGAATTTAAGTTTCTCTTACAGGCTGTTCTGTTACCAAAAAAAAAGGGAATACATGTGTAGTGTATTACAAATCAACAGTAATATGGTATTACACTCCAATGTCAATAGTTCTTCATTCAGAAACATTTTTCTACATAACAGTGAAAACAAGACATCACTGGAAATTTTGCCCCACTTTCGTCCACAAATAAGGTCTCGTCTCTCAATATGTTCAAGGCTTCACAGGCCAAACAGAGACTTTTAATTGGCTGAGAAAAGTGGATTAAATCATTCGTGGTTTTGGCACAGGCCTTTTTCAGAAAACTCCTCATTTCCGTCCAAAAACAATCGATATAATCTTCTTTTGGTTATTAAAATAAAACACATAGGAAAAAAAAAAGAAATGAGCAAAGGTTAGCTAGGTGTTTCCCTCTGAGGAGAGCGCTCGCTGTGTGCAGCCCTTGCTGGGATGAGATTTACAGGCTAAACCCAAACTGTGGTTTAGACGGGATTTAGCATGTGAGGCTTCTCAAAGGCTCCTCTGATGATCACAGTGGTTTCGAATCAACTGGAGGGCGAATGTTCGTGTAGGATGAGTGCGGACACGAGGACCCGGGTGTCTGGTCTCTCGCACGTTTTTGTTTTGTTTCAGAGTGTGTGTGCGTGCGTGTGTGTGTGTGTGTGTGTGCGATTTCCATCTTTCCATATCATTACGGTCAAGTCTCAGGCGTCGTGGTGTGGCTGGCGAAAAAACTGTCAGGTATCAAGATCCTGAAGGAAACAAAGAAAGAAAATGGAAATGTGACAATTAATTTTTATTTCCCGTGAAGAGAACCAGAGGGAAAGTAAAACCTGACTGTTGTTGCACTGATGGAGTTACAGCAGTGGAAATTTAAGCCCAATACAAATTTTAGAGGGGAAAAAAATTTACAGATTACCAAAATAGCGGCTGATGTAGTGAATTTTTGAGCTAAAATGGAACGTTAACCAATTTGCACTAATGTGACTTTGCAAAGCTGCTCAGAAGGCTGCTCTTAAACAAAAAACTTAAGAACATTTTACATTAGTATAGACTGTTAACCAATTCTAGAAATAAACACTGAAAAAATAGAGAATAAATGAAAATAAACCTTTGAACACAAGTTAAGAACATTTTAGTGGTATGCTAAAAAAAAAACCTTTGTCACTTTTCAGAAAAAAATTAAATGCAGGACTTTTACAGCATTACTACTACTAGTTTACTCAAGAAAAAGTTTAAAGACATTTCCGAGAACGTGTGAAAGTTTGCTTTGTGCCCCCAAATCACTGAATCCACCCCGGCCCTGCACTCAGTCAGAAACTGAACTCTACATGCAGACTGATATTCACTCCCTTGGCCATCGGAGAAATAAAATTAAATGAATCAATTAATAGCCTACAAACTGTTGATTTCCTCACATGTAGCTGACATGAAAACTAGCAGAGCTCAGTTGATTTAAGGGTACACTTGTAGACTGGATTTAATTTGCAGTAAATGTTACACATATGCAAATGAGCCATGTGCTTTTTATGCAAAATTGCCAGCTGCTGAAATGCAAGTTGGAGATCATTGCCATCGTTGGTAAGCAAAAGAAAATATACCGTATACTGGACCTATTTTAATGGTTTCGCTTGATAACTGGTGTGTGTAAATTGGAGGAGCTAAGAAGAACCTGCCATGGGCGGAGGCGACATGTTGCAAACGGGATGAGCTGCCCGGCTGTAACGTTACTGTTGCTGACTCTGTGGAGCTGCTGTGCGGTCTAGCCTCCTCCTCGTCACTATCATCACCTCCGGTATTAAACTGTCTGAAAAGACTGTTGACGTGTTCTTGCTTTTATTTTTTGTCTTTGACATATCCCCATTGCTTTGCCCTACTGTTTGGATAGATAGTTTAAGTTGATAATCATGGAGGCCGAAGCCTGTGATTGAACGCGCCCTGTGTTCAACGCCGTCGTCTTCATTTTTTTGGCGGACTACAGCCAGATGGAGCCTTTTCGCTAGTTGCTGTGAGCTTTCTAACCAAGCTGGTCACTCTAACTATAGTTTAAAAAAAAACAAAAAACAACCTTAACTCAACTTAACAACAACAACAAAAAAAAAAATCCCAGATGCTTAGCCTGGTGCGGGATCAACTTTGGCCTGGTGGACCATGAGGCTTGCGATACACTGGGGGAAACCCTGGTGGCGCTCCAGAGTCGTCCTGGTCTACACATTACATTCTACAGACCTAAATAAAAATATCTGTTTTGTTCAGATCCCTGCAAAAATCACACCATCATTATTTTAACGTTTTTCAACAAAAATGAGAATAATGATGTAAAAATCATCAGTCCGTTAATACTGAAAATCATATCACAATCGCAGCATCAATCAAAATAATCACAATTAGATACTTTTTCAAAACGGTGCAGTCCTACAGTTTATGTTTAGTTAAAAAAAAAAAAAAAGTTTTCATATCGGTGCATATTGAAAATGTGTAGGCAGCAACTGATATATTGGCTGCACCAGTAACAGTCAGCCAATAAATCAGTTGGGATGAAGTTAAAATTTAACAATGTGCTGCATTTATCATTTATGATGTTATAGTACTGGTCATGTGACCCCCTCAATGCATTTATTTATGTCTGGGCTTTTTTCTTCCCTGAGATTTTACAGTACAGTGCGTAGTAGGGATGTAATGGCAAAAAAAACTCAAGGTACGATGATACCTCAGTACAGTATTTATTGTGGTATTTAAAAATGTTAAAAAAGACAAGTCAAGACTTGGAAAAAATGACGCTGATTATTATCAATTTTTTTTGTGATTGTTTTTCACTTACATTGCTTTGTTTCCTATATAAGCATGTGCAAGTAACTGTCATATTTAAATCACTGAACAATGATTTATAAATGACCCAGCTCATATCCTGTGCTCTTTTCGTTATCCTGCAATCACAAGTTAACTGTCTACTTTGACTGTCATTTCCTACTAGTAACGTCTTTTTGACCATTCAGTGAGCTAAACAAGCATTTTTCTTTGTTTCCTTCTTCACACAGTGCAGTAGGTCTCTTACTAGCAGACTTTTTTTTTCTTTCTTTTCATATCAATGTACTGCCATGTGAAGAGAAAGCGAAAGTAAACTCCCGTTGACTAATGCCGTTATTCAACACATCTAAGTTTAACTCAGCACTGAAGTCTGAGAGAATGCTTCAGATATGAGATCTCTGTCAGTGCAGCCTGCCTTTACTTGTTAAAAAGCATTACAGTCTGTGCTTGGGATTGTTTGCCATCCTCCGTGATGTGCGTGATGAGGCAAAGAGCCACAATGGCTGATGGTCTGTGTAGTTCTCAGTTCCCTCTGCTCTGCTTCACTGCGGTTGAAACAAAACCACATTTCTATTCCGGAGGACCTCTCGTTTGACGCCATCACACGTCCACAATGGTACTGAGGCACTTTTGCTATTGTGATTTCGCAAAATTACCGATAGTACTACATCCTTAGTGCTTAGTGAAGTCTTTACTCTATGAGCAGCATAATATCTGATTTACCTGGAGTTGATAGAGAACTGGGGTCAAAGGTGAAACCTCATCTGAAGCTCTTCTGCTGTTGCATCAGGCCCACATTCTCATAGACTCTGGAGCTGTCCTCCCTCATCCTGACAACACAGACACACACTTTCATGACAAAACTACCTGAGACGGCTGTTTAAACAAGGATGCAGCAAGTAACTCAAATGCAGGCAGTTAAACACAGTCCTGCAACAGCCTTTTCCCAAAAGCATCCCTTACTCTGTGCAGGTGGGAGTAGGAATAGGAGTGCAAGGGGGCAAAGGGCTCTGCTCTCCTCCAGTCAGGTCAGACAAAGAGTACTTAATGTTGGTGTACTCGCGCCCTTTAATCTTACTTTTCTGCAAAGGAGAGGACAGAGGAGGGTTAGAGACACAAGCATAAGCAAGCAGAATTGACAGGAGGACAGTGTCGCCTGCTGCACACCTGCTCCTCCTCAATGCGTCTCTGCAGGGTTTCTATGTAGTGCTGCACAGCCATGTAGATGAATCTGTACTGCGCCTCCGTCTGCACCATCCCAGAGCGCTGAGAACGAACCATCTGGATGGTCTTTGGCACGTCGATGTCGCAGTCCACCCCTGCAACATCAAAACAAGGTCAGACACTCAAACAATGTAATTAGAATGGATACAAGATATGCAGATACATGTGTGAGTATGTGACAGAGTCAGCGACAGAGAGAAGCTGGGTTTCCATTAAAATATATGGCAAATTTTTACCAAATTTTTAGAAATTTGGCAAAAGAAAATGAGCATTTAGGTTTATTTCCATCCACCAGTGTTATGTAAATATTAGGAGTAAGTTCATTGAGATAAGCAGTAGGTGGCGCAACATTTTTCAGTCAGGTGTCATTTACCACAGCAGAAGAAGACAGAACAATATGATGACGTAATCAAAAGGCACAAGTAAACAAACAGAAAGGAAAGAAGACGAGGGAAAATGCAACTAAGTCAAGAAATGTCGAAGTTTCCTCATCAGTCCACACACACCTTGTGTTTTTATTTGTAGCTGCCGCCACTGCTTTTCCGGTGCAGAGAATGACTGTCGCCGGAGTGACGTTTAAGTCACGTGATTTCTAAATCTCATCCTTTATTTGCTAAATCTGTTTTCATTACACTTATTTGCATTTATCCTTTGTCGATGTGCCAACTTTTCCACCTCCCTCAAACATAAAAACTTTTTTGCGACATTTCGAGATTTTTTCAAATTTTCTGTTTCTATTCAGGCATTTTTATGTGAAAAAATCAAATCAAAAATGTGCATAAAAACAGGCTGATGGAAACCCAGCTAGTGACACAAAGAGAGAGAGAGAGAGAGAGAGAGAGAGAGAGAGAGAGAGAGGGAGAGAGAGAGAGAGAGACTACAACTAATTCTCACACTGCTTTTAGTTATTTATTTACTGACTAATGTATCTTGTATGTTTTTTCTATCTTCTTTTGTCTTTCTACTTTCCTTTATCTTACTCCTGTTCTCTATTACTGCTTTATACTGTTTTTACTGTTTTCTTTTGTTCCTTTATCTTTCTACGGTTTTACTCTGCTCATGTGATGTCGTCATGTATTGTGTTTTAACCTTTATTAGTACAGGCCCTTTCTGAAATTTTGCCTGTGTAACTGCTTTCACATCCCTCACTGATATGTATCATATTCTGTGTTTCACTGTTTAACACTCTGTTTGCTTTGTCTGTCAAAGCACTTTGTAAACTTCTGTTTTTAAAGGTGGTTAATAAATAAAATTATAATCACTGATTCACTTCACTTCACTGATTACACCTTGGACAGATCAGAGAGCAATCTGATAGGGCTGGGCAAGTAATGAAAAAGTCAACAAAACTGGCATAAAGAAGCCTGAATGAGACTTCAACTTCATCTGAATTTCAGGACACAAGACACTTGGAATGAAAAATATGCAGACTCACCTTTTTCTCTGATCACATCTATCAGGATGTCAATCACTATAAACGTTCCTGTCCGCCCGATCCCTGCACTGAAGCAGCAAGAGAGAAAGGTCTGAGTCTTCCATGCTAGCCGACAGTGTTTGGTTCAGAAAATTAAGAGCTCATTTATTTCAGTGTTTGATTTGTTGCGTACCTGCAGTGTACCGCTATCGGTCCAGCATCTAGTATGCTCTCCTGTTTCAGGTTGACCTCCTCTAAGAAGTCGAGCACACCGCCGGGGTCAGTGGGGACTCCGTGATCCGGCCAGGCCCTGAAGTGGTACTGCCAGACTGTACGCTCTGTGTTGCCCTGGAAACAAGAACAACTTTCAGCGTACAGGTTATTTTTACCACAGAGAATAAAAGTTGAACATTTCCCTGTGAGCCTCAACCCAGTTTATCTGCATGAATGCACACACAAACACAACCTGGGTGAGGTTACTCGAGTTATCATTGTTCATTATTATTTGAGTAACATTTCACACACGTTGTTCTAGGCTACAACAGTTTGACTCAGTGGTCGTTATGTGCACCATGTCAACTGGGAGCCGAAAAAGTGATGTCAAGAACTATTTTGATTAAAAAGAAAATGATCATGTGCAGTGCAAGATATGTGGCATTAAATGTGCACGACACAGAAACGCTAGTTCCATGTTTAACCACATGTACCGGAGTAACTTAATGAGCCACCGCCACGATGAACAACAGCTACGGGAGAGGAAACGATGTAATGATGTATGAAAGCGCAGCAGGGCTGATTAACATTGTGTCGACACAGTGGCTGTTACTGTTGTGTCAGTTGCTGACTGTTTAATTACATAAATGTGAAAGTTTCAGACCGTTTTGTTCTCGTCCAGCCCTACAGCCGACTCCCATATGTGTTTTTTTTTTCTTTTTAAATGGTAAAAAATAAAAATGACAGTTTTCAAGAAACACTGAAAACGCCCATCCCTACAACTTACCTGGCCAACTTTGGACAGTTTGAGTTCTCTTAAGATGTAGTCGTGAGCAGCCGTCTCTCGGACATTTCTGACACGCATCGCGCCGTATTCCTTCAGAGCCGACATCTCAGGCCAGTACTTCACACACTTACTCTGTTGAGACACAGAAACATTCACTACATTATTCAGTACTATCATGGAAGTAATACTGGTTCTCACAGGGTTAAGATAAGTTATGATTGGAAGGTGAGTATCTTTAGCTTTTGGACTTTTGGTTGGACACCTGACGGCATCGTCTTGGCTCTGGAAAATTGTATTTTTCATCTTTTTGTCACATTTAATGGACAGAACGATCACTTTGGGAAAATCATCAACAAATTCACGGATGATGAAGATAGTCAGCAGTCGCAGCTCAGCCTTTGATTTGATTCTGAGTGACTGAAACCAAACCTGATATTTAATCATTTCTGCTAAACTCAAAATGAGTTGATGCAACACCATCCCACATGATGTCACAGTTCAGTATGTGGTCCGTTTTGCTCACCTTCCCTCTCTCCACCTCTTTGGTCGTCATGACGATGACACGAGAGTTCTCCTGAAACACCATCCTCCAGAAGTCACTGATGGTGTTCTGCAGGCAGCCCTGAGTGGCGATGTAGCTCTTCTTCAGCTTGGTGCTGTTACATTTAGAGTCCAGCTCCGGCTGCACACACACGCACATACACACACGCACGCACACACACACACACACACACACGCACACACACACACACACACACACACACACACACACAACAGTCAGCTGAAAACTCAAAATGAACAAACACAGCACTTGCAATTAAATACAACAAGAGACAGACTGACAGAAAACACATGCTAACCAACACAAATCTACATCAAACGCTTTATTTACATGTGATGAGTTTAACCAGGTGACCTCAGGAGATTTAGAAATTTCAGCCCATTTCTGTGTTTTCTGCAGCATGTGAACACGAGAAAAGCAAAGTCTGTTTTCTACTCAAATTTACGAACATTATCCGGCTGATATGATGTCAAGGCTCTGCATAACATTCACTTCCTGAACAACAAGAGCAACGAACCTCCTGAATTTGCACCACAATGTTTTCAAAACATTCATTTATAATTCTCTCTAGTTCTGGACTTGGAAAGAAGAAAAAAAGTGGCAGAGAAAACAACAAACAACATGACTCTAAATCCCCAAGATGGTGATTCATGGCCTGGGACCTAGGGTTGGGCAACTCGACAAATATATCGTAGGCAGGTTAATTACCCCTGATAGGAAGGGTGTTCCCCGGCTGTGGGAGCGCACATGCAGTGAAGGAGGACCTACGTCGCTACGCTTCAATTTCACCCAGGTAAATTAAAAACAACATGTGGATCGTTTAATTCATCGTTTTTGGTTTTGTTGTTTTATAAACCAGTGAACAGTGACGTTTGGCTTGTTTATCAAAATAAATGCTATTATTCACAGACAGACCGCCTGTTGAGCAGCTCTGTGTGCAAGAAGTGCAGCTTTGCAACTCACTCTGAGGTGCTGAGAGTAAAAATTGTTATAGACGATGGTTACATGTGAATAATTAAGCAAGTCTAAAAACTGAAGTGATGCACAGCATTTCGTATTTGTATTTTTCAGGCTCAAACTCATCCATTCTTCCCTACACGCTCCTCAGCACGGGCACGCAGTGCTTGTCTTGTGAGACAAAAAGCACTGTAGGCTTACATGACTGACACGTTGTATGAACAGTGGTGACTACACACTGCATGTGATGACACACACCTGTGCAACTATCTCGGCAATCGCTGGTGGATATGCTTATGGTGGCCAGATGGAAAATTTTAACATATCGCCCAACCCTACTGGGAACTAGTACGATCACATGATTGCTGTGTTTTCTAAAATATGTTAATTTGAAAAGAAATTTTCACTTTACAAATTTTAAACATGATTAAAATTACAGATAACAGCCACAGTTATGACAACAACTAGAGGTTTCCAGGTGATACTAGTCACACACAAATAGAGCTTTAAACATCTCCATATTATCAAGTACAGAATAAATGATGTGTGTGTTTGTGTGTGCGTGTGTTTGTGTGTCCCTGAGGATGAAGTGAGTTTACCATGACAGCAGATACTACCATGATGATATTGGCGTTGATGTAGTCAGAGCCAGGCTCATTCGGGTCCCTGTCATTCAGCACCACACGAGTGTGGTCGACTGCGAGCAGAGAGAAAAAACAGTCAGTCGCCTTTTTGCACCTCCTCAGCAGAAACCTGAGCTGTTCGAATGAGAGGGTGTTAAACTGAGAGGAGTCGGGATTTCTCACAAGGCAGAATGTTCTTGTATCTGTTCTTGTTCTTGTTCTCTGCTCTTTGACCCTCTTTGCGACTGTAGAGCAGTTTGCACTCTTGTTGCTGCAACGTCTGGATACAAAAAGAGAGGAGAGTCAAAAGTCGACCAACAGTGCTTCCAAGAAATTCACAAAACCTATGAAATGGGACAAGTGAGCTGCAGACGACAATAGAACCTCTCACCTCAAATTCTTCCCAGAAGCCCTGTTTGACTTTATCTGTGGCCTCCGCGAGTTTGCTCAGCTCTCGAACTCGACTTTCGATCTCTGCAGCGTTGATGCGGGTAGTGTTCAAAGGCTGTGCAGGAGAGCAGGAGTCAGCAGAGAGGCTACAATCGGCAAATGCTGCCTCAGCTTATTGGAAGCATGAATATCTGACTCGGGAGGTACCTGTTTGAGCTGAAGCACAGTGCCCAGAGTTTCCACCATGGGGTTCTTCTTGTAGTGCTCTACCAAATCTGTGAGGGAGTCAAACTTCTCCCCTCCACCCACATCATACTTCAGGTCATGCTGAAAGAGAAGCCACAGTCACAGGAGTTCAACAGACAAGTCTCTCTCCATCATCAGACGATCAAAATGTTTAATAACACAAGAAACCAGGCGACTCAGGTTACATCCACATTGCGCTCCTCGTCCATATGTGCGGTGTAAGCTCCATAGCGGCTCTATTCTCCAGCCAAACTACACACATATCACATGACCACTCAATGTCACCAAACACCTGTTCATTCAGAGAATGTTTCACCTTTCTGTTATCTAGTCTGTGGAATTAGCAAGCGGTCGTTTTACTTCGATGTGTATGCAGTCGATAACTCACAGGCATTGTGGCATAACTCACCGATGATAAACTCCGTCACTTCAGGCTCTACGCGCCGTGTTTTGATGTAACGTTAATCTGGCTATAGGAAGATGACGACAGCCTTTCATGGGGTCTTTAACGTTAATAAAAAAGGGGCAGGTAACTTTTGTGAAAACATCCACGAGTCCCTGCACTGTTGTCGTTCCCTCCACGTGCGGACGCAGTTTTCCGCTCAGGTTTACTTGGGCCGATCTGGATCGAAATGCGGAAGTTTGCTCGCCATTCCTGGAACCACAACACTGTTGATCAGGTTTTACCAATCAGTGAAGGGCTGATGGCACCGCTGAACACAGGATCTGTCGAGTTCGCTGAATAATATCTTTCCTCCTGCACATGTAAGCAGCAGTAGTGTGATGAAAGGCAGAATTAACTGCACAACAGCTGCTAGCGGAGACAACAAGGTCAGCAACGCCTGTAATTTGTTAACCATGTCGAAATAATGCTGGGTAGTTGAGGTTCACAGATACATGCATGATATATAAAGGTTTGTTTTCTTCAATAATATAGTCACATGGCTGCGGTGCGACCTATCACGAAAGGTGTCCATGCTGGCATCTCCAAACCCTTTTGTTTGTTTACAATGGGACACCAAGACTGAGAATTCAAAATAAAACAGGGGGCCCGTCGTATCCAAACTGCTCCGCCTTTGAGCGGCTGAGGCGCCGGGTTAGTGAGGATACAAGACTCAAACACAGCAATACTGCTACGTCTTTGATTTAAGACGCAGCAATGTAGATGTAACCTCAGAGAAGTGACAGACATGCACTGCAACAACCACATTACTGTCAATCTACACACACTTACAACAGATCAGAGAGAGGCTGCACTGACGGCATTCAGCTTCTCCTTACAGCACAGATGTGTCTGAATTTAATATTCGGTGCTTTCAGGGATCTTCCACTACATGAACCTAATGACCCATGATGTTCCGTGTATCTGCTGTAACAGGTTCTGCTTTTACTCCCACTCTTTTCCACTTTGAGATCTAAACTTAGACATTTAGGCTCAGGACATGAGCTTAAATCCTCCTCAATGGTTTTGAAATCTTTCGCTGACTTGTTCAGTTTTCTGTAAACTGTAGACTGTTTGCACAGTGTTCAGGACGATGCTACTACTTTGATTACACTTCAGAGTTATGTTCGAGTGGCAGATGTATTTTCCAAATATCAAAATGACAAAACTACTCTTTGCTATATTTTTTCTCTCAGAAAACCCAAACGATGTGAGAAAGCATCTTGTTCTCTGACAGATTTTTTAGGATTTCCTCTTTGTCTTCTTGTTGAGGAGAGATTTAATCAGTGGGATTGTGTGACAGCTCAGAACAGGAAGAGAAAGCAGGACTGGCAACTGCTGACGCCTCCTTTAGGGCAGTCACCTGTCCTGAGATACACAGCTGGCTCTCAACAACTCTCAGCAGGATGAGAGCTGGTCTAGTGCCTGTCTGTCGCCCTTCTGCTATGGATGGGGGCGTTTGATTAATCTAATGATGCTAATGTTTAAAAGTCATTATGTGTAAACAAAGAAAATCAGTATTAACTACACAATATTAGCCTCTCTGTGACATGTCTGAAACATTGCAGTGGAAACACGAACAAGAACCTTGAATCAGCCTCAGAGGTTCAGATTATAAGAAACTTCAGCTCAGTTTTAGTCAAACTTTGGTTGGAATTATTTTAAGGACACAAAACTGTGTGTAAAAACAGCTGGATCCTAATCTTAAAATCAGTCACTTTCACAGGAAGTGTTAATGTCCCAGTACAGCTGAACAGTGTTAGCATCAGCACGCGCCCATTCAGCAGTGAACGTCTCACAGAGACGGTGAGGAGTTTGTTTACCTGACAGCGGATCATGACATGAGTCACTTTGGGTTTGCTGTCACTGGTGTCCGTCTTGTCGTCTCCTGTACGGACGGACAGAACGAAATCCCCCGGATGGCTCTGGCTCTCTCTCACCAGGAAGCTGCCATTCTTGCCTTTCTCCGTCAGCAGCTTCTCGGCCTCTCTGCCTGACAAGTGTCCGTGGAACCACCTGGAAAAAAGACGGTAAATTATGTTTGAATGAGACTCGAGTTGCTAAAGAATTCTTCACATCTCACATACTTCACAAACTTTGGTAACCCTTTATTTGGAGAGTCTGCCTGCAGATAGTTTATAGAGTATTTGTAACTTTTCAACAACACATCAGTTGACATTCAACTAACCCTGAAGGCCTGAACATACTTTCCATATTGCGCGCCCACAGGCGGCCGTGGACTCGTTTGGTTGTGCAGACTAGGAAAGTTGTTTCATTCATACTGTACCAGTCTGGCAATACATGATATGCAGCGTGCAGGATTGCAGCAGAATAAACAAAAGACAACAGAAGTTTTAGTGGCTCCACTTATGTTCTTTTCTCTTTTTTTTAGCCAGACCAATAATGTTGCAGCTACAGCAAAATTTGTGTCAACTAGGCAGACAACGGGAGAAAAAAATAAAAATTCTGCAGACGTGATGAAAAGCACACTTTTACCGGAATAGGAGGAATTGTTTTGGGGTTTTTTTTGATAAATGAAATGAGAAATCCTTCACCTTCAAGTGACATATGCTGTCAGTCAGTTTTTCTACACTGAAACAAGTCAAAACGTTGTTCTGTTCACACCCGTGAAAGAGTTGTTTTAAGAGGCTGCAACAGAGAACAAGTCTGACCCAAAAATGATTTTTGACAACAAAGAGCGACAGGCATCACACCGAAGCTGGGTGCTGGGTGGGAAAACACTCATAAAAAAGACTTGATGTTGCTATTGCAACAAGTGGACTGGAGTGTGGAGCAACCGATTAGAGCATGTGCAGTCGACGTGCTGTCACAAATTTTGGGCTGCACTCAGACGTCAGTGGAGGGGTCCGTGTGGACCTCGAGAACATGGGCAGACGATAATTTCTACACCACGCGTACCAGAGCGCATGTCCGTGGACACGTGGATGCAGAAAGTATGAATACACCTTAAGCCTGATTACAGATTTTCTGCAAATCTGAGCACATGTGGGGAAAAACAGCTGGGAGCGCCTAACGGTCCCGCTCGGGGCTGTTAACTCTGGAACAGACATCAGTTATGAAGAGGTTTAGTTTTCGGGAGGTGTTATTCAGGCCTGTTCCCCTTTGACCAGCGCTGGATTCCCCTCAAAAAAGAAGGGAAACCGGAGGCTGTGAAGTGACACTGACGAGTGCTGCAGCTCCACGTTTTAAGATTCTACAGTTTGTTTTTTTTAAAAACTTATATGTGTGCTAAAGTGACAGCAGATCACATCTGGATCAGCTGTCAGTCACTTTAACAGCTGTGAGAGTCTGCACACATCTGTACTGAAATATGAGGCACACAATTATCAGAGTTTCTCTCTCTGTAATGTTACCTGATCAATAAACATCTGCTCTGAATAAAAAGCTGCATGCTGTATTTAAACTGAGCGCTGTGTCAAGCAGAGGCCCACAAAGAATTTCTACTGAAAAGAAAAATTTATATTTTTTAATTAACAGCATTGTCTGTTTTTACTGATGTCCTGATTATGAAGTAATTATTTAATAACCAAGAATATAAATAAGGGGTCTTTAAACATTTGAATTTATTTATCAGGCCAAAAGTTTCAGGAAAATTAACAAATGGTCACTTTTATTAACAATCAATGGTCACCCTGAAAAGTGACTTTTTCCTTCTTCTTCTCTTTTTTTTTTTTTACTGGCAAACAGACTCACCTTCTCTCTCTGACTTTATTCCATAAAAATAATCCAAGTCGTAACAGTTAACGTGGGAAGTTACAACTCACGAAAAGAAAACTATTTCTAACGAATGCAGAAAGTTGAAATTTGCGATGCCAAACTTGTTACTTTCTTCACCTCAATCTCTTTCTGTAACATTAAGTTGGCAAAAGATGTTTAGTGTTTACAAGCTGGTTAAAAACGTTCCATGGAGTGTAAGCACAGTGTGTGAGACACTGTACAGAACAGTGTTTCCTGCAACTTTTTCTAACAGTCTTCCTGTCGTCACTACTGTAATTAATGTGAATGAATTTAAATATGAAAGAAAACGTTTATCTCCAATGAAAAAAGCAAAGTTGGAGGGTTCTTTTGACATTTTTGCAGCTCAGCTGGGTTATTTTTTTGGAAAACATATCAAACAAGTTGACTGCTGACATCTCAAAGATTTCCAGGTTTTCCCCTCAGGAGGCTCACGTCTTCATCAGTGACCTTCCTCACAAGAGACACAGCCTTCGCTGTGTTTGCAAGGCTTGTTTTTTCTGAAGCTTTACTACTTTTTAACGTTGGTGTAGACTCTGATTTATGTTGTAAGGGATGTAAAATGTGGATGTTTATATTTTTACAGGATCATATTTTTCTTAGAAAACGAGCAGTTTGCAGTTTTTTTAGTACATACTGAAATTTTAACTGCTGAAAAGGAAATGTGCATAAAAGTTATGGGAACAAAGTTTGGGTTTTTACTGAAACACAGTCAGTTCCTCATTTTTGGTGAGAAAAAGTATATTTTCACAAGAAGTCTAGTGGATAATTTCAAACGAGAAGTTTAGTTGGATAACATACGGAGGGTTTTTACCTTTTAAGAAAATTAAGAAAGACCTTAAATACTGCTTGTGCAATTTGTCATCCACAACACATTCAAGTATGCAGAAAATATCAAGAGCAAAAAAAAATTAAACAATAAAAACATTCAGTGTCATCGCTCACCTTTCCGAGGTGGGGTCCGCACAGTTGAGTGGATACTTGAGCTCAATGACGTCTCCGTTTTTCTCTTTCAGCTGCCCGTGATGCTCCATGTAATACTGCACCAGCTCAGCCAGAGTGGCAAACTTCTCCCCACCGTAAAGGTCGTAGTAGTCTCCTGTGTTCTGGATCTTAATGTGGGTGACGGCTCCATTTCGTCTGCAGAAAAAGTACAAATTTTTAGAGAAATGTTTCCATCAGTGTAAGAACGAATCCTACAAGAAGCTCGTGTTTTTGAATTTGAAACAGCTGCGACCAGCAGCTAAAAATGTTACAGTAGTTCTCGGCATCACATGTCATCATAAGGTTACAGATGCATCATGACTGGATTTTTATGTTTTGTTTTTTTTTCTCAAAAACAAACAGTACATCATGATCA
>JAQFJA010000011.1:20320601-20330853 GCA_029874485.1 Naso brachycentron | reverse complement strand
TGTTGAAACCAGTAACATCCCTTACGTTCTAAAACTAGCCTCTGCCAACTTGACAAATTTGGCAACGTCACCTGTAACTAAGATGCGCAGCCAATAGGAACACACGCTCTCTAAATTGATCAGTGATTGGCTGAAAAGTCCCGTCACAGTCTGAATACAGAGCCAATGAGAGGAGCAGAAGTCTAGTGTTCTTTAATACCACCTAAATTACAATATGCTGAACGAATATTATGGGATTTCTGCCCGATGATGTCAAGAATAAACTGCTTACCCCTGCTTTAACTATGGGAGTAAGGCTTAAAGGTTTTTTAAAAATAATTTTGCTAATGTGTTGTCTTTTTTTTTTGTTTCAGTGCCTTTGTTCATCGATGTGGACGCACAGCACGAATCGGTAACCAGGGCAACGCCCTTGTCTTTCTGCTGCCGATGGAGGAGTCCTATGTGAATTTTTTATCCATCAACCAGAAAGTGAGTGTTCAAACCCTTCGACACTCTGACTACTGACTTTCCTCAGATAAGAAGTCCTAAAATGAGCTGAACCAACGTTATGACTGAGAACTACTTCCTCACGTGGTTTTAAACGCTGAAGCTGGACGAGAGATTCAGGCAGAACTCTTTCTACACAAGCTCAGTTCAGTTTGTCTTTTGTCATTTCTTCAGTGTCCGCTCCAGAAGATGCCCCCTATAAGTGATGTTGTGGACGTGCTGCCCAAACTGAAGGCCATGTCTCTGGCTGACCGCGCCATGTTTGACAGAAGCATGAGAGCCTTCGTCTCGTACGTGCAGGCCTATGCCAAACATGAATGTAGCCTCATCTTCAGAGTCAAAGGTGAAAACACTTTATATCACAGGTTCACTTCTGTGGAAGGCGTTAAGTACAAATGTAACATTTTGTGTTTAATTCCTCTGTCTAGATCTGAACTTTGCCACCTTGGCTCGAGGCTTTGCCCTCCTGCGCCTGCCGAAGATGCCGGAGCTGAGGGGGAAAACATTTCCTGATTTCACTGAGACGACAGTCGACACAGAAACTATCCGCTACAAGGACAAGAACAGAGAGAAACAGAGGCAGAAGATGCTCGCAGAGCTGAAAGAGAAAGACAAGACTCCCTTTCCTAAAAAGAACTTCACTAAGAATAAAGCCTGGTCCAAACAGAAGAGCAAGAAGGAGCGCAGGAAAAAGACGGCAGCCAAGAGGAAGCACGAGGTATTTCCACTCACTGACCTGTGAACATGTGAAATGCATCAGAGTTCTATTTATTCATGACTCTACTTTTTTCTTTCGTGTCTGCAGGACTCTGACTTGGATGACGAAGACATAAAGGAGCTTTTAAATGACACTCGCCTCCTGAAGAAACTGAAGAAAGGACAGATCAGCGAGGAGGACTTTGAGAAACAGATAACAAGCGTCTCAAAGTCAAAACACAGAACAGACGGACAAACACAAGAGAGCTGTGAGGACGAGCACGTGTGATCAAACGGCTGCCTTCGACTCCGTCTATGTGGAAGTTCATTCAAACACAAAACAACACCTGTGACGTTTGGTGTTCCGTCTGAAAATGGATTTTATTGCGAGTTGTGAGGCACAGTTATAAATAAAGCTTGATGAGTTCATCGCTGACAGCAGACGGCGTGAGGACGCCGAGGTCAGTGAAGAGGAGGGTGATGAGGGAGGGAGGCGTGTAGTCGATCATCGGATGCTCGTCTGACAGGTTGGTCACAGTCTTCAGCGTGTCTGCTTTGTACTGTGGAGACGAGACGAACACATGTTATACTTAATACATAGAATAAAATATGTGACACCACTGAATTCTCTGATGTCTGACCTTAAATTTATCCGGCACGTCCTGCTGGTTGAGCGGATACAGACGGACAAACTTGAAACTCTCTGCCACGACGTAGAAGGGTTTGTTGTGAGCTTTAGAACACATGGCCATCTGATAAGTGCCGATCTGCAAAAGCAAAGGTGGAACATTTAATCTGTTGTTTAACACGAGCAACATCAATATTTATCCATCTGAAACCTGGGATCTGTATCACAGAGCAAGATGAGCAGGTGTCACAGCTTACTTTGGAATTCAAAGAGAACTCCAGCAGATCATTTAAAGGACCATTCCAGTCTGTGTTTGACTTGTCACCATTAGCAGAGATTTATCTTCTAGAAATATTGTTAAAATGTGACCATGTGTTTACTTTGGTAGATGTCAGACTGCATTTTTAAAGCCCATTCACTGCCATTCATGTTGAAACAGGGTACAGAAACACTATAGGACATGTGAAAGTTGTTAGGTAAAGGTAATTCACCCTTCTAAAGAGAACATCTGCAGTTATTTGGTTCAAAGTCGCTGATTGAGAGAGAGAGGGGAGCCGTGGAGACCAAAGTTATTTGATTTGTTCTTTTCATTCCAGGATTTTTTCTTCCTTGTAAAACTTTTAGTCTGACTCACCACATGAAGACTTTGGTTACAAGCCTGCCATTTGACCTTTAGGTCTTTTCTGTATGTGTGCTGGCCTGGCTTGGTTTGATTTGGCATGGCAGGGATTTTCAATCCTATGAAGGTTTTAGTGATGTGTTTATCTTGAGTCCATTGTTGCCTCTGCTGTGAGTGTCCTTCACATGTCAAGACACATTTGTTATTCTTACATTTTGTGGAGTCAAATCACCTCTTCAGAGCTTGAACTCTATCACACTGATGCGCTCACAGACTAGACTGGAAAAGAAGGAGTTCACTGGGTTGGCTAAAAACACGTCTGATCCTGACTTTCACTGAAAACTCACCTTGTTGATGATGCCTCCGCTCTCAACGACTCCCTCTGCACCGACAATAACCAGGTCGACTTTCTCCAACACATACCTGTGAAAAATGACAAAAACATACAAAATAAATGAATGAATAAAGAAACTTTTTGTTTTTGTACATATATAATAAATAATTTACCCCACAGCTGCATCCAGGACAACTGTTACTGGAACACCGAGTTTTCTCAGGGCTTCTGCCATCTGTCGCCTGAATACAGAAAGGATTAAAAAGAACAAAAAAATTCAATGAGTGTGTGTCGTCTCCTTTAGAATAAAACAGGACACAGTTCACTGTCAGTATTCACTCACCCAGCTGAGTCGGGCTGAGATTCAGTCACGTAGACAGAGAAACGTTTCTTTTCTCCTGCAGCTTTGTCCAGCACTCTGAGGACGACTCTGGAGTATGAGTGAGTCAGGATTTTCTGTGAGGGAAACATTTTCATCACAGGGAAAACTCACTGCATGTATAAAGGATGAACTGTATGTGTGCTGTTGTTTAAGCTGTGCTGCATCAAATCCAAAAATCTGCAGCCAAACTTCGATATGAGGCGGTCAGATTGTAGAGCTGCTTGTCCTCCAATAACTGCTGATGGGTGACGATGTTAACAAGCGACACTGTGCTGCACTTCTTGTAGATCTGTCCGGCTGTTTTGTCTCAGTTACTGACAACATCTGGTTAAATAAATTATTTTTTCAATGGGCCGTGACACGAGTTCAGACTGTGTTCTCAAATGGTGTCAAATTAAAGTGACCACGAGGAACTTTCAGTTCTTGTTGATTCTAGCGCCCCCTTTGGACAAAAGCAGTAGTGACACAAGCACCTGCTGTCCTAAAGATCTTTGCTCATATGTGCCAGGCAGGCAGAACTCAGCACAACACCGGCAACACATGCATTTGTTTTAGATGTGAGTGAAAGAGAGACCGCAGGATGGATCGTGATGAGGTCATGTATTTATATGAGAATGAGAAATAAGTTATAAGCCAGTTATATGGCAGTAATGTCCCCCGAGACCGATGACCTCTATTTCCTGCAGGCTAACGTCACACAGCCATTTGCATTAATGTTACATGCTGATGTGCAAACTAACAGCTGCAGGCAGAGAATATAATTACACTGCTGTCATTGCACAGAACAAAGAAATTTTTAAAAATCGTTTCATCTGAGTTTGCAGGATTCAGACCCGATCACGGGCATTAACAGTAACTACATAAAAACAGCAGTCTTTTCACTGAGGGTCTCGTTTGCTGTTACAGAAAATTATAATCATCAGAGGAATCATGAAACTGTTTCATAAATACTTGAAAGTTCCTCATAGTCACTGTAGGTATCAGTATCAGTCCCCCTGCTATTTACTCCAGACGTTACCTCGTGCCTCTGGTTGTTGGTTACTGTCGGTCCACCAAAGCTCTGACGGTGCGTATGTTTGTGCAGAACCATCACAGTGTGAGGGTTGTGGTCTCATGCACGTAGAACACACCAGGAGGCGACCAGTAAATGGGTTTGCTGAGGTTATCAGCTGATGTTGGCCTCTGGCTGATATATCAGTATCTGTGTATGTGTTCTCTGATATGCACCAATATTAAAACTGTTTTTTAAGGCCAGAAGAAATATTTGGACTAGTGATTTAAATGGTGCAGCTCTGAAGTTTGTCCAGCAGAGGGCGGTCTGTTATTTAATAACTATTAAGTGAAGTGTTTCCTGTTCGGTGCTCTGCTTGGAATACAGTTTGATAAAATGTAACTATCCTGCCTCCATTACATATCTCTGTCACATGGATTTGAAAACCACATTCAGACAATATTATTGAAATATTAGTTCGGCCAATATATTTAATATCGGAAATTTTTTGCTCCCTAATATCAGTATCAGCCCAAAAAATCCCAATCGATCGAGCCCTTGTCATAACAGTATGTAAACTGATCCACATAATGCAGTATTTAAGTTCACAAGTTCAATTTTAATACAACAGAGCGTTTTAAGTGATTATGAATTTGTTCCCCTTTGACCATTTTGCTTAAAAACCTAAAAACTCAAACTGGATTTTTATATTTCAATATTAATACATTGAGGAGGCCACTGTGCTTTCTACATTATGCTGTTCAGTTCATCACTGCACACAGCTGCCACACTCACCCCTGTCAGTTAAATTAGGTTATCAGAGGTCGTCAGTGTGCCTGTTTTTATTAATAAAGTCTTTCTGTCCAAGGTGCTGTGATTGTTTTCTTGTGCACGTCATCTGTTCTCAGGTCTCTGTAGTAAAACACATCTGGATCTTAATGAGCCTTTCTGCATGATTAAAGCTTGACCAACAGTAAATACTCACGGCGCCATCTTTGATGAAGGTGTGACAGAGTTTAGCGACTTTGGTCCTGGACATGGAGATCTTCTCCACAAAAAGTTCTCCTCTCTCCTCCATCACTTTCTTACAGCGAGACAGATCCTGACAGGAAGAGAAACTGAAGTTTACAGTTTGCATGTATCAATACAGATTTTTGATTGGAGTCAAATTGATTATAGGTTTCCTCTGGGCCTGTGACTTCTCATTTCAACAAAAAGGAAAACTCCCACTGTTACAATTCGTCCTTCATGGATCAGGAAGAAAACACAATCCAAACAAATGGACGGATGCACTCAGTGGAAAAGAAATGTTACTGAGGAGGATTTTCACTTTATTGGCCTGACTCAGACTGCTAAAGCTGCATATTAGTCCATCTTTTCCCCTGGACTCACACCAGGAAATAATCTTTTTATCACCACTACAGACACGAGGAACACCTGCAGCCGGAGCAAACTGTAACTCTGTGTTTGTTCATGCAGGAATGTTTCAATGACAGACTTGAAGCAGGCAGTAACTCTTCGGTCGGGGCCCCAGTGTTCAGGAGTGCTGTCGTGGTCCCGGGCAGGACACGAACCTGGTGCTCCAGTGATGTGAGGCTGATGAAGCGCAGGAAGAGCTCTCCTCCAGAGGACACGGCCACAGAGGAGTCCACTCCTGTCAGGCAGTCTGTGGCCCACGTCAGGCTCTCCCTCAGGCCCAGGATGGTTTCTCCTGCAGGGGCAGGGACAGCTTGTCAGCAGAGGATGTGCTTCAGAAAAAAAGGAGCTTTACTAGTAACGGGTGCAGCCAAATAATGCAGGAACTGAATGAAAACACCTTTGTCTCTCTTGAGGAATTCCAGCAGAGTGCGGATAGCGGCCACAGCTGAAGCCATGTCCGGGTCTTCCCACATCTGAGCCCTGAAATACTCCACCAGCTCTGAGCGGGGACACGGTGAAGCCGGTTATTCACAGCACAAACACCCACAAAACACAAGCACAATGGGAAACTTGAAAAACGTAACGTTACCTTCTTCATTCATTCTGACGCCTCAACACAGCGTTAAAGCTTTTCTGTAGGGTTAAAACAAACTATAGCTGATATTTGCTGGATTCAGTGAGTCCACAGTTTTGTTTGACACATGCCGAGCTGCTGCCTCCGTCACTGCAGCCTCCGTTCAAATAAAATTATGCACAAAATTCAAAAATAAGTCTTTTAACCAAACAGTTTCAGTCCCGCTTCTAACATTACTGCCACAAATCACCGTTTAAGTCTTTCTGGAAAGTTTCGTTGTCGCTATTTGCCGAGTTACAGTCTGTCAAAGAGCTGCGTGTTGATGTGTCGCAAAGAGATGACGTAGCACGTTGTGTTTCCCTCACGACAGCGTGCCACCTTCGTGTGTTGTCGGAACTTTTAACACACATTTGAGCTTTGGTGGATTTTGCTGGAAAGTTTTTGATTTGGTAACTAAAACGTGAAAACACTTGATCGTGTTCAGTTTGGATAAACTTGTAGTTTTATGCAAGGAAGAAATTGAAGACAAAGGGAGAGCACTATATTTTATTTTTTCTTTTGATATTAGCAATTATAAGCACCATACAAACATTTAATCACTTACCCACTGTAATTTTGTTGTAGGCATGTATCAGTATTTACTGTCAATAACTATAACTTGTCGTGGTTGCCCATAAGTGGAGACAGCTGTCTTAACAGATACCAAGTAAAATCATAGTAAAACGCGTTTCTATCAAAAACTGCTGAAAAAAAAACGGCAACATCGCGAGATTTATGAATTACAGTGTGATGATTAAGTAAATGAAAGCAATTCAGACTGATTTACTGTTTACCGGAATTTGTTTCAACGTGATTGAAGAATGACAGAATTCAGAGTTCCTCACAGAGACCAAAGTACTTGCTGTAGTTTTTTACGCCACTAGAGGGCAACATGGTCATTCTCAGTGTCACGTGCCTTTGTTCAAAGCCCAGTCATGTGTTAATTTAGGTTTTTTTCCTAACTGTAAGGCATATAACGTTAAACCTCAACCGCAGAACAAAATTAATCAGATACTTTTCTTTTTCTTTTCTTTTCTTTCATGGTCAACTAAACAACTATGATTGGCTATTGGTTATATAAGTGTGATAGGCCTTCAATAAAATAAGTATTGGTGTTACAATATTTGCACACATCAGTTACACACAATTTGTTACTTAGAGGAGTAAACGTACAAAAATATTTGCACATAAAATCATAGCTTATTAATATCACCAAAGTGTAAAAATAAAATAAAATAAAATAAAATAAATCCTCATGGCCACTGTGTTGTAGAATGGGGACCTCACACCATATGGGCGACCAAAGCACAGAGTCCAAACACTTCTGCTGGGACTTTTGGAGAGGATTGTTCCTGTTCTGTGTATATTTACTGATGTTCTGTTAGTTTAGTTCAAACTGTTGGAAATTAAGGCACTAACTCAAAAATGTAATGAAGTGAGGCTAATGACTAAAGTTAATTGGACTGATTAAAAATAAATTTGTGTTTATCATAGTGGAGGATCATGTTAGCTAACAGTAGCAATGTGTGGACACTCATGGTGCTCTGTGGTTAATGTTGTGGCTCTGTGAGGCTAACTTTACATCAGGCTTAAACTGCGCAGTCAGCTGTTTTTAGAGTCTTTTTTTTTTTGTCACTGTGTGTGAGTTGTTGGCAGTCATTCAGAATTCAGGTGGCGGTGCTCGGCGCTGGCGTGCTTGGTTCTGAACCAGCTGTCTGTTATCTTTTAAAATGGCAAATACCTTAAAAATTAACTTTTAAAGAATAACTGCACACAATGTTTCTGAAATTGCGTCCCATGGGGAAGAAGCGTCCATGTCCAACAAGGGTCCTAAAAAAATATTAGATCATGTAATGCTTGTTTTTGACAAAAAGGAAAACACCCAAAGAGTCTGCATGAAAAATCAAAGTTTCAAAAGCAATGGTTGCGGTGTGTCTTCTAAATAGAAATGTCTAAGAAATGTGCAGTTTGTGCTGCAAAGCATGAAGTGATTTATGAAAACCTGCTGTCTGGGCCTGTTGATTTAACATTACAACTGGATACAGCATTTAAAACAAGAGGAAAAAGCTGATTTACAGTTCTGTTTCCTTAGTCCGGTGCTAATTGCTGACTATCATCAGTTGTTATAAGCAGAGTGTTCATAAGTGACCATCTTTTTCCTAAGAAAGGTTAACATGATGATGCCTGCAGGCCTCTGATGTGTGATAAATGTTTTTGTTTGTGGTCAGAGCTTCTGTTTTGTAGCTACTTTGTTGGCTGAATCTTATGTTTGCATCCTGCCGACAAATGTTAAAGAGGTCATCTCTAATTTTAACCGGTCAGGAAATGAGACTGTCAGTGATCCAGGTCACGGTTTGTTTTGTGAAGAGTGTTGAATAATACTGATGAATCTATTTGTATAGGACTTTTCTCAGACAAAAGTCAGTGAAGTGTTGTGCGTTGTCGGGCGACTGAACTTTGTTGAAGGTGCTTTAAAATGTTTCACATCATCTAAGGAGCTTCTTCAGTTCTGGCTGAGTGTTGGGAAGTCCCGGAGTTTTAGCCTGTGTGGAGTCATCGTCAAAGTCACGGATACTCCTGGTTCGTTGGAGCGCCTGGCTGTTGAACTGAAAGTGGTGTGGTCGGTCACATGAGGCCACGTGTAAATGATTGTTAAGCCTGAAGCTTGAAGTTCATTCTGCATCATATTTAATTTTATCATTGATTCTGTTTTTTTCACAGCTACTCGAGAATGACGCACACGGCAGAGACGAGAGAAACAGAGCAGGCAGAACAGAAGACTGAGAAGAGGGAAGTAACAATGAAAAAAGAAAAAGCACAAAGATGGAGGAGAAAGAAAAACTTGAGAAACAGGAAAGAGAGAGGTTTGGGAAGGAGGAGAGAGAGACGGGAGAGAAAGAGGAGGCCGAAGGTGAAAAGCCTCCAAACAAAGGAGTCATTTCACAGGTGAGAACCTGTTACAGAGGTCAACAGAAGAAACAAACCGCCAACACATCCTTTACACTCTGAACTCACTGTGTCACCTGTAATATTTTTATTGAAATGTCAATTCACTCTTTTTTTCCCCCATGCACTCGGATCAAGTAACTCAAATAATAACAATGTGACCGAAGACAGCAAACATGTATTCTGTAACAACCTGTTGACTCTTTGCTGCTTGATCTCTTTCTTTCAGGGGAAAATCCAGTTATGAAAGAAATTGGAGTGTCGCAACAGCAGAGTAGAAGGGAGAAGCTGCTGAGGAAACTGGAAAAAATGGAGGAGAAAGACACAGAGAAGAGTGAGAGAGGGCTGAGTCAGTGAGGAGAGGGCAGGGAAACGAGGAGGAGGAGGAGAGATAGTCAGGAGAGAGAGATCAAGGTCTTGAAAATTAAAGTGAAGCCATGGAGAGATCATCAGGATAGTGAAGCTGAGGAGGAGACAGACAGTGAGGAGAGTGAGGGAGAAAATGAGGAAGATGAGGAGAAGGAGGGAGAAATAGAGGAGCAAGAATCTGCAGAAGGTGAACTGACCTCACAGAAGGGAGCCATTTTCTGTCTATTTTAAAGTGATGTGTGCAAATTGTACGTAGTTATGATTGCATTGCTGTGTTTGTGTTCTAATAAAAACAATAAACACACAACTCTTGTGGTGTAATAGTAACACATCCATCTGTTGGGTGGAAGATTCCAGGTGCAAATCCTGGCAAGCGTGTGTTGGTTGTTGGTCAGATCACAAATGTGGTGCAGTCGTTGTCAGTCAGTTAATGTGACAAGTGAGTGGCTGTGACTTAGTTACATAACGTTTGATTTATTTAAGGAATAATTTCAGCTTTATTTTCTCTCTTCATATAGTTTGTGTTGATTGTTGGTGAATCAGATTTCAGATTTTTTGTTAATGGTTGTGAACATACCAGATCGGCACTGTCACATCTGAAAGGAGGCGAAGCAGCTCAAAGTTTGTGTTCCTGTCTGCATCCCCTCAGGCTGCACTGTTTGTTTATCTAAAATTTGGGGACTTATCCTCAGACATTGCACCGGGCTTTGACTCAGCTGTCATAAAATGTTCGTGTGAGCGTTTTTCTTTTTTTTTTACCCAAATGATG
>JAQFJA010000011.1:20309786-20320501 GCA_029874485.1 Naso brachycentron | reverse complement strand
ACGGAGTGAGGGATGAAATAGAAAGAAAAGGACAATTTTTGAACGGGATTCACGGCAGATGTACTTGCAGCTCAGGTGCACCGGGGCGCACTAGTGCGGTGCACCGCCCCGTCCGTCGTCTGCGGCCGTATCAAACATACAACATGTACCCGGTGTGCTTTTTTTTCCTCGCTGATTTTAACGGCAAGGGTTGAACCCAGAAGCCATTTCGATGCAGTCACATGAAGCCATTGCTGCCCGCTGTTGAGCTCGTAGCTCAGGCGGCGGTTTCAAGACCGAAACGTCCAATAACTCTTCACTTGGAAACAATTTGACGACGGCGCTCTTGAGTCGGAGTAGTTTAGTCCGTCTGGAGTTTTAAATTAAGCGCTTTGAGTCGCCCTTTAGGTCTGGAAGAGAAGAGGGCTCGGTGGGGGTTGGGAGAGGGAAGTAGGCTCCAGTAGTGCATGGCTGAGCACGTAGTGACTCAGTCTTAACGTTTTACACTTAAACACAGTTTTATCTACATTTAACGGTACAAACGTGCATGTTGAGACTCGGTGAATGTGTTCGATTTTTATCAGTTGGTCCTGTGACGTAACTCCGCGCGGTGGCAGAACGTGTGTGATATTTTTATCAGGAGTTTTAATCAAACGTCCGCAGGTCAAAGTCGGTAAAGTTTTTGCTGTAACAATAACGTTAATATAACTCAGATTTTTAGTGGACATATATTTAAAAAAACGTATGTTCGAAATTACTTTTATAAAAACAGGCGATAATAAATTTAATGTTTATTTCCAGAATGATCTTTTTTTCTGACATTTTTATAACGTTACGTTTCAGACAAGAATTTGTTTTGTGTTGCTGAAACTGAAGCGAACATTGAAACTTGTGCAACTAATTGAGCTAAAAAGCAACTTTGTTCAGACTTTAAGACATTCATGGAAAGTACTTCAGTTAAGTACATTTACTCCAGTACTGTAGTTAAGTTGGTCTATCAATGTAAGATGATTACACGAATTATCCTGATTTATTTATGATAAACTTCAAGTTTCAAAAATAAAGAATTTTACATTCTGCAAGCCGTTTAATAACTAGTCGTTTTAAATAAAGTAAATGTAATTGACACATTGAATTGGATTTTAATTTTCCATTACTGAATTGTGAGTGCTTTTGCTGATAATTTGCACAATTTTACTACAGTAACGTTTCCAATGCAACATTTCTGCATGTAAAGTATTTTCAATTATTGCAGTTTTACTTCTTTTGTTTGTCTTATACTTAAATTTACTCACTGATTTACACGGCCTAGAAATTTAACAATTTCTTAATAAGTCAATCCACATGAAATTATTCAGCCACAATTTTGGTAATTAAATATTGTTCAAGTAATTTTTAAAGTGAAATATTTACAGCTGTCTGCTTCACCACTGTGAATATTTTAATTATAATCCTGTTTGTAGCTCTTGATCGAACCATTGAAACATTTGAATATTTGACTGTCTTTTTTCCCTCTATGCAATTTATATACTATGATCATTTCAGATAATAAATAAAGTCATCTGAATTAATGAGCGACAGTGTTCGTCAGTAGCATTTATTATCAGAATTATTATATTGATTTTAAATCACATAATAACATCGTAACAGTATCCCACTGTCATTTATAGTGTGTTTGTGGCTCTCCATCATCATTTTGAAGCTGAACAACTAGTTGGCTTGATCAGAGTAACTGATTAATCATTTTATTTATTTATTTATTTATTTTTCAGAAAAAAATGCCATAAATCCTTCAGTTCCAGCTTCTCCAGTTTGGTGTTTTTCTAAGTGTTCTGTGGATTTTTGTCTTTCGACCAGACAGAACAATTCAGTCAGTCAATTTATGCTTTAGTGAATTTTTTGCTATTTTCTGGCATTTAATAAACCAAATGCTTCAGGGCGATAATGCTGATTCAGTGTGATTTATAAAATGGCTGTAGTTCTTTGTGACAGGGAGCTGCCTTTTGTTTTTGCTTTACGTACAAACATGTCGCCGTGTCTTAATTTCAAGGTTTTTGGGTAAAAATGTGGCCTCAGAGCCTTTGAGTCAGCTCAGTGTTTGCTCGCACACAGGGAGAAGAAATGGGTGACTGTTGGAGACACGTCTCTTCGCATCTACAAGTGGGTTCCAGTGACGGAGCCAAAATCAGATGATGTGAGTTCAGCCTCTTCTGTGATGTTATCTGCCATTAGCAGTAAATCCAATCAAAACAACATAAGCCTGTTTTTAAGAGATGCTCCATAGAAAAAGCTGAAGACAGAATACTTTAAGCGTTTGTTTCAAGCTCTACATATTTTGTTGATGTGTTTTCGTTTTAAATAAAAACACTTTGTGAACGTTGATTGCTTTCGAATGGAGCTATTTTGTTTTTGAACATTACTTCTTCACTTCTTTTATTGTAGAAAAACAAGAACAAGAAGAAAGGCAAAGACGAGAAATACGGCTCAGAGTTGACGACTCCAGAGAACAGCTCTTCTCCGGGGATGATGGACATGCATGGTAGGTACAGGAAGTCTCAAAGGACAAAACTGGTGATATCCTGTTTTCCTTTTTGTCAACAACTCCCACAAAAAACAGATATTTTGTGACTTCCTGTCTGTGGTTCCTACCGAGACGGAAATCTCTAAAAACACGTCACAGATGTATCGTTTCATTTTTAGCTTTTTTTGCACTGAAGAAGACAAATTCAGCTTTGGATTCACACGGTACTTGATTCAGTTTGGGTTCGGTCTTTTCATGCATTTGTTGTCAATAAAAAAGAAATCTAAAATATATCACTAGACTTGTACTTTCAAACACCCACAGGGACTGTTGAAGACATTTGAAAACTTGCTCCACTCTCTCATCCAAACACGGTCTCTCCTGTTTTCAAAAATTCATACTTATTCTAACCGTGCATGCAGAACTGTGAAAAAGGTTACGTTTGATACGATCAGTGTCTGACAATGATGACAAACCAGCTTAGGTGACTCAACCTCTCTGTCTTTGCTAGATGACAACAGCAACCAGAGCTCCATCGCTGACTCATCCCCAGTGAAACAGGAAAACAGTTGTAGCACCAGCCCCACCCCAGAGCCCACCGCCGTGTCCCACCGCGAGAGCAGCGAGGCCAAGACTGACCAGAGCCCGGACAGCAAGAGGGGTCAGATGCTCACACACACACACACTCACACACATAAACCTTTAAACTATGGTTCTATCTAACATTAGCAGAGAGCTCCTCTCTGAAACTAGCAGGTGGCAGCGTCAGTCTGATCAGATGGATGATGAGCTACTTCCTGTTTTTGTTTTCCCCTCTAATCTTGTCTCTTGTCTTTAATGTGTGGACAAACAAAATCACACTGAGAGAAAACTGACACGCGCCCTCGCTCAGAGACGATGCAGCAGAGCCCAAAACTGCCTTCAGTCACTACATGCAACATGTATTTGCTCTTTATAATGCACATGTTTTTACTTACATACTCTCATTGTAATTCTATTTTTCTGGTTACTTTAATTCATCTGTGCTGTCGTGTATTTCTGCTCTTGGTTGGGGCATCTGTAACCAGACCTGAAACTCTCGTCATGGATGAAGTGTTATTGACTCTAATTTTTAGAAAAGTGCTAAAAGCCACAGCGTTGATTTAATGTGGAAAAACAAATCAGGCTTGGTTTGGAAACGGTACATTTTGGGGCATTTTTGCCGAAGTGATTAAAAGATAATGCTGATGTTTGCTTTTTTGCTGATCAACCAGTTGTGTCAACTCTACTGGGATAAAGTAGCGTGGGTCCAGACCAGAGACTCCGCCCACTCCACTGAGTATTCGTGATTCTCTTGCTCTGGCATTGGACTGTGAAACTGTGATTCTCACGGGTGTAAAAGCGATTATCCAATGAGCTCCGGAGGTGGAGAGCCATGGGCGGGACTAAGCAGTCAGTTGAGAATTATCCAACATTTTAACCGACAGAGCCACGTGACAGGACCACTTTCTTTCATATGAGATTTTTAAAATGCTGAATTTAGCCTGTATGAAGAAAAGAAGCCGCCACCCGTCTGTTTGTGCCAATGCATCTTGCAGCTTTGCCGTTTGGAGACGGCGTCTGTTAGGGATGTAACGGTATCAGAAACTCACAGTGCGATAATACCTCGGTATCAAGTCCTCAGTACTGTATGTATTGCGTTTTTTTTTGTTTTTTTTTTTAATGGCAAATCCAGAGTTTGTAAAAAATGCAGCTTACTATATTCATTTTTTTTCGTAATTGTTTTTCACTGACATTGCTTTGTTTTCTGTTCAAGCAGTGCAAATAATCGTCAAATTTTAAGTCTAAATCGTTGAGCAATGATGAACAAATGACCCATTTCATATCCCGTGCTCTTTTCTTTATCCTGGAATCATAAGCTGTCAGTTTTGACTGACAGTCATGTCCTACTAATAACGTCTTTTTAGCCGTTCCATGAGCTAAACAAGCATTTTTCTTTGTTTCCTAATAACTCCATGAGCTGACTGAGTGCGTTTGTCTGCTGAGACGATGAGTTTTTCACAGTCTCTCGCTACCAGAGTTTTTTTTTTTTCTTTTTTCTTTCTTTTTACCGCGATGCACCGCCACCAAAGACAAGTGAAACTCCGGTAAGCTCCAGTCAGCTCATTCCTTTATTTCTTTAATACATCTGATTTTAGCTCAACACAAAAGTTTGAGAGAATGCTTTGTGCTTGCGATCTCCTCCACTGCAGCCTGCTTCTGTCTCATTAAAAAGCGCTGACAATAAAGTCTGTGATATTATCCTCACCGGCACGTAATAAGGAAGCAGACACAACGGTTGATGGTCCCTGTAGTTCCCAGTTCACTCCACTCTGCTTCACTGCGGCTGAAACAAAACTACACTTTTTGCCAGGAAGACCCATCGTTTGATACCGTCACATGTCCACGACGGCACCGAGGCATTTTGCTACTGCGATACCATGAAATTAACGATACCGTTACATCCCTAGCGTCTGTCCTCAGCAATGACAAGCAGGAAGTACTGCTGTCGGTCCCGCTATCCCATGTTTCCTCACACGTTATGTGATGCAGTTTCAAGTGAAAAACGTTTGTCTCTTTTCATAACGCATGGTGGGTCAAAATCTCAATCACAACACAAAATAACATCTTTGTGATTATTTAACAGCTTGTGGAGACATTTTTGGATTTCGGTTGTCTCGCTTAGCCAGACTTTTTTCCACACTCAATTCACAGTAGGCGAAACGCCCCCCTGGCATTGTGATGACCGTTTGCATGTATTAATTTTGAAAAGGAAAAAACCAATGAGGAAGGGTTAGGAAAAAATAATCCCCTCGCTCTAAGAATCGCTGAAAGTGGAGGCAATGCCAGACCACGAGAATTAAATCCACTCAGTGGAGTGGGCGGAGTCTCTGGTCTGGGCTCAGACCAGAGTTGAATCCAAATGAATTTTTTTGTTAAATCCAGTTTGATTTTTTAATATCTTTTGCTGAAGTTAGTGAAAGTGGCTGTTAGTTGTGTTCATTGTGTCTCAGCTTCCATTTAGACGCCATGTTACTGTGCAGTTACTGAACACGGCCACACTGTGTCATTACGGAGACAGAAACAACAACACGTCACCTGTAATCTACATTGCTTGGTCCTGTTCTGTGTTTACTGCCAGTTGAGGAAATGTGCTCCTGTAGTGAAACGTTGGCGTGTTCTGATCCGCAGGCAAGACCACCTCTTCATCAGAGACCTCAGAGAGAGCACAAAGTGCCAAGAGAGACAGTCTGTCCTCAGGGGAGAAGGACTCTTCAGACAGCAAAGCCACTCAGGTACAAACACGTCAGCATGTCTGACTTCAAACTTTACTCACAGCCGACTAGTTTGGTTGACTGTGCTGTGATGCTTAAATGATCGGTTCACCCAAATGACCAAAAAACACCTTTTCTTATTTACTTATTGGTACGTAGCCATGGTGTTATGAGCCACTCGCTGAGATTTCTTTAAAAATTCAAATCAGAAGCAATGTATCTTTATTTAAAAATAATAATAATAATAACTTTATTCGTGTAACACTTTATAAAAACAAGGCACAAAGTGTTTTACGAGGACATAAAATGGGGCGATTAGATAAGTGGAAAGCAACAGCACTGTATGAACATAGAGAGTAAAACAGTGAGGTAAGAATAAACCAAAGTGGGCAGTTCAGGAGAAAGCCATTCTGAAGAAATGTGTTTTTAAGAGAGGTTTAAAAAAGAAACAGAGCTCTCCTGTCTGATCTCCTCTGGCAGCTTGTCCCACAGTCGTCGGGCCCTGTGACTCCAGAAGCTCGCTCTTCTGATTTTTAGCCCTGACCGAGGAATCACTAAAAACCCTCTGCTGGAAGATCTCAGGCTGCTTTCAGGCTCACAGGGGTCTGAAATAATTAGGAGCCAACCCCGGATGGATTTTAAATTTATCATTAAAGTCTTAAAGTTAATTCTCAAAAGTATGGGTAACCAGTGTGGCAAAGTTAAAATAGATGTTAATGTGGCTCTTCCATTTACTTTTGTGAGCACTTCTTCTGCAACAATCTGAATTAGCCGAAGTTTGAAAAGGCTGTTTTGAGAGAATGAAATAGAAGGAGTCGCAGTAATCTAAACAAAATGTAGTGAAGGCGTGTAAGACAATTTCCAGATTTTTAGCTGATAAAAAGGATCTGATTTTCGAGATATTACATAGTTGAAGAAAGCATGATTGAATGACTGATTTTACTTGATCAAAATTAAGTTTATTGTCAAAAATGACACAGAGATTTCTACACTGTGATTTGATGCATCCAGACAGAGAACCTGCGTGAGAAGAGAGGTGACTGTCGATGGGGTCAGGGCCTGTGAGTTCAATTGTTGAAAGTTTTTTAAAGAGAGCTCGTTTTTAACATCTACAACAAATAGCACAGCCGCTCTGAATAATCCAGAGTTTAATACCCATGTTGACTTCACCTCGGCACCTTCAGCTTCAATGTATGTTTCCCCTCAGGCATTCAGTGAATGTTGAATGGGTATTTATAGTCACAAAGATACAGTCGACCTTGAATAAGAACAGCACTGACTGCAGGGGCCTGCTGTCTTTGTAGTATATGTGTCACAGTACGCCGCCACTTGTATAAGACGGTAAAGAGTTCTCCTGTTGCGTTTAATTGCGTGGGAAAAGAAACGTTTTTTATGTAATTTTATAAATGTCATTGTAATGTCATTTTGTTTTGTGTGATTGTGTGCCGCTTCACTTAGTATATTATTAAATAATATCACTTTGTAATTCACTTTGTCTGTTATCTGGAGATACAATCAATGAAGTTGCGCTGCGCTCAGCAGCTTTACAGTCTACTTTATTTAAAAACATTTGCAGAGTCAGAGACCACATTTGTTCTGTCAAAATAGTCCAACTTTTGGTGCTGACTGCTGCTGTCTCAGGAGAGGAGGAGACTGGAGAGAAGACGGGTGGAGAGAAACTATTTTGATGTTTCAAACTGGTGGCTGATGAAAAAATGTTTTCAAGTAGCCTAAGAACAAATTGTCTGACTGTTCTTCTGAACTAGAAATATTATGTGCTTCTGTTTAGTGACAACAGTACAAAAGACAACACCATGCATGAGAAACTTTAGCGCTCTCTCTTGCATCAAATTGCAAGACATGCTGTCAGCAAGCTTTCACCGCGCATTACTGTCCGTTCACACTTTGCTGATCTGGCCCAGGCCTGGCGGATCATCTGTTGGCTGGACTAGAGTCCTTCCTCCTGCCACAGAGAACTTGCTGTCATTAAAATCTGCAAAAATGATCATCTGCCAGAAACCGCCTTCCACGGCAGCGTGCGCAGCCTGGTAAAGCTGTAACGCCCCGCTGTGTTCCCACACCTTGCCAGAGGCGCGCAGTTCAAACAGAGAGGGTGCAGGCTGATAAACTAAAAACTTTTATTGCTCCAGAAGCCATGAGTATGTAGTGGAAGACAGTCAATAGATGATTAATAAATAATTATGAATTATGAATTTTTAATTAGCTTTCACGAAGAGCTTGCTGACCTTATAAGTTCTTTAAAAAAAAGCAAATTTTTGCCTTGTGAAAGTTTGGCTGCAGGATAATTATTGAATTATGTGGTACAAACAGCCAATACTGCATATTAGCAGTAGGCTAGTGAAGAAAGCAGGAAAACTGTCAACTCTTTAAAAGACAGAACAACAAACAACTTCTTGAAGGATGCAAACCAGTTTGTTTTTGGTGTAAATGCTCCAATCAGTTATAAATGAGCTCTAACTGGAAAAGAACCAGTTTGGTGATGGCCGAAAAGGTCGATGTTTGTGTCTGTCTTTACAGTTCAGCCTCTGACTGAACTCGGCACTCGTTTTTTTTTCTTGCAGGACCTAGAGGAGGAAGCCCCGCCCAGCAAGAAAAGCAAACTGGAGTCCTCATCTCAGAACTTTGAGGAGAGTTAAATGTTTCGGAGCTGAGTCATTTCTCTCCTTCACCCACCTCCTCCTCCTCCCTCTGCACCTCCCTCCATTAACTCTAGATAATTTAGGGCTAATGGACACACCAGCTCTCCTCCCTCTCTTCCAACTACCCCACCTTCCCTTCTCCACCTAAACTATACCAAAGGGAGAATGGACGTCTCTCTTCCCTCCCTCCCTCCCTCCCTCCCCGCCTGACGGCTGTTTCCCCTCCAGTTTGCCACCTTTGCCCTAACACTCCTCTGCCACAGAGGGAGAATGGATATTACCTCTATTCACTGGTCCCCTCCGTGCTTCCTTCCAGTTCTCCACACTTTTCACTAATGCCAAGAGAAGCTCTGAACCCGGGGCTGCAATCCCCTCTGTGACCAGGGGCGGCGCTGTCAGCCGAGCCCAGCCACCGCCAGGCCAGACCACAAACACTGACCTGCATCTGTGACTAAAAGAGTTAACACTGGGGATCTGAGATTAGGACGAGGTTGATCCCGGACGCTGCTCTGAGACGGCTTTCTCAGCGTTTCACTGCTAATGGTTTAGCTCAGGATACTCGAGAGGCTAACCTGCTCTCAGATCAGCGGCTGCAGGGGAACCTCCACCCTTAGACCACGTCACTTCAATCCTCCTCCTCGCCTCGCCTCCTGTTAGACTAATGTTCTATATTTGTTTAGGAAATGTTTAGGGTTTTTTTCTCAGGAGGGTCAATGCACTGTTATGGTATGTCACAATCGATCACAGATAGATTTGCTGCTGTAGTGGAAGTCTTTTTTTCTCTATCCATGAAAAGTTCTCCATTCACATGTTTATTCAAGTGAGTTAGTATGTAGAAAAAGAAGAAGACGGTACAGGTCAAGATAAACTCTTGGATAAGTAGTGAAGACAGGCATAGGTAGTGCAGGTCCTGAAGGTGTGCCTTGAGTTGCTATGATTAAATCCACGTTTTAGGTCAAACAGGTTTTGAATTACAAGTTAAGTGCCATGTTTTGTTTTGTTTTGTTTTTTTTGCCTTATATATTCCACACTAATAATTAGCATTATCCAGTGTTACCATCAACTACAACAGATTTGTTTTATTTAAAAAGAATAGTTCCAGATTTTGGACCTCCTGCTGGGAGTTAGAGGAGAGGATTGACACCACTCTAGTCTTTATGGTAAATATTAATATTAAACTAGACCCAGGAAGCGCTAAGCTTAGCCTAGCTTAGCATAAAGAGTGGAAAAAAGAAAATGGTAATAGATCCCATGTTAACACAAAGTATTTTATGTTTAATTTGAGTAATTCACTCTTTCTTGCCAAGAAGTAGTTGATAAATTGGTCAACAGTCTCTTTGATCAGTTGATTATTTTAGATGTGCTGGTAGCTTCATAATTACTGTGCAGACTTGAGTCAAACATCCATCCGACTCTCAGCAAGGAAGCAGCTGAAGTGTGTTTCCCAAAATGTGGAACTTTTCTTTTTTAAACAGTTTGAAACTGGAATTTGAACACTACCCAGAGGCCCTTTCATTTGGTCTTCTGGAAATTTTAACATCTGCAACCTCATAAGAATCGTGGTCGCTGTCTGTGTCGACTTGAGGTGGCACTTCTTACCCTCTCGAGTAAAAACAGACTAGTTACTGGAACTGGTTTTCCCACTTGGTTCACCATCCCGACTCGTATTTAGTCACTTCTTATCTCTGTTCTGCGTTTCACTACTTATCTTTGACTTACACACATTTCTGTAGCTCCGGTCAGAAAGGTCCAGTCTTTTAGCTCAAACATTGGTTCTAATCCTCCTTCAAGGTGCTGTCGGTTGGCTGAATCCATACACGTGGCATCAAGATCTTGGTTTTGTGCAGATTTGTGCAATTTACTTGAACTTTATCGTACGGATTCACACCTATGACCTCTAATATACAACCTCGCATATGTAGGATTTAGTTTCATTTATCAATATTTTCTTATGAATATGGATTGGAATCAATAGAATCACAAACCAATGATTTCATAACATAAGAGGGGCTGTAGAAATACATTAAGACTCCGAATTACTTGATCAGATTTCAGCAAATCAGCATTCACGTGGATGGAGAGAAAAGAAATTAAAAAAAAGACAATTGTCTCAGTTTAGAGGATGGATTAGCATATACCTCATTCCCAGTCCAGCGGCGCTGGAACTTAAAATGCTATTGTATTGACATTAACAGTCATGAACAGCGTTATGTACACTCAGTTTAAAAAAAAAGGATCTCACTTATGTTGTAGCTTTCACCT
>JAQFJA010000011.1:20156286-20169646 GCA_029874485.1 Naso brachycentron | reverse complement strand
GAAAACCAGACATTTGTTGTGGTTACACACAGCATTTAAGTGGACAGCTCCAAAGGGTTTGCCACAATCAACAGGATTATGGGGATTAGATGGAGGGCAAAACAGTGGAAAACTCAACAAGTGAAGGGCTTTTGTCATCTGGCACAGGTCAGCTTGAACATCATTCATAGCTCTGACTATTGACTATCTCATGATGTTCTCATAACATTTTTTTCTTTCTCGATACCCAAACTTAGTCAAATAAAGAACTTAAACAGAACACTTTGAAACAGTGGTGCAACAGCAACTTAAAACTAAAATCTAATTCCTTACACATCACCTTTTTACTGGTGGGACTATCCAGTGTAAAACATTGTCAAATGTAGACATTTCACTAGCTCCATCCACCCTCTCTGTTCTTCTTTGTTGCTCTTAAAAACAGAAGTTGACAGTGGCAGCGCAGCGCAACTTTCTGTGTGCTGTTTTAGAGCAGCAAAGAAGAATCGATTTTATGTATGTAATGTCAGTAGGAGCCAATTAAGCTACCTGGGACGTAGCTGGTTACTGCAAGAGGCTGATAAATTACATGGTATTTGATTGGCATATTTTAGGAGTGCCTGGATTGTCTTCCTCTTTTTTTCCTCGCTTTCCAATAGCACCCAACACATTTGTCATCTAAACTTGAAGATTCAGAGCAACCAGTCTTCTTTGCTGCATATCATACTCATGTTGATGTGCTGCTCTACCTTGAGATTTTATCACATGCTGCTTTTAGGAAACCACAGGACGCACTCATGTCAGTCTCGAAAACATAATGCACTTAAAGTAAACCTGTGGTGGAAGCAGGGGAGTTAACATGGAGAGAAGAAACTAGCAAGAGGCCCTCTTACTAAATAGAGGCGGAAAAATCTGATGTGAAGATCTTTGCAGGGGGTCATTGAAGTGATTTAGTGCTCAACAGGAGAAAAATATTTATACCAACAGTGGCTGAGTCCCCATCATACAGTTGGTTCTTGCCCTCTCATTCAACCATGCAAGACTGTTTAGAGTTCAGATCTGCTGCAGAGATACAGTCGGATGAGAAAGAAGTGGTTTGTGTCTGTGTGTGTGTGTGTTTTATAGGAGGGGACATTTAAAGTGAACCACAGTGCTTAAAAACCTGCTCCTGTGTTTACTTTGGTTCCACTTCTGCCCCCCTGTCTGCTGATTTACAGTCTGTTTCTCTGGATGAACAACCGGCAACACTGTTTGCATTTACACAACTGTCGCCTTGTTTGAACCATACACATTTAAAATGCTACTGGGTAAGTTAATGGCATTTATTAAAGACCACAAAGGTCGGGAAAAAGTTTCCAAAGAGCAGGCTGTATCATTTATGGGCGTCATTTATGATGAAATACACACTTTCACTGCTACTGGTCTGAGTTTTGTTACACTGATAACACTTAATTGAGCTGTGAATAGCTGTAAAGCTGTAATCTAATCAGCAAATGCTTAATTAATTGCCTTATATATCAGTCTATCTGTGTGTGCATTACCTTATATAAGAGATGTGTAACTTGCAGAACAGGATCTAATTGGAAATTAAGTACATTTACAATAGTATTAATAGTTTCTGCGTCACAAAAGAGTTGTACCTGCAACCAAACTTTAACTCAGAGCGATCAAATATTGCAAAACTGTTATCATATCATTGCACATTCGGATGACGAAGCACACAGGCTGGTTTACACCTGAGCATGAAGCGGATTACACTCTCAGAGGAACGAGCAGCGTCAGAGGATTAATCAGGTGCTTTTCTGCTGCGTGGAGTCTGACTCTGAACCGACAGCTTGAAGTGATGCTGGGGTTAGAGGAAGGTTGGATCGTAGGTGTGTTACCTTTACTTTGTTTAATTTAAACCATGATTCATTATTTTCCGTGAGTTTACAGAGCTTTTAAACTGACGATGAGGCATCTTATTGAATCTTCACCTCCAATGATACGGATCTTACTCATGCTCATGTCACCGCCAGCTGAAAACAACAGGGGTGTATGGGGACTACTTCAACAATCTGTCGTAAAACACAATAAACGCTTGTTTTAAAAGATGAAAAACTCACCAAATGATTAGAGGTGTCCTCTAATGTACCGACACTTAAACACAAAGCTAAACAACGGCATATAACACAGAAACAGCTCTTTCAGCTGTTACCAATTTCCAGGCTTTGAGTCATTAATTAACTTCCTGTGTTAGTGTTGGTACATCAGGACACCACTACACATTTGGTGGGTTTCTCCTCTTCAAAAATGAACGTCTGTGTTTTTCGACAGGAGGAAATCCTGCCTTATCTTTCGCCTCTTCACATCTCCATCCTATTTTGAGACCTTAATGGTTACCTCCACCCACAGTAAAGCAGAGCATAAACACTCTCCCAAGATGTCAGATCGAAGGATGTGTAATTTTAAAAAGGTGAATTCCAGTATTGTGATAATTGCACGTCTACCAAACCAGATTGTAATGTTTGGTGCTTTAAAAAAAACCCACCCAAGAGGTCTGTATGCTGGTGCAGAGCCGCCATCAAGACTTAAACACACAACATGGGGATCCCCATAAAGATAAACGGTTAATTTACAGTACACTGATGCTAAATGGTTATGTTGGCTTTGCTGAATGCCTTCCCACCTGTGTTACCATGTAAATAAATATAAAAAAAGTTCTCTTCTTATGAAAGGAGACATAAGGGTTAAAACTGACTTATATCTAAAGACTCATAAATCCTCCTGTTCCAGAAAACGATTGTGGGATTAAAGCTTCAACCACGCCACTTTCCTAAGCTTCTATATGAGGAAAGACATCTGGTGTGCTATCATATAGCAGGAAGCAACTTCCTGAGACTGTCAGACTTAATGTGCATTTTGCATCTCATTTATCGTTGTTGGTAAAATCTGCTTTATAGCTTTAAAGGACCATATCAGTGTTCCTACATGTCATTGTTCTTTGTCAACATCAGCCACATATGTTACATAAACCCCACCCATTTTCCCCAAATAGCTTTATCTATGAGATATGGTGTTTGTTTACATTTTGTCCATATTCAGAAAGTACCTGGAAATGTGTTTCAAAGTTAGATAAAAGAATATCTGTCAAAATCCTTCTTCACGCTAATATTCGAGCTAGGAAGGCAGCACTTGTAAGGAACAATTTTTCCAGGCGTAACAACTTTCATCTCCACAGCTCCTGGCTCCCCTCTCTCTCTCGCTTGCTCAACATTTTTTGGCCAAATAAACACACTGTCTTTAAAACTGTGAATTATCTATACCTAGCAACTTTCGCATGTCCTGCAGTTTGTCTATACCTTGTTTTAACATGAATGGCAGTGAATGGGGCTTAAAAATGCAGTCTGAGAGAAAGAATACACATGGTTGAGTTGTAACAACAACGTTTGTAGAAGACAGGGGCGATCTCTGCTAGTGGTGAGAAATCAAAAATAAACTGGAGTGGTATCAGGACTCAGGTTATCTTTGAGACTCTTTTTCTTTCCATCTTCCTCATTTTTAGCTCCTGGGAATCCTCTCACAAATCCCACAAAGTCCCATGTTAATCATTGAGGTGATGGATAATACCCCTCTTTTGTATTTACTTTACACACTTTCAGCTAATCCAGTATCATTTTCAGATTAGTATTCAACATGTTCCCACCCTCTCGCTCTATTAATTCTATTGAGTGTAGGTTTTTACTTTGCTTTCTCAAATGCCACCCCACCCAGCTTTCCCGTCTCCTGTTGAATTACAAACTCCTTAACTGCAGAAGCACTGATATCCTGTAGGCTGTGATTCGCAGAGTGCTGCTGGACTTCACCCAACTGACTTAGCCAACATCTCTTGAATGATATAACCATGACTAATTTGGCTCCTGTGAATTATATTCCCTCAAGTGAATGCTTTCTCTGAATTTTAACCGTTCCTCAGAACTCACTGAGAGGTTTGAGGACACTGGAGGTGGATTCATCGGCGTTCTCCCCGTCCGACTTGTATCCTTCTGCACTCTGTTCTGCCCGCTCCCGCTTCTCCTTATGGCTGGACCTGCGTCTGCGGTGTCTCCTCCTGTGGTAGCTCTTGGGAACGTGCACACCGATGTACACAGTGTGGTGACCTGCCACAACAATAGGAGGGGAACACAGGTCAGATTACATTGACAAAGGGAAAAATCACATTAATCCTGTATGCTGGTAATCCCTATCACTGCTGGAGGGACAAAAACAAGAGGGACTGGTTGATCTGGTGTGAAATGTTTGCTGCTCTCACAAATCAGTGTTTGTTTGGCATGAAATTGTTAACGGGGAAACTATCTGTCTCATATTTCCCAATCAGGAAGAAATGCAGCCTGTTGTTAATCAGTCATATTGCAAAATCAAATAAATGACAACTACTTCCTACACAGCAGCTCATACAGGAAATGATGCCTTGTTGTCTCCAGGAAGTAATTAGAGAGACAGAGAGAGAAAGAAAACTCACAGACCGTGGGCTCAACTGGCTACTAAGCTGAACTTGTATTTTTCCATTCAACCATGCATTCACTAAACATGAGAAGTGCGTCTTAATGATATCTTTCACACCTCACAGCGGTCAGTCACGCCTCCTTGTGGAAACCAAGGAACACCTGAGGTGCCCACTAAACTAAGCAATCCCACCACATTCTCTTGCATGGAGAACAAATGGTCTTGCAGCTACAACTGCACACAGCAATGTGACGTGCTTCTGTTTGAGCAACATATGAATGTCTCAGTAAATGCATGTGGGCGTCTCCACATAAATTCTTGAGTGGCTTTAGCTGACAGCCGGCACTAGACAGGATAAGAACACTTGAAGAAACATTTTCCTGTGCAGAAATGTTGAGCTGATGTGGAAATTACTTATCATCAGTTTTGTTTTGTTTTTTTAAACCGGAACAGATGCAGAGACAAGTTAATGCTTATCACATGTCTATAAGATAAAGAATGTGCTGGTATTAATCTCTGATCTTACCTTCCACTTCCTCTTCATCGCACACATGCTTGACAAAGGATGCTCCTCTGTCTAAGACTGCTTCATCCTCCACTCTGCAAAGAAAGGAGGAAAATGATTAAAAACAGGTCATCACATGCAAAGTGCAAATGTCTTGCAAGTATGTGGCTGATTAAACATTCTGGTCCAGTTTCTTGAAGTCCTTCTTCGTCATTCTTTCCACCAGCATCCTCTACAGTTTGCAAAAGATATAAAAGTGAAATTTACTTAAAGGGACAGTTCACCCTAAAATCAAGATACATATTTTTCCTCTAATCCATAGTGCTATGACCCAATCAACAGACCTTTTTGTGAGCAGCTGGATGTAGGAACAATATTTTTCCCTGCTGAATTACACCCTCCAATCATGTCACTGGGCAGAAGATAGCATGGGTCTAAAGATCGTGACAGTGCGGCATATAAACATGAATGGCTTGCTCTAGTGTTGTCGTACTCAAGATCAGTCTTGGTCTCAAGAACATTTTCTGAGGGTCTCGGTGTCATCTTGGAATTGAATGTATTTTGACTCAATCCTATGTCTGTCTTGGACATAGTGGACTCTGGATTTTTAATCTGAGACCACAACAGATTCATTTGTTAAACATAATTACTGTGATTGGATAAACTTCCCTCTTCAAATTCAGCCAATTACCTAAGTCATTTGTAGTCTGATTTTTTTTGTCACCGATGACGGCTGCCATCCTTCACTCAAGCTGGAGCCGATTCATGAAGGTGACACAACACGAGGAGAAGCGGTGTGGTTGTTTGGGAACCGGGATGTCGGCAAGTTTGTCTCTCCTTAAGTTTGGTTAAAGGTAGAGTCAGTAGAATTTCATTAAAAAATAAAATATAGACATATACAAAAGTATGTGCTGCTAAGTAATCACCTCTGGGCCTCTATAAATGTTTGGTGGTAACTGTGTATGGAGACACACTGTATTTTGATGTTTTGGTTTTTCAGGAGGTTTCTGGGTGTGGAGGGGATGCGCTTCCCCCAGCCAATGACAGCGCGCAGGTGAGGTTGAGAGCACTGCAGAGCACAGCGACTGGACTTCATTCAGACAGGAGAAAGTTATGGATGTGGACATAATCTGAAGAAAAAGGAAATATAGCCCTATGAGGCAAAACAGCAAGTGGATAAAACTTGTTTCAGAGCGGGAGTGAGTCTCAGTTTGGCTTTCAGCCGCTTTAAAGCATTGAAGGAGAGGCTGGGAAAAGTGATGCGGAGTTCTGTTAGGGGCTAAACATTGGCAGTTAGCTTGTTAGCTTGCTAAATTATCGACTTCACTTCCTCAGAAAACTAATGCAGTATTCCTATGTAACTTGCTGTGCAACATTAGGTAAGCGGTTCACGTAGTTCAAGCTTAGTTACGATACTTCTGGCGCGTTGAGCTGGAAGAAGGGCCCAATTTAAATGTTGTGTTTACAAACAGCAAAGAACGAATGCTACTGGTTCTACCTTTAGCTTAACCACAGAGAACAGACATATATTTATACATTAGTGGTCTTGGTCTTGTCTCGGTCGCGGCCAAGTCTTGGTCTTGACTACAACATTAGCGTGCTTCTTGCCTAAGTTATAACATTAGCTAGCTCAGCCGCGCTACGTGAGCTAACAGCAAGTTCAAGCATCCTTCTGTGCAGTGACACGGTTAGCTTGTGCAGTTTGATAGAAAGAAAAATTGTTTCTAGATGAAACTGCTCCAAATAAGGTCTGTGGATTGTATTATGTAACCAGATCACGATTTCTGGAAAGACATCTCTACAGCCAATATCTCCAAACTTTGGTAACTTTCACCAGAACAGTCTAGATTAGTAAAAAGCACTGCAGGTAAGAGGAGAATTGTGAATTCTGATTTAAATGGACTGCATTTATGTAGTGCTCTTCTAGTCCTTTCTAGCCATTTACAACACAGGCCAGCGTTTATCCACTCACAAACACATTCATACACCAATGGAACAGACATCAGGAGTCATTTGGGGCTCAGTATCTTTCCCAAGGACACTCTGACATCAAGACTGGAGTTATAATAAGTAGAAAACCTGCTCTATCTCCTGAGCCAAAGGGCAAACTGTCCTTTAAAAGTTGAACAACGAACAAATAGCCAAATACTCAAATGAAAGCAAATCAGAAACCGTTGATTGTCATTTTAAACCCTCGGGCCAAAAACAAGGCAGTGTTTTTTTATTTAAATTTCACCAAACGAGTCATATTTCAGCTACCATGAAACACAACACAGACAATGACTCCTATTCACTGGCTTCTTATTTAGCTGCCTAGAATATTAACCTGTCAATCCAGAGAGAAATTGGCTTGACAGGGTAATAGTCTTCATATTACAGAGAGAGTATTAAAGACAGGTTCATTTGAGGCTGTTATTTTTCAGATCTGAATGTGATATTTTGCACAAAACTGAAGGATTTAAAATGATGAGTAATGTTTAACCTGGCAAGCTTTAAAGTGCATTAGCATGTTTGATGCTACACGTATGGCCATCACCCACATACGACCAGATTGTCACCTTCACATCCACCTACATGCTGCACAAAACAGCTCCTCTTCCTCAGTGAGCGGATGCATGAATTGCACAGCACTTGTTAGAGAAACTTGCATCATTACGCTTTTGATTGACAGCCATTCACAAAGAAAGTTTTATTTTACTTCCTGGTCCCAGCCACGTCAGAGACATTTTCACAGGCTACGTGATCTGGAGTTTCCATTGATCATCGAGCCTGAATTATACCGGAAGGTTGAAAGGAATGCGGTTCCTCTAGTGTGGCAAAGTGAAAACTGACCTGGGCCATTAAGATGATTCAAGCCACGTTATGCAAGAATTGAATAAAACAAATGAGGAATTCTGAGCTTATAAACAGCAAAATAAGGAAACAATGCACCAACTTCCAGAAAACGTTCAGACTTTACCAAGGTTTCGTTTTGCCTACAAACCAACCATGAAGAAGTACAAAAGAGAAAAGAAACTCAGAAAACTCAACCTAATATTTCATAACAATGGAAATAAAGTGAAATTTTGTTTCAATTCCAGCCTATAAGTCAATTCATTCCATCCAAGTGACTACTAAACTTGTCAAATTAAGAATTCATCCTCTGTGGCTAGTGTGACCATCTGCTTTCTGAGAGTATTTCTGTCAAAACAACATAAAAATAAATATTTGATTTTAGATGCATATCAAGAATGTTAATAAACGTCAGCCGTTTCCATTTGCCACTGAACAATCCCCAAATGAGGACGACGGAATTCGAAAAAATGAGGGGATAGGAACAGTGTACACAAACTGCTAAATAAACAAAGTCAGGAAGGATGCAACTTGTTCCTGCGACTGTGCTCAAACTCATCTGAATTCCCCCGGTGGATGTGCTATCTGCTCCCCGAGAGAGATCGAGGTATAACGCTGATAAGCAGACATAATGTTGAGCCGCTGGCTCCTAGATCAAACAAGTGATGGAGGAGTGGCCTGGCTCTGTGCCAAGTTCACAGGCAATACTAATACAGTGATTAGCCTCCGTACCCTCCTTTTGTTGCCCATTGTGGCCTGCAAAAAAAAAAGGAGAGGTCAAGTTCCCACACGGCATCGCGTGGAGAAGGTTGACGCTATCGCTTTGAGCTCCAGACTTCTTTTGTGGTCTGTTCTGCTCTGTGTGTACTCCTTCAGGACAGAGTGTTCAGAAAGAAGCACCAGCTTCAGGTAGTCACTCGTGTGTGTAATTTTTGCTTCACCAGTTATTTTAACAAATCTCTCAGACTACATATTGAAACACAACATTTAAAACCTTTAAAAGTTTCACTTAAACGTTGAACACATGGGGAAACACCCCTCAGGATCTTTCCAGGAACTCAGCTCAGTCTTGCAGCATTTAAAGTGTTAGTAATGGTGTGTGTGTGTGTGTGTGTGTGTGTGTGTGTGTGTGTAGGCAGGTCATGTAGCAAAGCGAGAAGGCCTTCAGGAAAGCATTGGCCACACACAGGAGAGCAGAGGAAGCTCATGTTGCAGGTTTACTGCAGGCTGCAGCCAGTCAATGGAGCTGTGTTAATCACTCCACACTGAGGCCTCAGACGGGGGACCCTCATGATGAGAAACATACCACAGGTGGTGCACGGACACACAGGAAGAGGAAGAAGAGTATGCATATCTGTTTTGAATACAGCACTAAATCAAAAAGAAATAGACAGGTATGTAAATGGGAATTCAACTGACTCCTGAGCATTCGTCAGCAAAGTCTGAATGACTTCATATCAGGTTCAAATCGGTTAGCAGGAAACCAAACAGAAACTAAATGCATATTTTGTGTAGGAAAATATACTGCAGATAAGATCTGATGCCTTCTCATTCACATCCAAAGCAGTAAATCTTTATCTCCTTTTTCATTTCCTGCTATTCCTGCCTGATTAATAAAAGAAAAAAGCTGAGTGAGGGTCACAGCAACCAGCTGCATCCATCTCCTGCTGGCGAACTTCTCACTTTGCTTCTGTTCCCGCTGACCTCGTGCGGCTGGATAAAAGCCGCCGGTGCGTGAGGAGCCAAGATCAGCCGCTCGGGATCAGGGATCATCCCCATCTCTTTACAGAATGACGCACCCAATCCCACCGGCCAGGTTCAACGCGGGGGTGGGCGTCCCCGGCAACGTCAGCGCAACAGGCAGCAGGACGGCGGCGCTTTAAGAGCTTTGAAGTGATACTCCAACCAAAAGTGAGGTTTTGAGAGTCAAACACTTCAAACCCGAGGGCTTTACAGGCAGCTGTAAACAATTTAAAGCTCACCTCCGACGGAAAGAACAGAGGCAGCGGTTTAGTTTGAATTCAGCCAGTAAAAATGAGTGTGATGTTGTAAGTGTAGTACTTAAATGCCCAAAGGAACTGATCAAACCAGTCTTGGTATTCAAAATCTTTATTGTCACCTTTAAGGTCTGTGAGAGTGATACTAAAAGAAGAGATCACTTAGTTATTTGAGGGATGAAACTAAAAATATTTTTTATCATTGAGTCTATAAAATGGGGAAAATTATGTAGAACAGCTCCAGAGTCCAAAAGTAACATGTTCAAACTGTTCAGTCAGTTTGTTGGGAGTTTTGAAGAAGCTCAGCAGAGGCTTATAGGTTTACATTTCAAAGTGCAGATGATAAAAAAGAAAATGTCTCCCTCTGAGAGAGGTGACAAAGGACACATGTCATGTGATTATACATCTCTTGTGCAACCGGTGAACTGAACACTCTGCTCCGCAGGTCCGCCTTGACTTTTGGAATTTCCTCCGACAGGCCTTGAATGGACAAGGAAATGGATGGATATCTATTTGCACAGATCATCACTCAGCAACGCACAAAGATTTCCAGTTAGCACCAAGAGGAAGAGTCATACCGCATGAAGCGAAGAGCACAACATTTCCCCGTTGCAACCAGGTTTGCACAATCAGAAGACAAAAGGCTGATGAATGAGGCGAAGTCTTTACAGTTTCTGTTTGAAGCATGGCACTGTAGAGAAGGGAAGGGCACCAGCTCATAATAAGTCACAACAGACTTCTTAAAGTTTCACTCCTTGCAGCTTAACATCTCTAACTCACCCACACTGGCTGCAGATGACGGCAACCAAACAGCTGCAGGTCAGAAAAGCACGTGCAGACTCATGAGCGCGTTCCCCTGTTGGATAGAAACCATAAAATCTGACTTTGGCCCCCGCGTCATTGCGCAACGGTGACGCACACGCTGGCCCACGCTGGACGTGGTTTTTGGGAGTGTCAGCTCGTGCACCACATGGTCTGATAGGCGCACACAGCTTGATTCATAAAGTCGGAGTGGTGACGCCTCTCCAACGCTCGGCCTTCGCTCCCTGCGTCGCACTAATTGAGACTGACAGCTTCTTGGAAAATAGATTACCTGCCGTTCATACCGACCCGCCGCCAGGGCTCATTCTTAAGGCGGGCATATGAAGTGCACGTCGGGGGGCACAATTATTAGGCTACTAGACAGCCTATTCTTGATCATCCGCGGTGCTATTTATAATTCTAATAGCGCAGCACTGACCTATAGCGAGACCTCCACTGAGGTTCATACTACATCCTAACCAAAACGGTCTCAGACAGATTCAATGTCCGGATGCTAAGTTACACTAACGTGCAGAGCGGTGACAGAACGAGCGCATTCACGATAGAAACATTCACTACCCACTGGCACCAATCAGGCGCATTTGCAAAGTTGTGTAAACAATTTGCTCTGGCTTAGAAAATGAAAAAATGCCCGGGATAGCCTACAGTGACTGAACGGAGGAGGCTGGCACCGCAAACAGTGACCGGTGCCACCATCGCATCGATCCGTCAACTACAAATAAAACTAGGTTAAAGAAACAGAGTCCTCATAATTTAAAGCAGTCAGTTACACAAAAAGTTGATACACAAAGCACTAGACGCTAAATGTGACGCCTACTGCAAAGCAGCAGCCCACATCTATACACGCACCACAGCAACTGCTGACGCGTAATAATATCATGGCGTCATAATTTAGAGCAGACAGTTTATGCAAAGCATCAAACAAACATCAGAAGAAAGGAAGCAGCGGACCACTTTAAAAATAAAAAACAAAAACACACCACGGCGGGTGCTTGTGACAGACAGACACACACGCGCGCCACACACACACACACACAGGGAATCTAAACTTTGAATGGAGCTCTCTCTCTCTCTCTTGTTCTCACAGGGAAAGACTGACCGACTTCGCGCTCCCGCACCGCGATTGTTACCCAGCCACAGAATGCATTATCACCCAAACAAATCTCACCATTTTTTAAATTAATTTAATTTAATTCGTTTTTTAAAAGAAAAATACAACAATTAATTTAAAAAAAAATCATGAAGTGTCAAAGTATATGGGGATGGGGGGGTCACCAGCAGTTATTTGTGACGGGTATGCACTCAGAGCCGCATTGGTGAGGCACCAGGTGACCCGTCCAGCCGCGGGTGTGACATGGATGAATGAAAGCATTTATTTAGCCTAAGTTATTAGAAGCCCAATAAACAGTTTATGGAAGTTTCTGGCACGGAACAGGGGCAAACTTTAAGATTTACGCACAGAAAATCCTCAGATAACACACTGGATGAGTCTGCTGTGAATGTTCACCTGGTAACTTACACTCCTCCACCTGGACAGGAAATGCTTTCAACTTATAGGCAGCTCGCTGCGCGGCACCGTCCGCAAAGTAATGAGACACAAAAGAAAGGAGAAGACATCACAAACTTACTTCTTTTCGGAGCTCATGGTGTTAAATTTCTCTTCTCGCGCTCAGTTGAAGTTGCTCCTGCCGTCGTGGTTGAAAAGTCTTCACCTCCTCTTCTTGTTGTCGCGCTTGGAGCTGCAGTGAAAGTCAGATCTCTCCGGAATGATTTCTCCAAATCTACAAACCGCGTTTAACACGTGAGGCACGCTCCTCATATCGCGCTGGGCTTCTTCAGGCCGCTCCTCGGTGACATGGTGGGGAAAAGGCTCTTTTGGTGTCTCGCTGGCGGCGTGTGAGGAGCCTGTGAGCGCGGCGTGTCTTTTTCCATTTTTAAAGTGCCATCCCTCCTCCTGCGTGACGCCACCGGGGGGTGGAGGTCAGAAAGTTACTCCCGGGTGGTGCAACGATACCATTAACTTGACAAACGGCTCCTCTTCAATTCACTTTCCATATAAAAGAAGCAAAATTACAACGTCATCTGACTTATCAGACAATATGGAATATTAAATCTTGATTGTTTTTTTTTTGTCAGTGCAAATTTTATTAGTTTTGACGTTTATTTCTTTAATCTTTTTCCAGTCTTCTTTTAAATTGTCCCCCAAAATATGTAATAGGCTACATGAATAGCCTATTTTGTCCCTTTGACAAAGACACACAAAAATCTTAAATATTAACACAACTCGTGCTAATTTTAAATACTATCATGCTGTTTTTTTTTCTTTTTGACCGTAAATTATGAAAGGGAAGCTTCAGCTTTCTTTGCATTTGGATCTTTGTAATTGTTCGGCTTTATAAGTGAAAATTAAGGCACCTATTTCAGGTAGTTTTAATTAAATCCTATTGGCGCTACCAGGTAAAGAGAAGCTCAGCAGTCAAAAATAGCTGGACTGCTCTTCTGACCACTGGCGACACCTGCTGGAACTTTGAAATACATTTCAGGCTTTCATTTGATTAAAAACATTTAAATTTGACACTCTTTTTTTCCTCGAGGCTTATCATAACAGCTGCTCTACGTCACAAAAGAAAACAATTATTTTGCATTTTTAAAGTTTTTTATTGTGGACAAATGGACATTCTCTCATTTGCATACAAAACATTTATAAATAATAAGATTTTTAAAAAAAAACTGATGAAGGTTT